>CM035785.1:14169330-14291830 GCA_020466265.1 Siphamia tubifer
TTTTTCTCCATCCAGTAGACTTTTTTTTTTTTTTTTAAGTTTCTGAGTCTTATAGTTGTCATGACCTTTCCTCCAGATCACCTGGCCCGCACTGCCCAGCCTGCAAGCTGTTGCTGATCTGCAACTATATAAGCAGTGAGGCTCACAGTTGCTAGTGCAGGACCATTCAGCAGTGTCTCCTCCACAACCTGGACATTCTGCCATTCCCACTGTTCTCAATAACCTGGGACATTTTTCACACCACGGACTCTGGCTGATCTACCCCCAGGTTTTCTTTGGTCTTGTTTTGGTTTTGTTTCTGTCTGTGTCCTGTGTCCTGATTTGGTTCTGTCTGTTATTAAATTACTTTTCCCTTCAGCATGGTGTATTGGAGTTCTCTCTTCACCTCACCCTTCATGACTCGTTAGTTTTTACCTCTCTCCAGTTCACTGTGAACATTTCCTTGGAATAGGCAAAATAACAAATATTCAGAGAATGTTTAATCTCACCCCTATTTTGTGCCCATCTCAAATTTCTATGACAACCTGTTTTTGAATTAGAGCCAATAATGTGACTTTTGCAATATTAATAATTACATATTTATATATGCATCAGTGCATGTCATATCAGTGTTAAGTTACAGGGTGATATGTCTATGCTTGACACATAGTGTTACAGAAGTTAATTTTGCAACATGTCACCTTTGACCTCCACAGATCTCTACCATCTACGACTATTGGTCGTAGATGGTAACACCAATTATGAGAATTGTAGAAGTCTTCATTCTGCATCTCAAAGTTCTGTGTTCTTAAGTTAATATGGTTTTGACATTTTAATTCATTGTGACCTTGACCTTTGACCTTTACGGAAATGGATCATTGCATCTGATGCGCATTGGCTATATGTATATGCCCATGTAATCCAATGGTGGTATCTTAAGTATTTATTGAGTTATAGCATGATATGTCTCTGCAAGGACACACACAGACTAATTGCAATAGTAATAATATTTATAATATTAATTATCAGTGTTTGTTGTTGCTAAGCATTATAAACATAATATATAAGACAATATAAGCATGATTCCCAACACAAACAGCTTTGGATCTAGAACGATACGGTATCGATCTCCAAAATGATGTCAATTTTCCCTCTTGACGTCTTCCCAGAATCCCCACAATACTCGGCAATCCCACAAAATGGTCTAAAATAATTCCATATTTTCACCATTATAATGCAGCATTGAGATTCTTCACATATGAAGAAATAATGAAAGGAGTATCAAAAAAAAAATCTGATCTTTACTTTCCAATCAAATTCTTTCCATAGTTGACTATTAAGTCCCTTATGAGTATTTTTTGTTCTTTAACTGCCATAGCATTTAGTTGTTTTTTTTTTCTCTCAAATTTCCTCATTTTATGTTGTTTAACATTTCATAGTTATTGTTTTCCTCCTTTTGTTGTTTCCCAGTTTCATAGCTTGTTAGCGGTTCTTTGGGACGTGTGAATAAAGTTGATTAATAGTACGCCCCTGCATCTGAGTCCTGACAATTACATTTAAGTTATTACATTATGAGCTGTTATTACATTATGAGTTGCTACACTCCTGTTACTATTGGGATTCGTCTCTGTCCTAGAGTATCCTCCTTCCACCGAACACCTTCCTTTTATCAACATCATCTTACAGAACAGACGCTATTGAAGGTGGTGAGTGAGTTTAGGGTCTGATCTGCACCAGAGTAGGAAAGTAATAAAGTAAAAGTACTTTATTAATGTATTTAAGTAGATTTTTTTTAGGTATCTGTACTTTGTGTATGCATTTTTCTCACAACTTTTTACTTTTACTCCCGAATGTATTTATTTATTCACAAATATCTGTACTTTATAATCCTTAGATTCTAAGAATAAACTTATTTTTTTCAAACTAAACAAAACTAAATGGCTTCAGAGGGAAAATCAGCAGAGGAGAGAAATTGTGACTTTCAATATCATAATTATGACTCTCATTATTGTGACTTAATCGTAATTACAAATTTTTCTCTTAGAATTTTGAATTTTTATTGCATAATTTTGACTTTATCCCATAATTTCAACTCCTTTTTCTCATGATTAGACATATCTTATCTCATATTTATGACTTGTAATTTAGTCTTTTAATATCATCAAATATTAATTACGCTTTTTTAAAAATATGACATTTTGTCTTCATTACAAAAAAGTATCGTAATTGTGACTTTTTTTTTTCTCCACACTTTCCTGTCCATACCCACAAAACTAATTCACGCAAATATTTCATGATAAATTTTCCACTGTGTGAAATTTTAAGGGAGTATTAAAACATTTGTCCATCACTGCATACGAGTTGAGATATGTGTTTTCTTTGTGACCCACACATGGATAACAACACAAACCCCACATGTTCCAGAAGTGAAATACACCTTTTATAACCAGGCATCAATGTCCCAAAAGAGGACAAAGATGAAGGGGAAAGGGACATATAAAAAGAACCTCACATGTTTGGTGTGTTTTCTAATCTCAGATGACTATTGTAACTATTTCTTCTTTACTTAAAATAGATCAAAACATTATTAAATACATTAAAAATGTGCGGATCAACCTCTGACTATGTTTGAAAGCAGTTTTAACACTTTCACATTGTGTCCCTAATTATTATGTATTCAAACCCTTCTAAAGACACAATTCTTTTTTTATATTGATTTTTACACAATTCTGAGCTTTAAACTCTAATATTCAAGATAAATATGGCCCTGGAGTTTTATTACACATTTTTTTCATTAGCAATTGAATTCTGACTTCTGCAAACCATAATCATTTTATGAGCATTTTTGGACTCACCAGACATTTATAAGCTATAGGGCACTGTCCATGGTCCTGAAGCATAAAAATAAATAAATACATAATTGGAAAATTGACCATTCATAAAGCGAGAGAGAGAGACAGAGAGAGAGAGAGAGAGAGAATTTATTGCCATCGTACAAGGATGTACAATGATATTTCAGCATTTACTTTAATTCAGTACAATATAAAAACAATAGATTACTAAAATAATAATAATAAATGTTAAATATCAGGCAGGTCTGATCACTTTTTGGTCTGAATGTGAACATAAAGTCTTGACAAATTTATATAAAAATTAAGAGCTCCTAAAATTAAATTGAAGTTATTGTTTTTTTTTATATATATATATATATATATATATATATATATATATATATATATATATATATATATATATATATATATATATATATATAATAAACAAACAGCTTGCCTCAAATATTCTCAACAAAAACTAAACACTCAATTCTGAAGTATGCCCTTGTCAAATTCATTGTTAAAATGTTCCTATAAGTTTCATTATTCTGACAGAAATGAATAAATGTGGAAGTTTCTGAAATTCTATGAGCTGTTTTTTCACTGTTTTTTTTTTTTTTTGCTATTTTTGCAACAAGATGAGTGTGTGTGTGTGTGTGTGTGTAGTATGTGTGTGTGTGTGTGTGTGTGTGTGTAGTATGTGTGAACTCTGTAGAGTCCTGTGAGTGCCGCTACTGAGCCACTGCTGACTCTACAACTGGACATTAATTATGGACAGTTGTGTGTCATTTTAATACATGTAGAATACCCAGCTGCTCTTTGCACACATGTGAACGCTGCAGTTCAGGATGGTTCGAAATGTTACATCTGGCTTTCATTTAGTATTAAGCAAATGACTCACTTGCTATTAAGTGCATTTTGATGATTATCGAGCACAAAAAAAAAAGGGATATTTCAGTAAAATCTTTTAAACGATGCCAACAAGGGCTAAAAAAAAAAAGAAATCAATAAATCAAGAGCACAGATTGTGAAGTGATGCGTCATAAAGAGCTGTGTGATATACCATTAGAAGTGTTCATGTCCACGCCCACACCCACACATAATGGTCAAGAGTGTGTTCAGTCAGGAGAAGTGTGGTGCCAAGAAACCCTCTTTTTCACTTTGTCACATCAGATTTGCTAAAACAACTGTGAAAACACAACTGTTCTCTCTGACTGTCTCTTCTCCTTTGTTCTCTGCTCCTCTCCCCTCCCATCCACTCTCTGTAAGCTGGGACAAATGGCTGCTCTGGGACCTGTGTGTGCATGTGTGCAACTATGTGTGTGTCTAAGTAGTGGGGAGGATGGGGGGGGGTGGTGGGGGGGTCTCATTGTGTTACGTGTGATAAACTGCTGTGACAGCAGAAATGTTTGTGTGACAAGCACTCCGCGGTTGGAGTCCATTAGCTGCCTCTTTTGAGTCTCCTTGGCAGGTTATCACTCCAACACACACACACACACACACACACATACACACACACACCAATAAATGCATAACTTTAAAGACACTCTTTCTCACACACATTTATACATTGCACAAACAAGACAGCTTGGTACTACTTGTGATGCACTGTGTCTTAGCAACATGTGTCTCAAGGCATCACGCTCACATGTGTGTTTTTGTCTGTCTCTGTACATGTTTATTTTCTAGGTTCTTTATTTGAAAAATAAATTGGGAATGATGATTACAAAAAAAAAAGTTTTCAACAATTTATAATGAAGAAAATATTGGACTGATTGAATTAAAATGTTTGGGTTTTTTTTACACGATCACAACTAATGCTCTCAAGTTTTTATGTACTGTTTAAGTAAGAGCGTTTAATGAGCATGAAATACTGACAGTGTAGTATGTAACAACAATATACACTGTATATTAGTAATTCATATGCATTGTCACAGTATGTTTTTTTATTAATTATATTTATAATGTATTATATTTATACAAATCAAAGCATTATGTTCAGATCTGTGCAATTTTTTTACCATTAAATAGGTAAGCTACAGTATGTTTTTTTTTTTTTTTATTCAATAAGGGTATCATAGCACCACCTCACCTTTTTTGAATCAATATATGATCAGTATTATTTCCATTCTTAAAGTCTGCTGCAGGAAGCCACATCATCACTCTAAATACCTACTGTAGCACCACTGACTCTTTGTAAAACACATTAAAAGTACATTTTTCCATTGACTCTATGACCTTAGTGCCACTAGATGTCAAGCCCCCTCTTATATATGTTTGTGTGTCTGTGTATGTGTATATTTTTGTAGATTATTCATGCATTTTTATTTATTGAGTGTGTAATTAACCTTACTTTTCTTTTATTATCATACTATCACTGTTTTCTATGCTCTATTTTCATTCATTTATTGCAATTTTTCATATGACAAAACAAAACGGTGCCTTCATCAGATCTCACAATGACATATTATACATCACAGCTTTATTAAACAGAATACAATGATACACAATGAAGGTGAGGGTGGATTTTTTTGCAACACACACATTAAAAAAGTTCAGTTATATAAGAATAATTTTAAAAGAAGATAAATAATGTCAGATCCTATATAGTCTAGACATGGGAACCACATTCTGTAGAACTGATCTACACGGGTGTGAATAATACTGGTCAAATATTCCATGGGAATCAATTTGTTAATTATTTTGCACCAACCACTGACAGAAGGGGCTTTGTCACTGACCCACAGCAAAAGAATATTTTTCTTGGCAGCAAAAGTTAAAATGTTGAACAGTTTTTTGCCAGCTGACGTTTTCACAGATTTACTTGGTAATCCTAGTGTCAGGGATACAGGATCCATTTGTGTATTTACATGAAGAATACTTCCTCTATGCTTGGCTTCACTGTTGGTATTCTTATATTGAGAATCCACTCCAGTAATATTTTATCTTTTGAAATACCTATGCTGGACTTAATTTGTTACTGAAAAAAATTAAACATAAAAATATGACACTGAAAAATAAACATTTCTGGGTCAAAAGTAAAATTTAAATGACTTTTGTAGCTGAAATTGAGAATTTCACTGATGGATATTCATTAATCATGTCAATTTTATATATGATTATTTTATTACAATTACAAACATTTTTACAGTAGATTTTCTTTTTTGTGACTAACAGTATTTTGTTAAATATACAAGTAAAATGCTTCTGGAATAAAATTAATTAAATGTTACCACATGTGTGTTACTGATAAATAAAACTAAAGTCTTAAATGCTGGGTGGCTCAAGTTTTCAAGATAAGTCTGGGGTCAAAATGTGAAATTCTTAGAATGAACAAGAGAATAGGTTTTAGTCCAAAGGAATATTGGTCTCAGATCTACTTCAAAACAATGTCTGCACATTATGATCCATTCACTTTACAGGTTATTTCTAGTGGAATATTTACTAATCCATTGTATACATGTACATAAACCACCATATATGTCCAATAACACACCATCATATATATTAAAAACATGAACTAACCAACACTTTTGTCATTTTGTTCTGATTCAGCTTATTAAATTATGTACGATTTAGCACTTTAATGTCTGAAGATAAATAAAGTACAAAAGAAAAAAAAGTAAAAATTTTGCCATGAACACAATAATACTTATTTAAAAACCAGGAAAAATATGAAAAGTTTCAAAAATATCTAAAATAAAGCATTTAAAAGTGAGTTAGTAATGTAATGTAATATTAGTAATATAATGTGTTTGATAGGGTCACTGTAATCAGTGTTGGGGATATGGACAGGAAATTTAGGAAAAATGGGGGGAAAAGTCACAACTGGGATAAAAAGTCAACATGAGGTTTGAAAAAAAATTACAAATGAGATTTTAAAAAAATCTAAATTGTAAGACAAAAAGTCAAAATTGTGAGCTAATAGTCATATAACTCTAAAATATAAAGTCACAGTTTCTGTTCTCCACTGATTTTTCCTCTGGTGACTTATTTTTCATAGTGTCACATCTGTTTAGTTTGAAAAAGTAATGATTCTATTCTGAAAATGTAATGAGTATAAAGTACAGATATTTATGAACAAATGTAGGGAGTAAAAGTAAAAAGTTACCAGAAAAATTAATACTCAAGTAAAGTACAGACACCTAAAAAACAGTAATGAAGTACTTTTACTTAGTTACTTTCCACCTCTGGTTTAGTTATTACATTATAGAGATAATATGTAAAAACAAACAACTTTTTCATTAGTTTGTCCATCAAGAACATCAAAGTTATAGTAATAATATAAATTGGAGGAAGCATAACCTATGAAACCCATGAACATACAAGAGAACAGCTGTGGAACAATGGATATTGTGGAATAATCATATATATATATATATATATATATACATATTCAAGACATGAACTAACCAGCATTTTTGTCATTTTTTTTCTGACTCATCTTATTCAAGTATGTAAGATTTAGCACATTTATTGTCTGAAGCTGATACTTTCTAAAAAAAAAAAAAAAAGACGTAGAGCAGTGACATAGATGACTGTTATTCCCGTGTCCAGTATCAGTTGATTGAACCATAAAAGACCAAAGTATGACACTAGATCAAAATGAATTCCAGTCAGTCACATGTCTATTTACTTTACCTTTTGACTGAGAAATGAAAACAATTAATGAGAAAAAAACATGTTACATGGTACAACATAAGTCAGTGATAATGTTAATTTTTATTGAATCTCTGCTACAGTATGTTTATTAACCCTTTCAACTTTCATAGTCCCTCAATAATGTTAAGCAAACCACCCAAACCTGTCCCAAATGTCACATGAACTAATATAATGGAGATTCTCACACATCAGAAGATATAAACCACTTTCAGATAAAATATCCACAGTCGGTTCAATCACTCATTTGTTCAAAATACAAACATCAAACAGCAGATATGAACCTTAATGTCTCATAATTATCCACAGAGGAACCATAGTTCAACAAACACAGTCATAGTCCAATTAAAACATCTAAAACTAACAAGAAAAATTGTCCAAATGTGGTCGAAAACACATCAATAAATATCCACAAATGTTTAACCCATTTAACAGAACCCGCCTTCAATATCCCACTTTTCATCTTAATATTTTCATTTATAATATAATCAAACACCAGTTTGCATGTTATCAAAAGAGTTCAAGAACAGCATTCCATTGACTTTATTAAAAAATGTAGTCGAAATTGTGCAGACGTTTAAAGGGTTAAAGAATAAGAAAAGCATATGGGCGAAATAGACATACAGACATGTGACATGATACATTGTCTCTCTTCCGTCTTCCCCCCTGGTGTAGGATCAGCACTATATGATCTTCCACTTTAAGGAATCCTCCGTGGCTCCACAGTATTTGGTGCAAATCACTCCATTCCCGGACTCCATATTCCCCTTGGACCAGCTCTGCACTCGTATTGCCTCGTATGTCTGGCGTTTAGCCCAACCTCGCCTCTCAAATGGGCCTAACCTTCAGGGACTTGTTTGAACCCTCATCGCCAGCACCCCCTTTTCCTCCCGACGTGCACGAACACACACTGGAATACACACTTTTTTTTTTTTTTTTTTTTTTTTTCCAAACCGAGTGGATTGAATAATTGATGTCTATCCTTCAGATGCATTTGTTAAGCTGCACAAGTCAGACAGGGACCGTCAGGAGGTGTGTATCTACTGGCCTTGTGTGCGTGTCATATTCTGTTTGTCTTCCAAAAATCACCCCCCCCCCCCCCCCCCCACCACCACCACCACACACACACACACACACACACACACACACACATACACACACATATACACACACTTCATCACAGAAAACATGTCCTGTCCCCTCCGACATTCATCATAAACTCCATATGTTGTTTCCCCACCACCCACCCACCCCCTCCACGCCACCCCCCCCACCCCCCTCCCCCCTCTGTCTGTGTTCATTTCATTCTTCCCGAGACCCAGAACTGACAAACACACAAACCGTTTGTGATGTGAAACAGTGGACTAGACGAGCTTTTAGACCTCTCACTCTGACAGTTGGGGGAATAGAGTGTGGAAGGCTGTTGGGGGGCATGCAAGTTTAAACAGACAATAAGAGGAGGGGGGGGAAGAATAGTTTTTTTTTCTTAAAAAAAAAAAAAAAAAAAAGAGTTGTTGACAGATGAAACAGGGTAAAAGGCAAGAAAGGCCTGAGAGCCATTGAACTCCAAATATTTCCAAGTCAAATGTCTTGACTGTTTTGCTTCTGTGGTGGCAAAAGTGGGTTTGTAGCGTAGCGCAGTGTCTTTTGTGTCTTTTTTTTTTGAGAGGGAGAAGACTGTCATAACAAAAAATGTAAAAAAAAATATATCAGGTTTTAACTTCTTACCAGCTTCACATGCCAGCCTCAGCACATAGATGACATTATTTTAATAACACCTACAGATACAGTTCCCATATTAATACATCTCCACTTGTCGCACGTCAAATAAAAGTCATTTTTCTGAATATATAAAACAATCTGAAATACAACAGCAACACCACATACTAACAAGACTGATTTCAGAAAAGACAAATTTGGATTCTGATCAAGTATATATTGATGTTCCAACAAATTATTTCTTATTTATGGTGACATGTGGATAGACAATGAGCTGCTGAACACCAGGATATATGACAATGATATTTTTGGACCACAATACTATACTAGTTTGGAATTTATTTTATCATCTGTACTCTTGTAATTTTTATTTATTATTTATTGAAATTTTATAATGCATGTATAATTGGTTTATCTTATGCTTTTGTAATTTTATAATTTTGTGCAATTGAATTTTAATGTATTTTTTTTTTCACCCTGTCTTAAAATTGTATTTTCATTTTTAATCACTGTGAAGCACTTTGGGCTACAGTGTTTGTATGAAAGGTGCTATATAAATAAAGTGTATTATTATTATTATTATTATTATTATTATTATTATTATTGACAATAGTAATTTTTTTAATGGCTCTATATAGTGATTTTATGGCAACTCAAAGGGCTTTACATTAGTGATCAATTATTCATTCACTCTCACATTCTCCTTCTGGTGGTGGTAAACTACATTTGTAGCCACAGTTGTCCTGGGGCAGACTGACAGAAGCATGGCTGCCATTGTGTGCCTAAAGTGCCTCTGACCACCACTAAATATTCATACACTGGAGACAAGGAGGGTGAAGTGCCTTGCCCAAGGACACAACGTACTGACTATTGGACAATCTGTTCTACCAAGTGAGCCATGGTCGTCCCATAGACATGTATTTTATTGAATAAAAAAAAAAAAAAAAAGTACTATATTCAAGAGCTGGACTATAAAATAATCCACCCCAAAAAATAAACTACAAACAAAACACAATACAAAAGTGAATAAAAACATGGGATAATCATACACTGTTTAGTGTCACATGATTATGGTATCATCAGTTAGGGATGTTTCATCATGTTTGTACAGATTCTTCAATGACATATCTCCAAATCATTTTTATAATGGTAATTTTGTATGTGAAATGTTTAATTTTCATCAGTTTCTGCTAAAGTATCTGTATTTAAAGCATTCAACAGTTACTATTTTTTTCTGAAATTTTCCAAATGTAGCCACTTTGAAAAATTTGATAATTCCCCAAATGTCCCCTTTGTAAAAATGTATAAGCATAACCATGAAAAATGATGTTCTTAAAAATGACATTTGTATGGGTAAAGTTGGACTGCAACGTTCCAAGACATTGACCTTTTGTTTCAGTCCATACCTAGCAAATGCAGCTTTATATACCCTGGTTTTCACCAAAAAATTAAGGTGAGGTGGGAAAAAAAAAATCTTAATTCATTAGTGTTTCTAAGTCTACATCTTTTTATCTGTCAAATAAACAGTAAAAGTGACTGTCTTAGTCCAAACTACAGGGTGTTACCTTTACAAAGAGCCCATTCTTTTACCTGTACTAGTGAAGAACAGCTGGAGTTTTAATTTGGACAGTTATATTTCAGGTGTTTTAAGCCAAATCACCCTGGGATGGTAAAGAGTTAAAAGACACAGGGATATATGACAGTATGTTACGCCACATTTGGCTTCATACCTAAAAATATAAAGCAAACTGAAGTCAAATATACTCTATATCAGTTGATATTAAAGCCAGTTTAGCCTGTGAGGTCAGTAATTATACCAGGGGCCACATTCAGCCTGATTTGATGTCCAATGGGCCAGACCAGGAAAAAGAAAACATAATAACCTGTAAATATTGACAACTACACATTTTTGTCATTGTTTTAGTGCAAAAAACACCCATTACATTAAGAAAATACTTTTATAAATTATCCAAATATTTAAAAAAAAAAAAAAAAAAAAAAGGAAAATAAGGGCAATTTTAACAATATTCTGCCTCAACTTATCATTAGTTCATGTGTTTTTTTATGAATCAGTTCAGACACATTTAATTTTTAATGAATCAGTTAAGACACATTTAGTAACAGAAGCAGACAATGGTTCAAAATGTGTCTAATTTACTTTAGATATTTCAGGTTATTCACATTTTATTGTTATGGGATAGCTTGTAAATGTAAATATTTTCATAATTTTATATTTTTCTGTAGTCAAACAATGAGACAAATTGGAACTTGTCATCATTTATAGTCAAAGAAAAAGTTGAGAAGAAAACATGGAATCATTTAACAGGTTATTATACTCTTCATCCCTTCGACCGCATTGGAACTGTCAGCGGGCCGCATTTGGCCCCCGCGCCACATGTTTGACACCCCTGAATTATACAATATCAGTAGTGGTTTTGGTTGTTGTGAAGTGGAAAGAAAAATGCAGAAAATGGCAGTGCTGCTTCCTCATGAGGAGCTCTGTGAAAATGACAACAGAAAGACAACAAGAGGCGAAGGCAATAACAAACATTCATCAAAACTACAGGGAGGATGGGGCTATTCATTCTAGAGGCAGGGAAGAGAAATATCATCAATATTTGACATTGTTTTATGGAGAAGCCACTTGATTTCGTCCTGGGTCCTGTGCGGGTGACCAGCAGCGATCAATTACCATTGACAAGATTTGTGTACATGGAAGGCCTTCGCACTTTGTTTCGCTCTGCCCTGCCTCTGTGAAGTTGCTTCCTCGGAGATCACAAACCAAGTCCTTAGTGAGTGCTCCATCTTCCCTCTGACTGCTTGGCATCATTACTCTGAGGCTGCCAGTATAAAGAGAATATTGGACTAATTATGTGGTGTGGTAGTGTAATTCAAAGTGGTAACAGGCCTGCTATAGTTCAGCGAGCCCTGTGGTGTCAAATGTAATGATTTAAGCTGCTGCAAATTTGAAAGCATGTGTAAACATACTGTAAGGATGAAATGAAACTACGGCAACACCCCACACAGCCTTATATTAAAGTGAAATATAAATATCAGCTGTATGTGTAGGTTCTGTAGGGGCGTTCATTTATAATGCAGAGAAATGTTTCATCTATCTGTACTTTTTTATTATAGTCTGCTTGCAATTGTTGGAAAATATTTCATCATAACAATACAAGAATATCATATGGCGTTGCTATTCAAAGTTGTCTATATGTATTTTTTCTAGAAATTATACAGTATAGCCAAGGAAATCCAACCTTTATCGTACACATTTGATTACACTCTACAATAAAAATGTAATGAAATATTTTTTACTGATAAGTTTTGCTATGGTTTTAGTCAATTCTGGTATGTAGAATTAAATTGGATATGTGTTTTAAGACTCAATATATGGGTTGTTGGAAAGAAAAATCAGTTGCCTTTTCATAATTTTATCCATTATTAGTTCAGAAATATAAGATTTTATTTGATCTTCTATGGCTGGAAGTCTGTGAATCACACACGCTTTCCTTTGGAACAAAGTGCCTCCATCTCACTTATATCTTGGTGGAATCTAAAACCACAAATATACAAGGTGTCCCATGATTCTCCATACATAGAATACATAATACATTACATACATATTGTTCTAACAGGTAACCTAAAGAACGCATTTGAATAAAGAGCAACAAATTGAAATCATCCTGATAGCCAGTTCAGTATTATAGAAATAAAAATGGTTTCGTTTATTTTCCCTATGTATGGAGACTGATGGGACACCTTGAATTTTCAGGAAAGAAATCGAAATAAGAGTCAAGGGAAAATAACTTTTAGTGACATACTGTATGGCAGCATAGTTTTTCCAAACACAATTTGCAAGTTTTCTGCAAATGTACCTCTATGGCTAAAAATAACTGCAATTTTTGAAATCCTCATTAAATTCTGGTTCAAACACATTTCACACAATATGTAAAAAATATTTGTTGTATAGTGTTATTGAGTTAAATAAGTGATATTTTTGGTGTTTTTACATGGAATTATGCATTTTAAAACATTTCCCTGTGGTCTACATGAACTGTTGATGCTCTGTTTGGGTCTGAATTCTTCATTAATTACACTCCACAGGTCTATCTTCAATCCTATTTCTGACTAATTATATGAAAAAAGATTGTTTTGGTGCACTGGCCCTGAAAATGCATACGACCCCATCCCCCTCCAAGCTGTTGATGGTGCAATCGGTCCCATTCAGTCACTTGAGTTGGTTAATTGAACCAACAACTGAATATTATAGGTTACTGGATGGATGGATGGATGGATGGATGGATGGATGGATGGATGGATGGATGGATGGATGGATGGATGGATGGAATAGACAGCTAGACAGACAGACAGACAGACAGACAGACAGACAGATAGATAGATAGATAGATAGATAGATAGATAGATAGATAGATAGATAGATAGATAGATAGATAGATAGATAGATAGATAGATAGATAGATAGATAGATAGATAGATAGATAGATAGATAGATAGATAGATAGATAGATAGATAGATAGATAGATAGATAGATAGATAGATAGATAGATAGATAGATAGGCTACCATTCAACCAGCACTAACCAAGATTCCACGATTAACAGTATACAATGCAAACACATACATAAAATATACACAGACATCATACAATATTGACACAGTACACTTGGTCACATGACTACACTTTTTCCAATGGATTCAGGGAAATGTTGTACTTGGAGAAGTGTTTGTCAAAAGTCTTCACCTTACATGTGTAAATGTTGTGATGTAACTAGTTATTAAACATAACAAATTAAGCAGAAATTGAAACTGGTTGTTGATTAGATATCCACTCAGTTTTTCCCAGAATTAATATAAGATTAAGTTTGCAACACCTGAAGGAGTAACATTCTAAGTTTATGAGCTGTTATGGTACCAAGTACACAAATAAATGAACTAAAGACTAATAAAAGGGGATTTTGGAAAATATGACCCTTTTAACCTAACTTTTAACTCCAGCGACCAAAATAATCTATCGAACTAAACGATTTATTATGGTTGATGTTTCAGTCCTATCAATACATGTAAATAATTGTTGTAAAATGCAGTCATTCGTCTTTTCATGGACATTAGATTTGACTCATTTGGATGTTCAGAGGATCCGTAGTTACCGTGGAAACACCATCATCTTCTACAACAGTGATTCACAATATTGACCTTGGCGTTGGATCAATGGCAGTGAATAGACACACTTGTTTTATGAACAATTAATGATACATTAGTTGAAAAAGTATAGTTTTTCTTAAGGTTTTTCCTGTTTTTAATATAATAACCCTCAAACTTAATATTATCGTGATGACTAAAATACCTATTCAGGAAATTAAATATAGTAAAATATCAAATTTTCACAGAAAGAATGCTAAATATAGAGAATAATATTATAATGCATGGTGATAAATCACTTAAGAAATGTTTCATAGGGACAAAAAAAATCATCTGTGAACGTTTACAAAAGTCACACTGGGTCTTTATGGGTTAAGTCGAGACAAATGGTCAACGTCAAACTTTCCTTATAGAACACATTACTATATCTAATCAATTGTGGGGTAAGGTAACATGGGGTAAAAATGACTAATAATCTAATAAATCTCATCTAATAAACTAATAATAATGACTAATAATGGAGCATGACCATAAACTACTTCCTGCATTTGTCACTGAAGGCTGTTGACATGATGTGACGTATGTTACTGGATTTACTTACCTTTACAATTATCTGCTTACTGAGAGAAACCTGGTTATAGCAGGAATTGGATAACACATAGACATATTACTCAGGATTTTTTTATTTATTTACTTTTTCACAAGGAGTCGATTGTGTACTGTAAGTGCACGGAGGAGGAAATTGCATTCTCAATGAAAAATCTACCTGAGTATAATCAGTTTCTCTAATCCCTCACCCCAATATTTGCAACCCAGTGCCTGAATCATGAGCAAGTTCAACAGACCTACAATCTGTTCACATTACCCAGTTTGACAAAATAATATAATGTAATAATGTAATATAATGTGGTTGTCAAGTCTCAAATTTTACAACTCTAGTTATAAGTGTGCTGATGTTAACACTAAAAGACCTACAACTGTTTTTGAGGACAGGTTTTGTATGAAATATAACATTTTCTAAGAGATTTATTACTAATTATTATAATATTAACCAGTACATTATACATATTTCAGTGAAAAGCGGGCACTCATAAAGCTTGGATGTTCATAAAAGCTCAGACTAAATTCAAAGGTTATTATTATATCATTCAAAGCAACACAAAGGAAAAAGTGGGCCTTTTCAGCTAAATATACCATTAATCGATAAGGATCCAAAGTGAATTTTTCAGTTCTCATGTGACTTTCTCTCTATATTTAATTTTCCTTAAGTGGTTTATCACTATTTATTGTAATATTATCTAATGTATTTTTGTTTGGTTGGTTTTTTGGGTGAAAATCAGGAAAATCAGAGTAAAGTTGAGGATTATTATAGCAAAAATAAGAAAAGTGAAGAAATAGTGAATTTTTCAGTCAAATCTGTCATTAACTGGACACAGTTTCTTTATTTCTTTCCCAAAAAATTGGGGGAAAAAAAATAATTAAGCAAAGAATCTGCCAATGGAGCAAATGAAAACCATCTAGGTAAAATATTCACACCAGAAATGAGAAAAATAGATTTGTTAAGATTAGGATTTTTTTTTTTGCCAAATGTGAGTGTATGTTGAGTTATTTTACTGAAAAAGTCAGTTTTTCCTGTTTTGAAATAATATCCTTTGAATTTAATCTGAGCTTTTATGAACATCTACATGATCAGTCAATTAAACATTGGAAAATAGATTAATTTCACTGGAAACGATGCAAAATTCAGACGATAATATTACAATAAATGTTAAGAAATCACTTAGGAAAGGTTAAATAGAGAAAAAAAAACATTTGGGAATTGACCCAAAAGTCACACTGGCTCTTTACGGCTTAACTCAATTTGTCAAACTATATGAGTTTTACTGGTGAATCAATGTCACAGAATATGATAGTGTTTCCATGTTCACTATAGAGTCTCTGAATATCCAAATGTATAATAACTGATGAAAAGCTGAGAGGCTGTCCTTTATCTAAATGAAATAAAATGAGTGATTCATTAGTTCTTGACCATTTTCAGTAGATGCTTTTGGTCGTTGGCAGCGGTTTAGATCCGAGAGGGTTAAAGGGGCAGAGTTGGAACTAGGTGACCAACCCCTAACATAGACAGCTCCAAGGCCGCATTTTTCTCACAAGAACAAAGGAAGACTGAAAACAGATATGACGAATACTTAATACTTTAATCCAGGCTAAAAGCAACGCAGCTGCTGGTGTCATAGAAGGAAAAGGAAGCTACCAACAAAATGGCCACTGAGTAAATGTGTGTAAATGAAGAACAAATATGAAAAAAAGAAAGCAGAATACTAAGCATGCTCACTGTGAACTATTATAACATATAGAAGTGGGAGCTTTGCCAACAACAGGTCGTAAGTGAGACTGAAATATTGATATGTCTGATACCAGATCTTTAAAGGTGTCATTCCGCTGAAAACCACTTTTCCACGCTCCTTTTGGTATCTGATGGGTCACCCCGAGTTACCAACACATGCTGCCTTTGCTGCATGGTGTGTCAACTCTACTGGCTGTATTTTCCATTCATAGAAAACAACACAGAGAAACGAACGACTTAGAAAAAGCTTGTTCACTACACATCACAAGGACATTCGTGTCACCCATGTGGGGTTAAGCCCGTCCCCCATTGCAGTGAATCTGAAGTGGCATTAGCATTAGCATCTACAAGAGAAGATGGCGACACAGTAGCTGCTGCACAAACTGGAAAGCAAACTGGTCCAGAACACACACAGAGCTAGAGGGGAGGGGGGAGTGTTCCTTCATGCATTCTGAGCCAATCAGAGACGCCTCATTATCACGTCATGGACATGTATGTAGTATACATGTACCGGTAAACTCTGTTGTTCAATTCAAATCAAATCATTTTTCTACCATCCAAAAACAGGTTGAAACAAGGCAATCCGGATGTTTTTTTTTTTTGTTTAATGGAACCAACACACAATGCATTCAATAACAATGGAGAACACAGCAATATTAATGAAATAACAATCGAATGACTCACAGCAAGAAGGACCCCGGTTCGAATCCCACACCAGACCTTTCAGTGTGGAGTTTGCATGTTCTCTCCATGTCTCTGTGGGTTTTCTTCAGGTACTCTGGTTTCCTCCCACCATCCAAAGACATGCACTGATAGGTTAATTGGTTGATCTGAATTGCCCATACTTTAGATGTGAATGTGAGTGTGATTGTTTGTCTATATATGTTCAGCCCTGAGACGAACTGGCAACTCATACAGGGTGTACCTCGCCTTTGCCCATTGTAGCTGGATTCGGCCCCCAGTAACCCGAGTAAGGTTAAAGCGGGTTCAGATGACGAGACAAGATGACTTCTTTAAGCTCTAAAATTCACAAATCAAAATATTGATACTTTGGCTAATTTGAGGTAAAGTATATCAGGGATACAGTGGAAAGCAGCTTGTCCAAATGACACTTGATTGGTGGAAACTACTTCTTGTTCTTCTGCCTATGTATGTGTGTTCTGCACCATGCTTCTCAGTCAGTCTGTACCAGTAATGCACAGGCTGACCTGGAGTGAGCGGATGTCCGTGGTCCCTCACAGTTGTGGATCATTGAAAAATTATTTTAATTATATTCAGCTTGCGGTCGGGCCATTTGTCATTTGAGATAAACATTAATATAACTGAACTGGGCTGAACATATATAGACAAACAATCAAGGAAAACTGTGGTATCAATCAATAATACGGGGCAGCAAAGCATAATGTTCTGTGGTTAAAATTAGTTTTTTAAATTACTCTTCCGGGTATTTTATTTTGAAACCCCCCACATCCGGTCACACCTTACTATTGCTCTTGACACATTGGTACCCTTTTTTTTATATATACATCAGCGACACAAGCTAACCTTTCAACAAATTAGCTAAAACGTTTTCTGGAGAGCTATTTTTTTTTTAATAAAGGCGGACTGAGCCAAGGATGGGACAATAGAAGGGACAAAGACTGGCAGCAGAAAGACATCTTTGTTTACTAGAAAACAGCTAAATTCCTTCCAAGGTCACGGTTTTATCAACAGGTGAATCACTCATCTGCATAATATGAGCGGCTAATAGCTAGCAGCTAACTAATGAGGACAAAAGACACGTACCTGAACATGAATTGCACAAATAGTTATTGGCATAATTTCAACATATTACTAAAGGAGCAAACGGATATAAGGTGTCACTGACTCCCATTGTCCCCAGATGGGACCGTCTGCTGGGAAACAAACCCAGGTCTCGTAATCTAGGCTTTTTAAAAAAATATCATAATTTAAATTTTATCTCATAATTGTGACTTTTTATGTCAGAACATAACATGAAATAAAAAGTCAGAATTGTTTGCTTCTTATGTATGGAAGCCTGTTTCCACCCCAAGGAAAAAAGCCCATGGTAAATCAGAATTATGAGATAAAATTGACCTCCTGTGGCATGGGGATTACATACCTTGGCACAACATCTGTATAAAAAAAATGTGGTCAATACAACTATACGTTTCTCTTCATTGACCAAACTCACCCATAATCACTTTGTTTTTATTCAATCTTGAGGTCCATACATTATCAGTCAAAAGTTTGGACTCAAAAAAAAAAATGGAATGAGATGGACTGCAGATGGTCAACAAGTCCTCAGCATCACTGGGAACTCCTTCAAGATTGGAAAACATTTCAGGTGACTACATCATGAAGCTGATCAAGAGAATGTCAAAAATGTGCAAGGGAGTCATAAAAACAAAATGTGTCTATTTTGATGAATCTGAAATGTATAACACATTTTGAGTTATGTCACACTTTTTTTAAACTACATAATTCCACATTTGTTCATTCATAGTGTTGATGCCCTCAGTGAAAATCTACAATGTAAGCAGCCACGAAAATAAAGAAAAAAACAGGTGAGTCTAAACTTTTGATTGGAATTGTAGGATATTCTCACAGAAATAATTGGTGAGTGGTGTTGACTAGGTGGACGTATTTAATTTTTTGACAGTAACAACCTCACTTTGCAGACCCATTTACCATATCAATTTATGTTAATGAGAAATAAACCATGTTATTGACTGAAAACTCAAGGTTGGACCAAAAGTTAGTCCTGCTTTATGTTACTCTTTTTAATGCAACTAATGAAATAAACTAACTGAGCAATTATGATTTTAACCTAATGCATTTAAACTCAGTAATTACAATTATACTAACTATACTTTGCATGCAAAGGTTGTGGTAAAACTGCTCAGTTACTTAGATTTTTTTCTATAGATTTGTTATTTTGCCATTACTGTTTTCCTTCACTTCTTGATACAGGAAAAACAGAAATGGCAGTATTCCTGTTACACTATACCTGTGACTATAATCGTTTTTGTCTCACATTGAGCCAGATTTTGACAAGACACATCTCATGAGTGATAGAATAAACTGCACCCCAGTGTCAGTCAGGAAAATACATCCTCACAATCTATAGCATTCATGTTTAGAGAATCTGCAGAACTCATTTTGAAGCATTTTGAAGGCCAGTGATTCATATGATGGCAATCTTGACTGTAGTATTTTTTTTTCTGTTTGTTTGCGGGGTTGTCTGCTTTTACCCAAAGGGAAAATTAGACATGTGTCATTGTTGTAAATTTTGATTTTGCTTATGCATCATTGGAACTCAGTGTTTACTTAGTATTGAATGTTATTTCCCATAGCAACAAATACAAAACAGACACTGGAATGTCAGACTTCAGAGCAACTCTGATAGTACAATAAAAATCAGATGCAGAGTAAGAAGAACAATGCGACTGACTACATGACTAGTCTAAACAGAGGGAAAAGGAACAAAGGGGTTTCATGTCACCCTGCACCACTGATGTCAACTGCCGTCAAATTAGTACATGTAGCATTTGGCCAGTGGGATATAGAGTATTGTAGTGGATGCATAATATTAGGAATAGGTTTGAGTTTGGGTTCCTTTCAGTGTGATTTTTTTTTTTTTTTTTACAGCTCTACCAGAGTGTTTGTTGGATGAAAGCCAATATGAAAGCACTGGGAGATTGAGCTGACTGCATATAATTAGGGGATGGAGGTACCATGACATTACCCATTGGTGTGAACTGCCATATTTGAAGTGACCACTTGGTGTTTTGACTGAAACCATATCAGTGTTTGTATTCAGAATTGTAGTGTAAAGTCAAGTAACTACAATTACTCCACATTGTGTGGAGTTTGCATGTTCTCCCTGTGTCTGCGTGGGTTTTCTCTGTGTACTCCAGTTTCCTCCCACCATCCAAACACATGCACTGATAAGTTAATTGGTTAATCTAAATTGCCCATAGATGTGAATGTAAGAGTGATTGTTTGTCTCTATATGTTCAGCCCTGAGATGAACTGGAGACTCATACAGGGTGTACCCCGCCTTCACCCATTGTAGCTGGATTAGGCCCCCAGTGACCCCAGTGACCCTAGTGAGGATAAAGCGGATTCAGATGACGAGACGAGAAGGGTTCGGTGAATGTGCATATGAAACTAGTGGGGTTTAGTACCTCCAACAAGGGTAAGAACCACTGGCCTAAAATGTTGAGTTGTTGGTTGTATGAATGAACACAGGTGTCTGAACAGGACAGCTTGGAGGGGGTGCGGTCATGAGCATTTAAAGGGCCAGTGCTGAAAACGACCTTTCATCTGTCATTAATCAGAAATAGGTTTGAAGATGGGCCTGTGCAGTTGAATAAATGAAGAATTCGGACCCCGGCAGAGCATTTATAGTTAATGTAGACCACAAGGAAATGTTTTGAAAATCCATAATTCCATTTAAAAAAGCTAAATATCACTCCTGTAAGGATGAACCTGTCAAACACTTATTAGAAGTGTAAGTACGACAAATGAGATCAGGATGTAATCTAAAAGAAATATTGACGTGATGTTTTTAAAGGGAAGTGCAGTCGGAGTCTGTGAATTGTAAAGTTTTAAACCCAATAGCATCTAGTGGTCAAAAGTGGCATTACAAGTTAAAAAGCTCCTTTGTTGGCTTCATTTTAGGGCTGTGGGTTTTGCCCCATGCCTTTAATAAGCTAATATTCTGCTTGTTTTTTTTTTCTCCCTCACATTAGCTCATTACTATTTGTGAATACACCATATATGCTGTGCTTCCATTATGCAGTGGCTCTTTATGTTTGTCATAATATGATTAAACTACTTTAACGTCTTGTGGAAATGTACTTTAGCCCAATGTATTAATATCTGAGTGTCTTTAGTTGCAAGCAGCATATTTTGTAATCATCACAACAATATATTCACTTGCATCTATTCTTTTAGATAATGTGGTGCTTGTGTGACATTTATGTTAAAATTCAAGGGGAAAATGGATCAAGCATCTGCCAGGGTAGTTTAACAGTGTCTAAAAAGTTTTCACAGTCATGTATTCTAATGTAACACCTATGACCTGCATTAGCCAATCAAGGTAATGATTTTCACCCATAAGCCGTTCATGAAAGCTTAAGTGCTTGTTTTCAGTCAGCTTGAAATAAAACATCTATATGCATGAAGCCTCTTTAACAGCTATTACAACAGAATAATACCCAGCTATTTACTATGGCTGACCTAACAGTACTGGTGCTGAACCACAATTGCATGCATTTTGTGTTTGAGGGTATGAGTTTATAAAGCCACTCACTATAAGTGGATTTCTCTATTCACTTTTTATAATAAAGGAGAGAAATGTCACATATTTGTGGCAAACGGGAAAGACAATCAATCAAAAGAAGGTGACAAAAGTTAATTAAAACCTTGTTCATACCACTTTTTGCTTTTTGTTTCAAAGCCAAAGGATTGTTATCATTGGACAATGAAAGGAAGTTCAACTTTTTTCACAGAGATCCACTTTCTCATATTTCAGCTGCTAGAGTTCAGTGGCAAACTCGATGTGTCTGCTATTTGGTGGTCGGAAAGTGAAGTGCACAATTGGTTTTTAGAGCTTCATACAAAGTAAATCTGTGGCTGTGGCCAAAAAACAGCAGTGTAAAAGTTTCTCTGAGTGCTCAACAAATCGGCAAAGTTGCCAGCAACAAAACTGGAACAAAGAACAGTTTCCTTATGGGATCATCACTAGGAGACAAAGTGAGAAAAGCTCATACAATGACTAAATAGTATTGGATCTACAGTGAAATTTCACTCAACTTGAGATGTTTGCATTAAGGCCTTTATGTACGAATGCTTTTGTATTTTAACTCTGTGTGACACGTGTGGTTCTCTGTGTCTTATTTAGCTATTTTTATGGATTTTATTGGAAATATTTAATTTTACTGTTTTATTTAGCGTGTTATTGGATTTTTATGTATTTATTGTGCACTTTGGAAATGTTCTTGTTTAAATGTGCTATATGCAGAAGGTAAAGTGGGTTGGATTGAATAATCACTCTGTTGGTAATTGAAACAAATGCATGTACTGTATTTGACATGCATTTGAAACACACTGGGATCGAAAAACTGATAAAGGCTTAGAGATGTTTGTGACCTGGTGCATTCTTTTAGTGTAATTCTCCAATATTATGCAGCAGTAAACTAAACAGTGAAACTAAATCTAATGATCTAATCATGTCACCTCCTCTGTAGGACACCTTATATTATCCAGTCATTCATTCTTTTGATTCATTCAACATGTTAACCAGAATTTTTACGCTGGGATACAGACAGATGTCTTGGGACAGACATTTACAAATACATTCCAGATGAATTTTCTGGTTAAAAAAAGTCTAACCATAATATGAAATAGTTGCAAAAAGTATTCCAAGGCTCCACAGACCTGGCCTCACTTCCTCTTTGAACATTGCTTTATCCTTCACTTAAAGCTAACACATTTCTCTCAGGAGTGTTGCTGTGACCCACAGTAATGCGAGATGTGTAGAGAATATTTTTGCATTGCTACATAACTCACTCATAATGGTTGCATGAATGGCCGGTCACTTTAGACTGTTGAGGCTGTAGTCTAGTAATGTAGCGTGGGTAACACTGGTCCCTCTGAGTGCCGCAGCGCTAGCAGGTGATTTGTAGCTCAGGGAGACTAATGAAGTGGTCGCTCTGCCACCCTGCTTCTTTTGCAAGATCAATTCGGCGTCAGGGCGTGTACGGCGGCCGTGCTTTATGAATGATGGAAACCTCCTTAGGCCATCCATATACCTGAATCCCCGGCATCACTACCCACTCCCCCACCCTCAGTCTCCCCCTGCCCAGCTCCAGGAGGCAGGGATTCAGCAATCTTTCTTGTTTGGAGAAAAATACATTACCATCAGCCTCCTTGGCTCTCCGGCCAATGCCTGGCACACACACAATATATATATATATATATATATATATATATACATATATATATATATATACATACACACTCCAACATTGCTAGACTCTGTGGTTGTAAAATAGTGAACGATTGTGTGTTTAGATGCAGCTATGTGTAAAAGGCTTTGACCAACATTAGGTTTGTTGGTTTAGTGAAGTTATAATGACCTTGTATATGTATTTCTCAGTTTCTGGGAAAGTATACACAGCAATAAAATAAAACATTGAGGGGAAAATAACTCTTACAAACCAAAGTAGTAGGATTTAGTGCAGTGTTTTTCAACCAAAGGGTCGCCTGAAATTTCTAGTAATTGTCACTTTGTGTCATAATCTAAACCTGGCTTTTCTGCCTCTGTCTATAATAATATATATTTTGTAGCCTAAAATTAACCTTTATTTGCAACATAGTATAGCAAACTGTTACATGATTAAAAAGAAATTAATTTTAGCAATAAAAAAAAAAAAATCTCTCAGTATTGAACATCTGGGGTTGCCAAGAATTTGTGATGTTAACATGGACTCATGAGCTAAAAAAGGTTCGGAACCACTAATTTAGTGTGACCTCTGTTTGCATTCTTTTAACCCTTTTGTTCAGACAATATGAGATTTATTGCATTAATTTTGTTATGTTTTATATGAGATTTCATTTGACACATGTGAGATGCTTCTAATTGTTTGTGGTGTTGTTCTGCTTCTCACCATGAGGTCAAGGGTCACACTAAATAGTGACTTTAACCTTTACAACCTATTTCGTTCAATAGTTTTAAGGCTGTGCACATATTTTCAGTATTTCCTCATATCTACACAAAAGAGGATGCAAATTCAATAAGCACGCTCATTTCAAACCTGCAAAAACAACAAAGCTAAAGGTGACCTAAGACTTGTGCAGTGTCGTGCGGCTGTACAAATGTACTCCGCACACTCACACAAACGCTCTCGTCCTCTGTTTCCTCCCATCAAACCTACTCCCAGAGCTGTCATCATTAGTGCCGGCGATTTGATCGACTTGACGCGTCGCTTTCTGCCACGTTTTGGCCGCGATGACATCCTCTTAATACCGAAAAGGTGTTCAAGAGGCCGGAGAAAAGAGGAGCTTTTAAACTGTTAATGCATAATGCGATAGATGTTTTAGGCAGCAGATGATAATGAAAATGAGCTAAAGCAGTGAGCGAGGGAGCCAGTCGCTCTCTCCCTTGCTGGCCTTTGATCCCATCCAGTCTGGCTTTTAAAGCATCTGCTTCCATAATGAGGAAGAGTTTACCATCGCCAATGCAGATTCAGGAAATGAATTCAAAAGTTAATGGTGTATTTGTCCCGATGATTAAGAGCTGCGCCTCGTTCTTTATGACACTGCTGATCCTCACCATAAAACAGGTTGTGTGATGGGAAAAAACAGTATTTATCATAAGTTATAACAATTATCCTAAAATACCCAGGGAGTAATTATGTCCATTTTAGTTGTGGGTATATTCACTGAGGTGCTTTTATGTGAGTGAGGGAGGGAGTGAGTGAGGCCTCAGGCTAAGGACGCACAGGCTGGTATCAGTTACAGCGTGTGTCAATAAGAAAGATCTGTCAGGTGTGTGTTAGTGTATGGAGATCACAGTGCAGCTCATCTAAAGGCATCAGTGGCATTTTGAGAGCAGGGTGTCATATACAAAGATGTCATTAGTCTCAGCCTCCCGCTGAGAGGTTGAAAGTGAAAAGTAGAGCGGCAATGAATATCTGAAAGACCTTTTTTTTTTGATGCAATGAAATTTAAGGCCTCTTTTATTTTTTTCTGCTTAGATTAAAAATACCCCCACAACCTCATAAAAAAAAAAAAAAGTCTTAGACAATGTGTGCGTGGGGGGGATTGAAACAACAAAATGAGAATAAGGCTTAAGAGAAGGTGCTAAAGGAAGAAGGAAGAGGGAGCTTGAATTGAAGCCTTTACTGCTAATCTTAACTTCTGAGATTGATTGGTTGAAGCTCCCGGTAAATCAGCACCTCCACAGTAGTCGTCTTCTTTTATGATAATCTGAGTGTCAGCAGAGAAACATGGAGAGCAAAATGGGTGACAGTGAGAGAAGGCAGAGTGTAGTCGTCCAATTGAGCCCCGGCTGATAGCCTCCCTCCCTCCTTTAGGATCTCTCGCCTTTCTTTCATCCCTCTTCTCCACGCTGAGAGGTGAAGATGAGCAAGAAGAGTGTTTAATGTTTCCCCTGATGCCACAACAGAATGAGCCCAGTCCCCAGCACCTGTACCTGGAAATGAACTGTATGCGGATGATGGTGTAGTTTTGAATATTTTGTTGTCAGGGAAACTACATCAGCTTTTCTGTGCATAGAGCAGTTTATGTCTGCTGTCATTCACATACAACGCACTGAGTTTGAGGAAGTCTGAGGTGATTTGATTTTATAAACTTGCAAGTGTCCATTATGATTTTTAGTTCATCTTTCTTCAAATCAGGCAAGTCAGCAGCATAGATATTCAATTTAATTTTATTTCTAATCCCCTAAATCACAACAATTCTGCCGCACAGGGCTCTACAGGGTTGATGGTAGAGAACAATCAATCACAGAAATAGATGAAGTATATGATATGATATTCAATATTTAGGTTTTTTTTTGCCTGTTTTTAATGAAGGTTTTGTCTCTACCTCAAACTCCCAACATCTTACAAAAGTTAAAGTGAATAAATAACTTTATGCACTTTATACTAATGCAATTACAAATGTGTCAAATCACATGGATTCACTCACAAATTTCCAAACTGTTAAGAAAAACAAACAATAAATACATTTTAAAAATCTTTAAACAAATCAATCAATTTTATACGTCACACATGGGAAGAGTAGATATGAATCAGTGGTGATGAATGAGCAAGAAAGTAAAAAAACTGAAGGTGAACTACAAATGCAACAATAAAATAAACATCTAAATGATCTAAAATACTGACAGGTGGAGCTTTGAGGATCTCTTACTAAGTATTTTTCATGAATAAGTCCAGATAAAACCAAAGTTGAGTTACTTTTATCTTCAATGTGAAAGCGATTCAGTCAAGTTTAATGATAGTATGGGCCTGGCCAAGGGGCAATGGATGGACGGCTTTACATGTTTCTTTGCCCTTTCACAACTATTAATGGTAGAGAAATAAATGATACCTCATTTTACAGGGAATAATGTTTTAGATGTGATTGGAAAAAAATGATTTTTTTGTACCTAACTTTCAGACTTAAAAATTGTAAAAAATTAAAAGAAAAAAAAAAAACGCTTTTTGATGGAAGGACATAAAATGTATTTATATATACATTACATATATAATACTGTATCTACAAAGTTAAATACTGCCTATCTCAGTTCATTAGATAGTTGTAATCATCATAAAAAGAATAGTAAAATGTTTTTAAATGAAACTTACAACTTATCGTAAGTGACCCCCCCCCCCAAAAAAAACAAAAAACAAAAAAAAAAACCTTGGTATTATGGACTCGTATAGGTATTTATTTATTTATCATGATGTATTAGCCTTGCTTTGCTATTACTGATTATCTTACTTATTTATCTGAATGCATGTATTGTGGCGCCGCTGCTGAGCTGATAAATTGGTTTTCATTGGGATTTTTTTTTAGCAATGACGATAAAGTTTTCTTGTTGGCCCAGTAGAAGAGTTGTGCTTTGAGTTGTACTGGCAGAAAATTATGCAAACATACCCATTTATGCTGAATATAATTCATTCCAAGTATTTTTAAAACATTTTTCATCTGCTGGACACTAAAACTAATATACTTTCAAAATATATTCACCTTCAATAGGTGATTTTAAATATATATACTGTATATACATGTATACAATGTGTCTTCACTGACTGAACGTTAAACCATTAAAATGAACAAAACATGCAAATCATTTACATACCATTGTGATTGCTTTAATTGTCACTTTCACCTTCAACAATGTTTGTTGACTACACTTGTCAACAAACATTGACATGGGTGGTCAACATGTCAATGTTTGTTGACATGTTGACAGCAAGCACCCCTGGACTTTAAAGTCACTGTATCTCCTGCAATTTCTTCCTCCTTTATTCAAATGAGTAACAGTCTCTCCATCTCGTCACTTAGTGGGTCGCTGCTTATAAGGCGTCCTTCTGCTTTAATATTGTACCGATGACGAGTTCCGGCCATATTCCTTGGAGATATCACTCAACCGCGTGACACTTTCATATTTTCTTTATCATCTCTTGTTTCACTTCCACTGATAACACAGCCTGCATCTTCTTTTCATTTGCAACGGAATCACTTTCTTGGGGCTTATGATGAATTACGAATACATACTGTAATAAAGTTTCAATGAGCATACTGGGAAAAACTCACCAAACAACAGTAACTCTGTGAAGAATGCGGGTCAAAGGGTCTTGAAAAGCATCATGGGTACCTCCCTCATAGCCACTGGGATGCTATGAACAGTGTGTACATGACGTATTTACGTACATCACATACAGTAATGTACATATTTATGTCTCGGAGGTTTTGGTGTTGTTTCGTAAATAGAATTTTCTTTCGTATTCAGAGACAAAAAATAGAGGTAAAGGTTTTTCGTTACTTAGATTATTTGTTAACTGGGTCTTTCATAATTAGAGGTCTATATGTACATATATAGATGTCAACCTTCCCTTGGCCAGCCTCATATGTCTGATTTAGACTGACCAGCCAAAACAAACAAAAAAAACATTCATGTGGATTTAACCCTCTGGGCGCCCAAGTCGCAAATTTGCGACAAGCGGCGGTGCTCTGTTTAATCCACTCTCTCATCTAACTGCGATTTGAATGCAGTTCATACTCCATACTATTAGGTGGCAGACATGCAAATCTGTCTCCCGAGCACAAATTTAGGCCCTGCCCCCATGAAAAGTTTTCCAGGAAATGCCTTGGTAAATAACCGCACCTCGAAGCGCTCGCTCAGAGCTATTCCGGAGTATTACGGAGGCGGCTGCTCTCGCATTGCTGACTAAAGTTATTCATCAAACACACGAAATGGCAAAAAAGAGGTTCACGGTTCATGAGGCATTGTGTCAGGTCTTAGCTGACTCGGATTCTGAACCTGAAGATCCAACATTTGATGATTTTGACCGAAGTAGTAGCAGTGATAGTGAGGAATCTGACCAGGGAAACTATTGCGTACAGTGTCATTTGGACAGATAGAATAGAACTGATTTCTGAGTGACCCCCTGAGGCATGTGTATGGATGAATATTTGGCATGTTTGTGTAGTTCTTAGGCCTACATGTTTCATTGTTTTGAATAATATTTTGAATCAGTTCTTTGCCATGTAAATAATATTTTGAATTGTATTTTGAATCAGTTCTTTGAAATATAAAATCAGTTCCTGAAATATAAATATCCTCAATCAGTTCGTTGAGCTTATCAAATTTGGTCAAAAGCTAAAAAGGATTCTTAGCTAGAGTTATTGATACTCAAATATGATATTTCAACCCTCTTGATAATATATGAAGTATTTTCTCTTTTTTCCATGCATATTGTCTAAAATTACCTTATTTTATGGCCAGACACACAAGAGAAATTTCAACAGAATTCCGAGCAGTCAACATATGTCATCAATGTTTTCTTGGATGCTCACTACGGATGCATCTAAAGTAAATAACAGTATTTTAAGCAACAACAAGGTCACAGACACTCAGTAGATGACAAAACATTAAATTTTTAAGCAAAACATCCCAATTTGATTGATCCAGAGTCTCTCCCACTGTGAAATTCCTTAATTTCGGCTGTCCGCCTACTGATGACGTCATGATGATGTCATAATATGCAAATTAGATCTACAAAAATATCTTAAAAATATACTTTAGGTCCTGCCCTACAAATTTGTAATTTGGAGCAAAGCTCTATCTCTTACCACTTTTGTGCAACAGCTCTTTGAAATATTCATGTAAAAAATATGTCAACATTGAAAAAAAATGGGGCGCCCAAAGGGTTAACAAAGTAAATCAGTCGGAGCTTCCATTGGATAATTACTGTCTCAGCTGCAACAATTCTTTAACTCTTTAAACGATGCAGTGAATACCTTCTAAACCATCAGTTTATAAAGGGTGAAAATGTCGAGTCCAGAGTGATCCTGCTCCACAGTGATGGGAGCATCAAGATGAGAAAAGATGTAGATGAAGTGATTACTTAGGTTGGGTACTGAAAGTTGGTATAGGTATGGAACCGGGGCAAACATTAACGGTAGTAACCAGACCGAAATCTAACATGAATTTTGGTACCATATTTTGGTAACAGACGTATATGCAGCTGTTGTGTAATTACGCCTTCTGTCCACTGTGCTCACGTACAAGTGTGCACACGTGAGAGCTGCAGACATCAACTTGTCAAAGGCAAAAAGGTGGAACGTGTGGTTATAGTTCACTAGAAGTTCCAGATTCTTCCATATGCAACAGGTGTCTGAAGACATTGACATGTAAAGGTGGGAATACGTGTAATTTAATGAAGCACTTGCTGACTGATTGATTGATTGATGTTATTTGACAATCTCATTTCTTAAATAAAAGCAAATACATAATCCAGTTTTGAAATAAAACAGAGAGTCAGGATATCACAATAAAGCTTGAAGGCTTATTTCCATTGTGGTCCTTAGATGTTGGATGGCAGCCAATGTTAAAATGACAAGAGTGACACAGTGATATGACATAAAAATATATAAATACATATAATGATAAAAAAATATATAAAAGCAAGATTACACTGACAGCATACACAAAAATTACACCTCATATTCATACTAAAAGTGCAAGATATACACTGACTGATCTCTAATCCATGTTTTCAAAGCATATTTAAAACCATTTGAGTTAGTGATTGTTTTTACACCACCTGGTAACCTATTCCACATACTAGATGCTACAAATAAAATTTAGTTCTTCCCTACTTTTAGTTTGAACTTTTGGAGGATCAAAATCTATGGAACTTCCTCTAGTAGAGTAACTGAACATCCTTCACTGTACTGAAAAAAAAAAAACTTAAATAATTAGGAACATCTCCATTTGCAATCTTAAAAACCATGTGTTGCACATTGAGTGACTCTGTCCTTTACTGTCAACCATTTCAGCCTCTCAAAGTGAAGAGGATCAAGGTGAGTTCTTGGGCGCAGATCCAGTATGACCCTTACTAATTTATTTTGTGAGGTCTGAAGCCTATTCTTAAAATGCTTAGTTAGGCCTTTATACCAACAACAACATGCATAATCATAATAGGGTTGAATTATAGCACCTGCTAGGGTCAACCTAGCCTTCTAATACATGGTGTTTAGCTTAAAGCAATAGCTGCACCATGTTTGAAAGCTTCTGTGATGAGCTAAGTAGCCTAGCACTGTGCTAATAGCATATGGGAAATGGAAAATAACCAGCATGGCAATGACAGATTCAAGAGATGAATCTTCTGACCAGCTACTGTGGAGATACTGGACCATGACAGTGGCAGAGGGAGTCATTTTAATGGCAACTACAAATATTACTAAGTAACTGGTGTATGGGAATTCCTCAACTAGTGACATGACATGTAGTACTAGCTTCATAATAATAATAGTAGCTTAATAAGTTGTAGCAGAGATGTGGTCTCACAGTTTTTGCGTTTGTCAGGCAGACTGGTTTGGTCAGTCATCAGTTCAATTTTGATGTTATGGTTCAGTCGCGTATGTCTCTGGTTGTAATTTTTAAAATCTTTTTTAAAAAGTACTTGTTTAAAGACAGTTTAAGAACTGATACCTTTTTGAAAGTACTGAGTTGGTATCTGTATCGAATGAAACCTTTTCAGTACTCAACTCTAGTGATTACCCATCATGCCTAGTGCCTATACAGTACAAGCCTGTGGGGGCAGTGTTGCTATCAGGGGTTGATAAGGTGGCCAAGTCTACATTTGTAGAAACATTTTTTTAGATCCCCCCTTGTTTTCTTCAATTTGTGGAACTAAAGGTAGAAATATAATGATACCAAGAAAAATAGCTCATGGTAGTTTAATTTCAGAGCTCATATTTATTTATTTTCCCTGTTTTGTTTTTTTTTGATAACCAGAATCCCCTCAGTTCTTACACCGATACCTACAGCATTGTACTGACAAAAACATCACTTTTATTCATTCCATGTCTTCTTTCATGTCTGTTTTAGACAGATGATACACACAGGACTTATTTGTGTAACCATTGTGTTTTAATGACTTTTGATGGTCTAATAATTTTTTCCGTGTCTGTAGGATCAACATTGTTATGTCCATCAAATGAGGCCAAATTAACCTAAATATAAATTACTACTGGGGCCTGAACATCAGTTTTTTTTCTTTTCTGATGATACGGACATATTCCATAATGATAATACCAGGATTTGTTTGGCTCAAATTGGGAAAGGGTGGTTCAGGAAGCATGAGACATCTTTTTCACACATGGATTGAAGACCACAGAGTCCAGACCTGAATCTTATTTAGAATATTTGGGGTGTGATGGAAAGGAGTTTACACAGGGGTCAGTCTTTCTCACCATTAATACAAGATCTTGGCAAAGATTTTAATGGAATTCTGGATGGAAATAAATACTGGAGATAAATTCTTACTTTGCATACGATCTATAAGATACATCCTGCAGTTGAAGTGAAAGGCAGCTTCAGTAAATTTTGCATACATGGCATTATTTTTAATTTTTTTGGTTTGACTTCGCTGTACTTCTGTTGACTCAACCTATGACTTCCTGACCTCGATGGTCTGATCCAGAGCAAGAGGCTAAAGATTAAATGAACAGAGCGCATCCCAATTCCCTTAATTACATCCTTTCTTTCACTTGCATCATTTCTTTGCATCTGTGTTCCTTCATGGAGATGCAAGAGGGGAAAAAAAAAACATGTTGACGGAGAAATGAGACATTGTTTCTTCAGAACTGTCATCTGAAGTGAAATGTGTCTGTGATGACGACTTCACATCTGATCATCTGTCAGTCAGCTTTAAATTGTTCTGTTTTAAAGTTTGGAGCTCGGGTTTGCACTTTTGATGGATACATAAAGTGATTTTTATTTATTTATTTATTTATTTTTACAGTTTTATCATCATCTACAAAACCGTTCGAGGATCCCCAGTAGCTCACCCATAGAGCTTCATGCCATCACCTCCTTTCCTACCTGTGTTCACCCTAGCTATCACAATCAAATGTAAAATGTGACATGGGGTATTAGCTTTTGGATCAATAATAGACCTGTTCTGAAACCAACCCTTTTATCTGGATTAAGAAAAAGACACAAAACCTGAGGAGAAAAAAAAAAAAAAATCACAATTGCCTGTCGGTTTATTTGTAAGGAGTAAACCAACAAAACATGAACACACACAACCCACCTTTTCCTTTTCTGCTTTCCCACACACAGACACAAACTGCACCGCATCACACACATGTACTGCAGCTGTAGCACCACACACATGCGAGATTCTCAAACGTATGCATACCACACACATTTTTCTCCAGAGCAGCAGGGGATGAGATTGACCAGGAGATACAGTATCTGTGCAGCGGCCGTGGCGGCAGCGGCAGCACTTAAGCCTTCTCCTTGTTTCCCCAGTGTGTTCTACATTTATTTTTTCCTTTATATATTATTCAAGTTCAAATAATTAATTCAGGATATCAAATCAAGATGTAGGAAATCAATCAAGAGCCTTTTTCAATCTGCCTTTCATTATGCTGAACCCCCGGTCCTGGCTGAGCCTGTAGCGGCGCTGGCCTGGACTTCTATAAAGACAGACTGAAACACTTACGTGGCATCCCGTCCGTTGGAGAAGATGACTGCCTCGCTTTGCACAGCCATCCTGAACTACTTATGCTGCATCCGATTGGGTGGTTGGAATTATTTTTGTTTAGCGTCGATATAAAAACGAACCACATGGCAGGCTGGGATCTAATGGTCCAGTTTGATAATGACTTTGTTCACCATTTGTGCATGATTAGGTTTAAAAGGCTTTGAAGTGACATTTAGAATATCAGCTGTTTTGCGATAAAGAGCACTTTAACAGAACAAAAGGATAACTCTCACGGTAATTTTGCTCACACCGTATTGTTTCTACAGAAAATATTATTTCACAGCCAGAGAAGGAAATAAATGCAGTGCATGAAACACATCCTTTTTGGATACTCTCCAGCTAAAAAAAAAAAAAAAAAAAAAAGAGGATCTGATACATTTGTGGAAGATGAAGTAGCTTGTAGCCTGAGCAGAGATTAAGTAAGAACAGATGTTATTGGAAGAAACGATCCCCAGTCACCAGACATGTATATTATTGTCCTCTTTATGTCCTGTCCTCTTTCCCTGTCTGCTGTCGCTCGGTCACCGACTTTATGGGAAACCCGCTCCGGATCCCGCTCGGCTCTGTGAGAATCAATAACACTGGTCAAATGACACCAAAGGGCTGGATTCATCCCATCCCCTTTTAGGTAGATACTTTAGCCGCATTTGCTGCAATGATGACTCTCCCATCTTGAGGCAGATGCAGTAATGTTGTGGTAAAAACGTCAGTCAAGGAGCAGTGAATGTGAGGGAGGTGGAAAGGGGTGGGGATCATGAGGGGAGGGGGGGGGTATACTAGACAGGTAGTGAGTTGTGTGTGTGTGTCTGTGTGTGTTTGTGTGTGTGTGGTTGTGCAGTGTTGGTGGTTGGAGCTGGTAATTTATTGAAGGAAATGTATCTATATTCTCGTAGAGCCACTGTGAAGCAGAGATCTCCATTGCGGTGATAATTCGCGGTTGTTAAAGTGACACGGTGTTGGTAGGCTGGTCGAGGCGAGGAATGTGGGGGCCAGACCTGACAATTAGAGCTCTGTATATCACACACACTCTCAAAGGAGGGATGGGAGAGAGAGGGCGGGAGAGGTCAGGATATACACACACCAGATACACAACTAAACACAAACACACAAAGGCAGCGAGGCACAGCGGAGGACAAACTGTAAATACACACATAATATATGCACTATGGAGGGAGAGGTCATAATGCCGCGTGTACGCACACAAACTGTATATACAGCAGATAACATATGGCTCTCATTTGCAGAAACAGAGGAAACAACAGAACAACAAAACACTTCTCAGGTAAGTGCATAATAGAAGTTAATTTAATTTCCTCTCGCTGCTTATTTCTAAGTCATGAGAAAAACAGCAAACCTGACTGATAGCAGGCGAAACCCTCACACATACGCGCACGCACGCACGAATGCACGTACACGCCGTCGATTGTATCGGCCTCGTCTGATTCACGTTTTACATCATTAACCATCACTTTTCTCTGACACCGCCTCAGAGTAATAGGGTCTAATTGGACAACAGAGGGGCCACTGTACATGATAAACAATTCAAGATTCCGGCGCAGGTAAAAATCTATTTCCATATTTCCATCCCCACCGCTCACAAAAAGTATTAAAACAAAACACACACACACACACACACACAAAAAAAACATGCGCATGCTTAATACACTGCCTTTATTTTCCCATTGAGCCTTTTGGGCGTATCAAACAACAGGGCCAAGGTACAAAAAAACAAGAGTCGATATGTGTCTGCGATATGTAGGTGAATAATTGTTGTAATTAATGACCTGTGGGTATTAACCGCAACCATCAGATGGACCTCTGAGGCTAATTCTGCAACTGAATCTATCTTGTATCGGGAGCATCATTCAACCTCTCAAAATGCCATTATAAAAGATTGGACTTCCAAATGTTAATATGTATCTGTGTTTGTTTGCCCTTGTGAATTGTGTGGCTCAACACTATTGTGCAAGTACATAAGTGAATGGCGGATTGTTTTCTGTGCACGTATGGCCTGCTACACCCATGCGACGCACACACACACACACAAGTATCTGACAAAGTGCCTGAACTTATTGCGCGTAAGATAGCTGGAGCCATTAGCTTCCTGTGACCTTTACCACTCTTTCGCCGCCGTCACGTCCACACACTTCCTTGCCTGCGTGTATGTTTGTATGTATGACTGTGTGTCTGCAAAGAAATTTTAAAAATAAATGCGGACAATTCCCCAATGCCCATGCACTGAATGGTACCGATATTTTAAGTGGCGCCACAAGCGTTTGTAGGTATGCTGAAGCATCTATGCGATCACATGGTTAAGCATAAACGTGCACACACACACACACACACACACACACACTCGCACAATGATACACATGCATCGGAGCGCATTTGTGATGGGTTTTCCTTTTCTTTTATTTGCTGTAATTGGAAAATAATTCAGGCAACGTCAGGGAGAATCGATAAAGAATTAATGAAAGAAGAAGGGGAGTCATTAAAGGCAATAAAAAGGAGGAGGTTATGATGAAGATGGCATCATGGAGAGACACAGAGGAGACAGGCGCTACTGATGTTATGTGTGAGTGTGTGTGTGTGTGTGTGTGTGTGTGTGTATGTGTGTGTGTGTGTGTGTGTGTGAGATGCAAGAAGAAGGAGGTAAAGGGTGGTGTAGAGATGCTCCGTGTCACACAACAAATCGTAATATTTTTTGTGTTGCACTGAGAAAAAAAATAAATTAATAATTAAACATGTACAGATATTGTTTTTCTGCCTCCTCAAACCTCCAGCCAAGGCAAGGAACCTCGAAGAATGGGTTCACATTGTAGCCCCCCCCCTTTTTACTTTTCTTCTTTGTCTGTGCTTGAATAAAAATTCACTGAGCTCATCTTTTAATTAATAAAAGGCACCTAAGACACCTTTTTTATATCCCTTCATAAAAACCGCTTCCCTCCTTTACCATTTCCAACAGTATGGCCTGTGTCACAGTCAATCATTCAAAAGGGTAATTATATGACACTGCTATGCTAAAATACCTACAGTCTCTTAATAGGATCTGAGCCATTGAGATCCAACCTTAAGCTTCTATTCTGGCCCCTACCACTCATCTGAGTGCCATAAAGCTGCCAGAGGAAACAATACTGCCTCTCTCCTCACTGCTGAGGTTAATGGCAAATGGGGCTATGGCTGCCGGTGATATTGTTGGATAAATGATTATTGATTAGGTAAAGGTTGAGCTAATCATTAGGCTTCATCCATTTTACGGACTCTCACTGTGACCTTTCTGCCTGGCCCTCTTGGATCACCCAGGATTTCTCCATACGATGATTTGATCGCCTCGCCGATGGGAGAAGAGGGGGATGAGGAAGAGGAGGAGGAGGAGGAGGAGGAGGGGGTGGACAGAAGAGAGGAGAGGAGAAGCAAAGGAGGATTAGTTAAAGGAAGCTGTAAAGGAGCAGTGGAGAGCAAGAGTATCTAGTAAATCGGAACTCCTGTATTTATATTTTTTTTCCCTTTTTTAACTCACGCTGCAGACATCCAATCTAAACATTATACAAGACGTGTCATCTACATTTACCAAATACTATATTCCTATAGATATTGCTGAACTAAAACTCCAATTTATTGAATGTATTTCTGCAAATTCACATCTATGTGTATTCAGATTGAATTCATAATTTGATCTGCTTTATGTTTTTCAATGGCAGCATTCTTGAGTTACACTATTTTATATTAAAGTGAGTATATAGGCTCAGCATTAGATACACTATAGGCCCAGTGAAAACATCCAATGTAAAACATCCGCTCTGAAACCTTGACATGGTGACAAGGAAATGCCTCGCTCCTAACAGCTCTATTTATTGAATTGTAGCGAATATTCCTGGCAGCAGGACTTTAACCAAACCCAGACTGGAGCTCACATCTGCACCCAATCAGCACAGGAGAAAACCCCTCTGTTCCTTCTCTGTTCCATTTATTCACAAAGGCCTGCACTGGGAAACAGAATGTTTATTTGAAGTAATACTTTACTCTCAACTACTGGATAGCAATACGTTAGCATTTTCATTGCCGCATGCAGAATCTGTTCTGGAGGATAATGAAGAACATGCTCCTTTAACAGTAACCGGAAACTGTTGGGTTCAATGTAAAACATACACACGCTGCAGGGTTGTTGTTTTTTTTTTTTGTGTGTTTTTTTTTTTGTTTGCTTATGTGCATGTAACATTCACATAAAAAATGTATGCCATAAAACTTCAACTTAAACATGATATACTGCTTTTGTCTCCCCCCTTTTTGTGATGTCACCTTTGATTATATATTTTGCAGTTTTTACCTTTTATGTTTCTTTGAAATCAGTTTCATTGATTCTGGGTTTTTTTTTTTTTTTATGATAATGTAGGGATACTGGAATGTCACTAGAGTAACGGCGCCTACAGAAACACTGGCATTCATAACACAAATGACAACACACACTTTGCATTAAATCCTCATTTGTTTATTGATTTCCTTTCCAAAATGCATCGGGCAAGTCAATTATTTCAATACTACACACAACACAAAGTTATACACTTTTCCACTTGAATTATTTAGCGGGTGTTTTAGTGCGTCCATCCACTCACTCAGTCCTCTGACAGGTAGACAGCCGACGTCTAGCTTGGTATTGAATCACTTTACAAGCAGAACTGAACAGTGACTGGATCCACACGTGTCAGTAATTACGCTACAAACACACGCACGCATGTTTATGGAGCCGCAGCGCATGCATTTACATATAAAGCAAATACATGCAGGCCTACACACAAACATGCACAAGCAGCTTACAGTTCTGCACACTCGACTGGCTAAGAAAATAATTTAAAGGACATTTTTACAGCAAGTGAGCCATGATGTGCAAAGGAACAAACACACGCCTAAAAGTGCTTCCTTGTTTGTTTGTTTGTTTGTTTGTTTTTTTGTCTTGCAAAACTTAAATTACTTGAACAGAGTGAAATTTGATTTGGTCATGTTTTAGATTCGTTGCCTTACTTTTAAGAAGCTGAGCTGGCACACGGCTTAAAGTAGTCTGACACATACTGAGACATGCTGATGACTCCAAGACAAAGCGATGTGATCTCATACTATATTGGTTAATATCTCTTCAGGCTACTTTTCTTTTGGTGAAAGCCAATTCATCTGCACTTCTTGTCATACCGCTCCTCTCCTTGCCAAGAAAAAAAAAAAAAAAAAAACCTTCACATTCTGCTCACCATTTGAACATCTCCCCTTCCTCTCGTCCTCTGTCGTGTATTTCCTTTCTCTTCATTTTTTTTTCTCCCTCTTTCCTTTCCTTCACCTCCTCTACCCCTGCCGTCTTTCATTTAAATATTTCATCCTGTTGTCTTGCGGCTTCTGCGGCTTGCCAAGTGTCATCTAGATCCCGGAGCCCGACACTAAAGTGGAGCACGGAAGTCATTTTTAGAGGCGTGTGTGTGTGTGTGTGTGTGGGAAGGCAGAGACTGGGAGAGAAAGGAAAAGGGTGGGATGTGTAGAAGAAGCAGCTCGTCCAGGGTCTGAGACGTCGGGTGGTGATAAGAAGTGAAAAGGTGGAGAAGACAAGGGAGTGATAACTAATGTACTTCCTGTGTACTTCCTCTTCCATCCTGTCAACCTCCTTCCGCTGCCGACAACCCCCTCCTCTCCACACACACACACACACACACACACACACACACACACGTTCCGCCTTGTGATGTGACGTGTGATGTAAAGGAGTGTGTGAATGTGAAGATGTACATTTATGTCTGTCGGGCAAACTGATGGCTGATGTGATGTCTAGAGGTGTGTGTGTGTGTGTGTGTGTGTGTGTGTGTGTGTGTGTGTGTGTGTGTATGAGTCTAACTGATGGGTGATGAGAATGTGGAATAATAAGGATGACATGGACAGGCGAGAGAAGCAGGCACAGGAGAAGACTGAAACTTCCATTTAGCATAGAGTGATAAGTTCGCTCCATTTAACAAATGAGTGTGTTCCTTTCTAGTAAAGGTGATGTGTATTTTTATCAAAGTGGGGCTGGGGTACATCAAATTTGTCGGGAACCAAATTAAAGTATATAAAATTTTAGGGTGAAGACTTGGGTTAATTAAGTCTCCTGGAAATTAACTAAAATAATTATAATAATAATAAATAATGTGTAGACTGTAAATTGTATATATAAATGTGTGTGTGTGTGTGTGTGTGCATGTGTACTCTTTCATACCCAGATAATTCCTTGCTTACAGTTCAGGTCAAATGGATCACAACGCATCATGTAAATCTCAGCACCGACCTGCAGAAACAAAGAAAAAAAAAAAAGCACAGACACCGAGAGATGAGATTGTGACCGTGAAGCACCAATCTGAGTCATCCTGCCGTAGTAACACCGACTCCTGTTGTAGTTTGGATCATAGCTGTGAAAACATGACGACAAACACGGTTTGGCTTTTAACACATTTCTCCCCATGTTGTCAGGTAGTGCAGCCCCCCCCCCCCCCCCCCCCCACCCCCCCCACCCCCCCACCCCCCCTCCCCCCGACATATGCGTTGTCTCACGCTACAACATCATAAACCGTGCTATAATATGTTAGGAGTGGGAAAATCTCATCTTTGTTTTTTACACAAGCAGAGTGAATGAAAGTTGTGCTTCTAATGTTGCTGCATAGCTGTAGAGATTCAGCTTGTTAGAAAACACAGAAAACCTACAGTGTTGTCCACAGAGTTGGAATGACATACTTTTTCTCTTGACATTATTGTGATTTATCCTCAATAAAGTGTTACTGGGTGTCAGTATGTATTCACTGCACCTGTTAAAAGGTGAGTAGTAGAAGTGGAATGATATATTGACCAACTAATATATAGATTCAAATAAATAAATAAATGAAAAAAAAATATATATGTATATATATTAGCCATCAGCCTTAAAATGTTTTAAAAGCTGAAGTTCAATTAATGTTAAAAGAGAACTATGTGTAAGTATTTATTTAATTTACATTGCTGCCTGAAAATCTTAACTATCTGACTGTTTCAATTGTATTTAATGAACAATGTGATTTAAAATAAAAATGGGCTGTACTGTAGCTCTCGACCATTAGCCGACCAGTTTTTTATTGTTTTCAAATCACTATCGATGGTGGAAACACCCAGATCAATTGACTTCTAATGATTACCGATTGACCTCTAATGATTACTGATATGTATGAATTGGAATAAAAAAAGGTATGGGTCTAAAAACAAACCTTTTCAAAATTTTATGGGCAAAGTACTAATAAGCTAAGATGGCCAGAAAAAAAAAATCAGCACACTGTTTTTTATGGCTGAATCCACATTAATTACTTCAACACTTGGCTCTCAAGTAACATATTGAAGTTTGCTACAAACCACAACCATCTATAAAATTAAATTGAGGCAGGTACTAATGTCCATAAACATCATTGTCATTATCCTCATTTTATCAGGAAATAATAATAATACCATTTAAATAAATGAGTAATCTAATTTATGTGTATCATCCTCTTCAGATCTTTAAGGAGATCCATTAAGTACATTTGAGTAATTAAAAAAAAAATTAAACTGAAATAACATTTTAGACAGATATGCAATAATAAAGGTCAAAAGTAATTTACTGACTAAATAAACTTGGATTCACTTATTTTAAGTGACTTTTTTTATTTAAAATGAACATGACTGTTTCCTAAAATTACACTACTTTGGTGAAAAGAAAATATTTACTCAAACTGTGGCATCACTATCTGACCTCTACTTGACGTACATCCCTGCCGACACGTCACATGATGAAATGAAAAAAAAAACAGCTTTGATACTCTAATCCTGTTATGCCTCTTTTGTTTTTATGTATTCCTACCTTTTAATCTCTTTCCATTTGCTTCACACAGATGCACAGCCACAATAATGCAAGTTTCAGTGTGCTTGAGGTTTTTGTTCCGCTTGCCAGCCTGCTCACTGACCCCCCACATGTGTGTTTGACCTTTCAACTCTGCTCTTCCCCCTCAGGAGAAAGGCCCCGCTCTCTGATGCACCTTTGTGCGTCGTAACACACTCTCTCACTTACACACACTCATCCGTCCTTTTGAGTGTGAGCATTCTGCCTTGCGGGGCCGACTCCCGAGTCAGGCTTGCGGTCATCCACAGTAACAGATAAAAGGATATATCACTTCCTCAATCCCTAAAACCACAAGTGTTGGCTGCCGACACACACACACACACACACACACACACACACACTCACACACACATAGAAACCAGGCACTGAGCTCCTGAGTCCCCAGCTTAGCACTTGATCCTCTCTCTGGGAGGTTGACACTTCAGAGGGAAAGCCTTCACAAACTCCCTCAGACTACACACTCTCACATACACACACACATATGTATAAATTTGGACCCATACATCCCTGTGACAACGCTAAACCTCAGAGGCCTGTTCATGGTGATCTGCTGGTCAGCATCTGTTTACTGTCGGGGATGCTGCTTCCTATTTCCACAAGCATCAGTCATCACAAGCGCAGATGAAAATCCACATCTCAGCGTTTGAGATGCAGGAGACACATTGAGAAAATCACTCCAGTAAACAATCCTCCTTGTCACTAAATATCCTAAAGCTAGGAGAAGTCGCTCTCTGCAGAAGTGGAAAATCATTTGAGCATATTGACCTCTCCTCTCGCCTCCCTCGGGGTGGGGCAGATTGTTGGCCGTTTCAGCCCCGGCACTGGAGCGCTAATTCAGAAAGGCGGGGAGCATACGCCGCTCTGATGTGAATGTCAAGTCAGCTAGCATCTTTGCTAGGCCCAAGGGCACCTGACCGCTAGTTTGTAAGGGAGAAGCTGTGGCCGCTGCACCCCAGGGTGCCTACATTTAACACAGTACACTATCTCCTGTACATGCACAGATGTGAACTAATATACAGATAGACGTTCGCTGAGGGGTCAGTTCAAGTTCACAGGGGTGGGATGTATGGCGAGCGTGCACAAACATGTACACAGCTCATAACCGTGATACGCTAACACTTTGTTCAGTTGATAGACGTTGCCGCTGTGGTACATGGGAGTAAGTGTGCTCTGTCCTATCCATTAACTCGACTATCCCCCACAAATGACTTTGAGTTAGTTTTGCACATGTTGGCGGGTTATAAATAAAAAGCAGCAGACTGAAGTGTCTTAGCGAGGCGTCCACCATCAGCGCACCAGCTCCAAGTCTCCACAACGGCTTAGGATTTGATTACTGACGGTATACTCTAAAAACATCTTTGTTTTTTTTGGCAGGTGCTACTTGCACATGGGTGTCCAACCTTCTGGCTTTACACTGAGTGCCTTCTAACCTTAACCTTAGTATCGGAGCCAAAGCACAATCCTTTCCCAACAGTAATCAAAGCACTCTTAATGTCTAAGCCTAAAAACATACATGAGCTGTGACTCAAAATCCACTCTAGTAGCCAAAGTCTGGATTATATATTTATTACATTTTTTTTACATCCAGCTAACCTCAACTACCTCCCGGCTACTGAGGAGAACACGTAGCTGATCCAGCTGAGGTTATGTGTATTCAAGGCTTAAACATACAATTGTAAACTTTTATATTGGGAAGTAGTTTGGATTTTGACATGACATTTAAACAAAACTGAACCTGTGCAGGTACAGGTAAAGACACAGAGCGAATACACTTTCAGAGGAAAGGAGTGCTGGTGAACATCCCAAATGTCAGCTACTGTACCTTACACTAAAGCAGTCATACAGGAATCCGAGGCACAGAAATGCCTCTTAAATCTCCTGCATACTCATACACTTCATTGCCTTATACTGTATAAAAGTGAGGTCTAAAGGGATACATCATTTACTTATTTTTAATCTTTAAATGTGTTATACTTAACAATAAAACTGAAATTTCCTCTCCACTAACCCAGTACTTTCAACTGCCTGATCTTTACTTAAAAGTATAAATCACAGTTTAATTGCAAGGAGCAGATATTGTGGGAAAACAAAGTGAATACACTGGCAGTCTGCACACGTATCCATTATAAATGTTCTCATTATGTTAATGGAGATGTAATCTTAAAAACCTGGATATTTATGCAAATTATCTATCTAAGAGCAGGTTTTATTTGTAAGTTCGATGGTACATACCATTTAACCGAACCCTGATTCCTTAACAAGTAATTCTTCAAAAGTCATTTGTTAATTTTCTTAATTACCACTCTAACAAGCACCGGTGAATAAAAGCATCTATTGACCTAAAATCCTCATTTACTTTTAAACTAATTATTTTATTAAGACATTTACATAACTCGGGTAAAAACAACCCATTTTTTTTGGCTTTTCAGTGTCATCAGATATGATCCATTGGACGTTCAAAGGCTTCATATTCAATATGGCAACATCGTCATCTTCTATAACATTGATTCCACCAGTGAAGCCAGTGCGGTTTGACAAATAACAGGCTTGTTTTTTCTAGAGTTAATGATATATTTTGCTGGAAAAACTACTTTTCCTTCAGTTTTCTCTATTTTGATGTAATAACCTTTGAATTTACTCTGAACTTTTCCAAACATCTGCAAGATCATAAAATAAAATAACATAAAACACCTGCTTTTAACTGAAAAATGCAAATGATAATATAATAAAGGTTGATAAATTATTTGGGAAAAATTAGATGTACAAATAAAAAAATTATTTGGACGTTGCCCCAAAAAATAGTTATAGATCTGATTAAGTGAAAGCGAACAACAGCATGAAAAAGCACATTTACATATTATTGAAATATTATACTTTTAAAAGTTACAACCGATTCTATCGATTGTACTTTTTACATCATAGCCATAGCTCAAATTTTACACGACAAATTATATCTAAAAAAAAAAAAAAAAGTGAAAATGTATTCAGACTGCCGATTATATAAATGATTGTTAAGATTCAAGTATTAATTTTCATTATTTTGTAAATATTGTTATTTCTGGGTTTGAACCTTTACCAGTTACTTAAAAGGTCCTGTTCATATTTTACCACAAAAGGACCTTTTTTTTTTTAAATCTTGAAGTTATAATTCAAATATTTGAATGAAACTTTCCAAAACTAATAGTCTATTGATATGTTTTGGGTGATCCATACAATTATATAGAGTTGTCCACGTGTTACTATGGCAACCTGTCCACATTGTTACCTCAAATCTCACGCCAATAAAACAGAGACTTTTCTATATTTCACTCCAATATTTATTTTTAACATAGTTGAACATAGTATCTAAACATTTTTATCCTACTTGATATGAATTTCTGTCGAGAACTGCATGTTTTGAATGTTAGCGTAAAACATAAAATTTTTTATGTCCGTTTGAAGTCCACGTTACCAAGCAGTAATTTCACATTTTTCATCTCGAAGTGTTATCTTCCCAAATTTTTTTATACATAATGTTAAAGTGTTTATAAATATCTTCTCAAATATGTCCAATACATGCATATAACTTATAGTTCTTGACTTATATGTCTGTTTTTTGTTTTTGTTTTTACATCAGCCTTAGCCGATGACTGATATTTCTAAGCCAATATTTGGAGCTGATACAGATTTTTTTTTCTCTGTCAAATGATAACAAATGTCAGAAAAAAACTTTTATCAAACTGAAAGGTAAACTACAGGTATAAAAAAAAAATGGAGTGAGGTAGAATAGATAAGATTAACATTTCACATAATAAAACTTACATTCAGATCAAAACCAAACAAAGTGTTCAGTGCACTTAATTCTTTAAGACAGTTCTTTCTAAAATAAACACTGACAGCAGCACACAGCGTTCAGTCATGGAGTCAAACTGAAATACCAACCAGTTCACTTAGCAGTAGGGCTGCACGATATTAGGACAAAATGACATTGTGATTTTGTTTGTTTGTTTTTAACCCTCTGATATAGTATATTACGATATGAAAAATTACTCAGGAGTACATAACAGCTGTGTGGTGCCGACGCAAATGGTCAAACAGATTAGCCATCCACACAGAACATATGATTCTTCTTGTTGCTGAAATAATTAAATAAAACTAATAATTAAAATAAAATAATGAATTTAAAATAAAAAATAACAATAAATAAATAAAAAAGACAGATAAATAATAATAAATAAATAACTATAAATGAATAAAATAAATGAAAAAATATAATTTAATTTAAAAAATAAAATATATATATATATATATATATATATATATATATATATATATATATATATATATATATATATATATATATATATATATATATATTAAAAAAAAACAGTATTCAGAGAAGGCCTAATCTCGCCCCTATTTTGTGCCAACTTCAAGTTTCTATGACAACCCATTCTTGAAGTCGACAATAATGTGATTTTGACCTTTCTACTAAATGCAAACTTGACCTTTAACCTTTTGCTATATTGATCATTTCATTATATGTATATATGCATCATTACGTGTAAATTATAATATATCCTGTATTGATTAAATAATAGCATATGTCTATGCTTGACACACAGTGTTACAGAAGTTAACTTTACAACATGTCACCTTTGACCTCCAGAGATCTCAAAAACTATTAGTCGTAGGCGATAACACCAATTGTGAGAATTGTAGAAATCTTCATTCCACATTGTTTGGTACCAATCAATTCTCTGACCCTCCGTCCTTGAGTTATAACCGATAATGTGATTTTGACCTTTTAGTTAATTGTTACCTTGACCTTTGACCTTTACACAAATGGATCATTGCATCTGATGCACTTTAGCTATATGTATATGTCCATGAAATTTCATGGTGATATCAAGTATTCATTGAGTTATAGCATGATAATATCTCTGTGGACACACAAGGTGATTACAACAATCTCACCCAACCAATGATGGGCGAGATTAATTAGAGGGTGGTTGTGGTTCACACACACAGATAGACAGACAGACAGACACACAGATAGACAGACAGACACACACACTGATTACAATAATCTCTCCCAACCACTCTGGGGCAGATTAATTAAATAAAGATAATTACTGGACCTGCGATGTGACTATTGCTCACACGTACATTGCGATGTCGATGCTCAAACAACATGTCGTTCAGCTCTACTTAGCAGTATCTCCAAGAACACGGAGGTGCCGTGAACTTCGCCTGTTAGTAAATCAATAACTCAGAAAACAAAGACCATATCAGCCAATGCCACGGGCCAATACCAATACAAGAAAAACAAATTAATAACTTATACTGCTTACATCATAGAGACAGTTGAACACAAAATGGAACCATGTTATACCACTTGATCAGGACCCTTCCATGTCTTCCAGAAATCTGAACCTAATTTGACTAATTTTAACACTGACACTGGTTTACATGCTGTATATAAGCAGTACCAAACTCCCATAACTGAAACAGTATCAGTTTTGTGTTGTCATAGAGGATGTATTTCTCTCCCTCTCCTTCCACTTTCTCTATAGTCTCTCTGCCACCATTAGGTTCATCTGTCTCTCTGTCCATTTAGTACCATGGAGCCGGCACAGGCTAGCAGTGAGGTGGAAGTGGGCTGGAGGAGGGAGGCTTCAGTGTAACAGTAGGCAGAATGTCACTGTAAGATAAACACCGGCTGCAGCTGAAGTGGCTCTGGGCTCGGATCAGGCCTGACGTGACAATTGGTGTGTGATCAGTATTTGCTGAAGCTCTTAACGTGGAGTGGCTCCCACACACTGACTATACCTCCTGAAAAGTACAGCATTTGCCTCCTCGGTGAGTGTTTGTGTTAGCTATTTCTTTGTGTTTGGTCAGGAATATAAATATCCTGTCATAATGCGTCTTTTTTAACGGGAAAGGAGAGTCATGGACCCCTGCTACTTGACCCAATCCTTTTAGTTTGCTTTGTTTATTTGCAATGTTTTTGTCATAAACATTTCTGTAAGTAACAATGTCCAGTGGGGAAACAGGGGTGAAAAAAGTGCAACCAACAACATTTTTTGAAAAAAATAAATCTATTTAATGTTCTATATCCTTGCAGTATCCAGTTGTTAAGCGCTTTAATTTACTTCTGACTGATACTATATTATACAGACGTACTTATTTGTTCGACAAGCTCTTACAAAGATTAAAAGAAGAGAAGTTATGTGATATTTTCTGTCTTGAAACAATCGTATTTTTCCACTCCTTTTCTTTTTTTTAAGTTAAGACAAATATGAATCTTGTTAATACAGTGAAAACAGGGCAACAATTGTCTGATTGTAATCATATAAATTTAAGAGTGTATGATAAAAATAAACCAAATTGTGTACTGTAATCATCTTACAACTAGCGTCCTGATTTACCAATATTTAAAAAAAAACATAAATAAATAAAAAGATTTTTGCTATCTTTGTTGCTTTTATAGGGATGTAAATGATATACATATTTATTTTTAAAAAATGCATTCTATTATGTTCACAATAAAGAACCTCAAACTAAAGGGGTTCCACAGACTAAAGTCAGTATTTTTGTATTTATTGTGATCTCTATGTACATGAAAAAAAAAAAACAAAAAAAAACAAAAAAAAAACCATCCAAATGTGAAATTGAACTAATTGGTGGAAGTCACTGTTTCTCAAACTGTGGGGTGGGCCCCCTAGGGGAGACATTAAGCTTTGCCGGGGGGACATGGGATTTTTCCTGGATGTTTTTCTTTTTTTTTTCTTTCAGATTAGAACATGTAGCAGGTGGAACTAATGTTTTAGTGTTGGAACACCATGGACTCATTTCATGGTGATCTGTGACCAGACTAGACATGGGGTTTAGGTTTGTAGAATGGACAAGGATTGGACTTCAAAAGAAAAATGTAATATTTCAGTTTTTGCACAGTTTGCAAAGTTTGCAGTTAAATTTTTCTAGGATGTGCAATGGAAACGGGCTCCTTGCAGCCACTGTTTATCTTTGTTACCAACATATGTGTTTTGTTCTAAAATAAGTTACTTTATTTCCATAGTTGTACGGTAGTTGTGCGTTTTTCCCTTTGTTATTTTGAAAAATATTTTCTCAAGGAGCGCACTTAATTTGCACAACAAATTACACAGGGGAAAGCAAAAAGCATAATTATAATATTAATGTTTCTTTCAATAAAAGTTATAATTGCAGCGCTCTAACAATGTTAGGATTTCTCATCCTACGAAGGGGGGCGTGAGAAAAAGATTGAGAATCACATATTATCTGTAAAAAAAATAAAATAAAATAAAACAACCCAAAAAAAAGCCCCAAATGTCAGAACATGCTACTGTTGGTGTGTTGGAACATGGTTTTCCAATATATTCCTAAATATATTTCATACTCATTTCTTGTGTTTTCTAGTTGTGTATTAGCGCAGAAGCTAACTGTGGTCACTATAACTTGCTATTTAAAAAAAAGGCTAATTGTGGCCGTAGAGATTTACATTCAACTGTGTATCTCTTAAAATGTAATTTAAAACAGTTTATATTCATTCTTTTTTCTTATTTTGGTCCCGTTTCAGTTAATTTTGATCTGATCAGATTTCCTTTTGTAACACAGGCTGGAGCTACACTAAAATAAATCTGATTTAACTCAATGACACACTTGCTAATTGATAAGCTGAAGCCCTGGGTTACACCAGAATTTTACTTTTACACCGATACCCCATGAGCGAAGAGCTAAACAAACTAATGCAACCTCAACAAATACTGCTTTTGATTCATATTAGTCCATTTAACTGCAGTCAGACTCTGTATTGTTGTGCATTTACACTGCCAGACTGACTAGCTCCAAAGTTGACAGTGAACTTCATAAAAACATATTTTAACATCGCCTGTGCTTCGGCTGAATCCTCACATAATTGGCAGGAATATTTCCTTTCATGCTTAAAACTAATCTTTTTATTTAGCTGATGATAGGAGCTGTAGCTGCACACACACACACACACACACACACACACACACACACACACACACACATGATCAAACCTTTCTTCTTTTATTTGCATAGTGTCTGGAATGAGCAAAAAAAAAGAAAAAAGCATTTTCAGTTTCTCCAAGTGTCTTTGCTTAAGTCCTGATTTAATACTCATGTAAAAATACTGCTATTCACATAATGGATTAGACTAACAAAATGCAAAAAGGAACCAAATGAGTTTTCTTAGTCACTTAAATTTCATTTATTCCTAATGGTTTTTAATACAGATCCATTACGTGAATCATCACTATTATTTAGCTATTTTTCAATTCTAAGTGGCTTGAGTCACCGCAAATTGCTATCATGCAAGCCCCCGGATTTAAACTCATATTGTTTGTCCTGAAGTATTAATAAAACATTATTAATGTTGTTCCAAAGAGTGTGGCACATAAATTCAAGCGACAGGGCTTGTTCGGAGGTTGCTATGGAGAATATCTTTCAAAGAAGGGGAGGCACACCAAAATAAGTGTCACTCCTTGGCAACAAACTAAGTGTAAAAAAATTAAGTTAAAAAAAAAAAAAGATTTATTATATTTGTCAGGAGGTATTGTATGAATCAAATATTGTTGCTTTACGTGGGAACCCTTTGGTCACTTGTGATTTTCTCGTCAGTGTGTTTACTCCGTCACAACTACAGTACGCTCCCTCTTTTTGCATCTCCCACTTTTCCCTTTTCTATGCCCGTGATGCTGCTACTCTGTTGTCTTTCTTTCCTGAAAATGATTGGTGTGTCTAAATGAGGACGGATAGTTGGGAGAGGTCCTATCATCCTCACGTTGAACATAATTAATAAAAGCAGCCTGTTCCAATTTAAGAGGCTGATTAATGCAACAGATACATCACAGCATGAAGTGGACCATCTCTCTCTTTCTCTGTTCATGTGGAGACTGAGAGCGAGCGTGGCATTATTAGGTTATGACAGAACGGGCTTATTAAATCTTGGTAGATCACAGCTGAATATTTTCTTGTGATTTTCAAGTCCCAAGTCTTCAGCTGCAGTTTCAACCAATGGCCGCTAGTCCAGCTGATCATACATGTATTATTTTATCAATCAATCAATCAATCAATCAATCAATCAACTTTATTTTATGTAGCGCATTTTAAAAGAGATCCACAGGCGAAGTCAAAGTGCTGTACACAAAACATCCATCACTGTTCCGACCTCTCCCTCAACACTTTTAAATCCCTTTTAAAAACTCATTTATTCAATATTGCTTTTAATGTTTGATTACTTTTTATTCTGTCTGCTTTAATGTGTGATTGCTCTGTTTGCTCTTTGTATTGTTGTTGGACTTTTATTGGTGTTTTTTACGGCATGTAAAGCGTCTTTGAGTGCCATGAAAAGCGCTATACAAATAAAACCTATTATTATTATTATTATTATTATTATTATTATTATTATTATTATGAGGAAAGTAAGTTAAAAACACACAATAACAAAAGACACAGGTTCATGTCAGCTCGGTGTGTGCAGATGCAGGTCGATACGAAACAATCACAAGTCAAATGACTTAAATAGTCTGTAATAAATACATGGCATTTTGAGGATTTCTAAAGAGATTAGTAAAAATGTGTATAAATGGAACCACTGGTGATGTGGGTTGTGAACATGTTTTAGTACAACAAGTGTTAATCTGAACACCAAAAAGAAAAAAAAAATCATTACATCGCTCTAAGGATTACTATTAATATTAAAATGCTTGTACCAGAATAGTATTTATGAATAAACATTTTTTACATTTGTGCATTCTTCATTATTTGATGCATTTTATATTAAAATGTTTCTGTACTTGGTTGCATGCATTCAAAAACGGATGTCTTCATTTAATAAATGTCATTAAAGTTACATCTAAATTTAATTCAGTCCAACTCATACGTATCAAAAAAAAATATAGAATATAACTTGTTATACACCCTGATTAATACTAAGGATATTTTTGTTTTAATTTGAGCTTAAGTTTAAGCTTATTAAATTGTATTTGTAAGTCATTTTAGAGAAATTCCATCTGAAAAAGAAACCACAATCATCCTGTCTTCATTTTTTGCTGAAGTTTTCTGGTAATATAATATACATCTCTATAATTAAAAATCCTGGAAGTTTTCTTTTTTTTTTTTTACACTATGCTCCTTTGTTACTTACTCTCACAAAGCTGCATAAACAAGACATTAGCCGCTCATATTTCTACAACCACACCTAATTCTTCAGGAGTGCTAATACTGTTATCAGCTCTGCTACAGTATTGGTAATAATTTACAAAATCTACTATATTTATAGTGTTACCAACTCCTGGAGATTACATAGCTATTACGTGTTAGCGGTGCAGTTGTTGCAACATCGTACCTGTAATATATAAGATAAAGGAAAACAGGTGACTAATGTTTTTTATTTTAAGAGGAGCTCCCTGGGGCTGAAGAAGAAGCCCTGGTGGTCCCTGGACCTGACTTTGAGAAACCGCTATTTTCAAGCAGTGTAACCAATGAAGTACAGTAATGGAGTGTAGTGGCCTGAAGTGTAGCTATGAAGTCTTCCCTAATGACTCTAGCACATGTGTGTCTGGCTTTCAGCCCTCTCATTAACGTCACTGGACACTGTATACTCTGTGACTGTGTGTGTGTGTGTGTGTGTGTGTGTGTGTGTGTGTGTGTGTGTGTGTCCGTTTGCCAATATAGCAAGGCTTAAGAGTGCGCCGGTGATCTCATCTCCTCTTTAGTGTGTTCACCCTGTGGCTGTTTGTACATATGTGTGTGTGTGTGTGTGTGTGTGTTTACATGGACACACCTACAGACCTCACTTTGTAAATCATGTAGAAGAGGATACTTCACACACAGGTGAAGGATGCCCCTCGTTCTCCCGTAACAGGAAGGATGTAATGTGTGTCACCTCCTTTTCCAGAAGGCAGTTTCCTTTTTATTTATTTATTTATTTATTTAGTTTTTTTTTTCTTATTCATTTGTCTCTCAGGAGTAAATGTTTAGTAAATGTTTTGTATTTCATTTTTGTTTCAGCTACACATGTTGCAGCTTTGGTATATGAATAAGTGAAACCTGTATATGTGTGTGTGTGTGTGTGTGTGTGTGTGTGTGTGTGTGCGTGTGTGTGTTTGTGCGTGTGGTAAACAGGGTGGTTTGCTCTGTGGAAGAAGGAATTTCCCCCAGCAGTCCCCATCAGTAATAGTGCCTGTAATGAGCTGCAGCTGTCAGCATGGTTTCCGCACATACACACACACACACACACACAAAAACACACACACACACGTACCCAGAGTGAGGAGGAAGTAGTGACTCACTCAGCGGTGCGCCGTCACACTGTACGCTGATAAACAGTGTAACTCATCAGACTTGCATCAGACGTTAGATACAAACATTTCCTCACAAATACCTCCTCTTCCCTAAAAATAACCAAGTATGTGCATTTACAGTTTGTGGTTTGTTTTACACGCTAATTTCGCAGCTCACTTAAAGATACAGTGAAATAAGAAGTCTTACTTTGTGCTGCTGCAGTAGTGCCTACTTACAAGCTTTCATTATTTACATGCCACACTCAAACATTTTCTTATTAGTCGTACATTCATCCAATCAGTGTGCACCAGAAAACAAATAGGCAAACCACACATACACACACATACTCGTTTCCATGTCTCATGAGGACCAAGTTTGTAATCAAGTAGCCATTGGGTAGTGAGTGTAAACTCATATATATATATATATATATATATATATATATATATATATATATATATATATATATATATATATATATATATATATATATATATATATATATATATAATGAGGAAATGTTGAAAAATAAATAAAAAATAAATGAATAATTACAAAGTAATCATTTAAAAAATAATAAAGAAGTAAATTAAAAATAAATATTATTTAAAAGAATATATAAATAAAAATAAAAAATATTACATGCATAAATAATTTTAAAATTACATCAAAATATGTACTTATTTTATTTTATTTTATTTTTTTTAAAGTAAAGACATTATCAAACCTTTGAAAAATACACATTTCCCTTTACACCTGTTTCTCTCATGCTTTATGGGGACTTCCGGAAAAAGAACAAATGAATGTATTTACTGTATAGGGCCACATCATTTCTATTTTACTAGTGGGGACCTTTATTCATAATTAACCCTCGTGGGGGACCTGAATTTTGGTCCTTATAGTGTCTGAGGTACCCATGGTGTGACTGTGTAAACATATCAATGTATGTCAATCAAGATAGGAATACACACACACACACACACACACACACACACACACAAAGTATGTACTCGATTATCAGTCGACTAAAAGCAGCTTGGCCCCCACTCTAATTTATTAACCCCCGCCTCACCTTTTTCTGAGCCCACTGATGGATTAGGGAGGTGTTGCTGGACGAGGCCAACAGGAGGCTTTGGGTTCTCAAGAGACTCCTCCATTCTTGCTAAGTCACCCCCCCCCCCCAACCCCAACATGTGAGTGATGAAAATTAAATCCCTGAATGATTTGATCAAATCCCTCCTCAAATTTCACTCCAAAGTACGTCATTAAAGCTTAACTGCTTTTTAAACTGTGTCTTTAAAAGGTGACAACTTACCTGATTCTGCACTCTTACATTTACCTGCAGGACATTTTAGACCTGCTTTTCACCCCCCCCACCCCCGCCCCACTCTCCTTTTTTTTTTTTTTTTTTTTTACATAAACATGCAGTATTTTGCAGGATGTGAATATAATAGGATTATGTAGTAACGCAGGCAGAACTGGATGCTTTGATTTTGTTATTATAACATTAATAAAAACCAGTTGTTCACCATCAGGGTTTTTTTTTTTCTTTTTTCTCTCCTTTCATTTATGTCATACATTCATGTGGGTTTAACCTTAAAATTCTGAAACATCACTGTGTATCATTTCTATTATAATCACATTTATACTGAATAAACCGTAATTATTGCCCAATTTGTGCTCTAATAGTCAAACAGAACGCACAGTTTAAGGCTCTAATTCTCCCCTGATGCTTTACGGGCTGACCTGACAAGTCTTCCCAAGAAGTTTTTCTACTAATGTTACTCATTCCCTTATAAACAGGAATCACAACAGGCAAGCACCCCACCACCCACCCACCCCGAAAGTGAAGAGAGAAATAATAAAAGCAGCATTTCGTAGCGGCCCAGCTAAACCTGCGCGTCGTGTTTTGACTGGCCCGGCCCACGGTGACCTCTGCCAATTTTTATCTCATTTCACTCTAACTTTGTAGATCAGACTTTAATTTTGAAGCGCGGACCACGGGACAGTGATGAATAGGCTACATCAAGGAGGGCTTAAATTACCCCTCTCCCTGGTGGCAACACTGACCGCAAGGAGAGGTGTGTGTGTGTGTGTGTGTGTGTGTGTGTGTGTGTGTGTGTGTGTGTGGTGACCTAGTAACAGCAGACAGAGAAAGAAAGAGGGCTGGTCAGCACTTGCCCTCTCAACCCTGCTAGCTCCGCAGCACACCCAACAAGGCAGGAGGGAGGAGGGACACTGGGGAGAGAGAAAAGAAGGGGAGAGCGAGGGAGAAAGAGAGAGAATCCACTCTATCTTTTTCAGCTTCTCATGTCAATGCGTTGGCTTGTTTTTGGTGGGAGTTTGTAACTTTTGAGGTTATTTGAGGAGAAACTAACCCTGGCCTCCTTTCACCCCCCCACCTCCCCCACCCCACCCCCCCACTCCACATCTCTCCATGCAAATAAGTGCTGCTGCTTTTTTAGCGAATACCACCACCGCCAGTGATCTATGTTAGAGAAGAAGACTTTTGGAGGTCATTCAGATATTGACGAAACCTTAACACTACATAATAAAACAGTCTGTCTTAAATTGAGGTGGGCAAAGCGGGGAGGGTTTTGGCCAACAGCCACAGGCATGGCCCAAGGCTGAGGAATAAAAAAAAAAAAAAAAGAAAGAAAGAAAATACATGGTGACAAAATGCAGATTTCTGAATGGAGAGCTGGTGGTGGTGTTGGTGGAGGGGGGGGGTTCAGTCATTTTAACAAAGCGTGAAATATACACTGTAAAAAAAAGGATTTTGGGGGGTTATAAAATACAAACTATGGACATGGGTTATATATTTTTTTAGTAATAGTTTCCAGTGAAGCCTATTATCACTGGTTAAATTCTAACAGTAACAATTACTACTTAAAATAATATAATAAAATGTACCCCATAATGTTGTGTGACCTGTTGGAAAAATTTCCCATCATGCATTGAGACAGCCTAGTTGGGACAGTTTTGACATGTTCTAACAGTGTTCTGAGTTGATTAAAAAAAGTGTATATATAATGGTGCAAGAATATACAGCACAATGAATGAATATATAAATAAATATATATATATATATATATATATATATATATATATATATATATATATATATATATATATATATATATATATATATATATATATATATATATATATATATATATATATATATATATATATATATAGCAGAGTTATGGTGTGTTTTATCCATTTTATTATTTATTTATATTTATATATTCATTCATTGTGCTGCATATTCTTGCACCATGGGCTCAGTTGTTCCTTTGTTTCACAACCTTCTGTAGTAGTGTTTCATTTTAGGGTGTACAACTTTAATGCAACACTAAAATCTTTTGACTGAGGGTTAATATAAACCTGATACTACACTGTAGATTTTGCAGTGTTAATTTGGAGACAATAGGACCAAATACACTCTAGAAGAAGTGAAATAAACTCTCTAAGTGTTGATTTAACACTGCAAAATTTACTGTGTACTCGCTCACATTGGTATTGATTCTATCAATATTAAGAGTTATACATCCAACCCTAAATCAAATAGATAAACATTCTTATTTACCTTTAATAGTTAATATACCTCATGCTTTATGAGTAATGTGTTGTATATTGGGATATGTTAGGTGGGTTTGACCACATTTCTTTTAGTGTTATAGCTGTTAAAATGAGGTATATTTTACTAAAAAAATGTGGGGTTAAATCTACTCCACCAAAATGAGCGCAAAGTGTTACCTTAATTTTATTGAGTACATTCTATGGATGTGTTTATTAGTAAGTTACTTGGGTTTTTCTGTATTTTTAAGGGATTCTCTTTGACAGTGCAAGTTTTTTTTGCTTAATATGTTATATGTCCATATGGAGTTGAAGAGGTGTGTAATACAAGCAGTCTAGAATGTACATGCAAGACAGTTTGGTCATCTGCACTGAAGCTTTAAACCATGAAACCCATGTATCTGTATGAAACTGTTCCCACTTTAGGTTCTGAAGTGTGCGTCAAAGCAGTAATAATCCGAGTGCGGAAGTGTGCCATACATTAGGGGACTGAGATTATGGCTTTACTAGTCCCTTTTTTTTTAGTTCCTCTGCGCTTTTTTTTTTTTTTTTTACCCCCAAGCTGTTCTGCGCACTGTCCCTCCCCCTGGCTCTTTATCCACTCTACTAGAAACCAGTGTGCCGTGAAGCCGGTGCGCCACGCCGCCTCTCCACGCCAACGTGATCATCGTAGAAGAAGGGAGTGGGTGTAGGGGGTGGGGGGGTGAATGGAGGGGAGGGGGGGGGGGGGATCACGACTGGTGTAGAGTGGCGGAGCTCGGAGATAAATCACAGTAGTTGTACTCTAAACCTCCCCCTGTTTCTGCCGAAGCGAACGCATCTATTTGCGTTTTGAGGAGGGGGAGGAAATTTCGAAAAACTGGATGTGGACTGTGGTAAAGTGGGGGGAAAAGAGAGAGAGAGAGAGAATACATCCAACAGAAGTTTGGAACAACCTCCTACTGGTTTTATCCTTAAAGAGAGAGAGAGAGAGAGAGAGAGAGAGAGAGAGTGGAAGAATGGAACAGCTCTGGACAACTATCCTATTAGGCCCCTTCACGTGCACTGGTGCCGAATGTTTGGTTTCTCTTTTTTTTCCCTTGGTAACTTTAGGAAGATCCCAGCTGCTTAGAAGTACATCATAATAATAAAACGACAGATTGAACTCACCTAAAGTCCACGGTGAGTGCCAGGACGTGCCGTGCGTCCGCGGAGCTCCCGAGTCGTGCGTAATGACCGCAGCGGTAGAAGGTAGAGCCAAGGTCCGGCTTCCTTCCCTCTCCGCACAGCTGCCCCCTTTACCACATGTACACGCGCGGGCACACGCACACACACACGCGTCGGAATTGTAAAGTAACACAGGCATATATTACCCACCATTGTGCGAACTTTTCACGCAGAGGCATGGTAATAACGCTTTGTTGTCCCAAAAAAAGTGCGCGCACACGTGTTTGCACTGACTTCTCAACTTTTTTTTTTCTTTTTTGAAGTGACGCATGATACATAAATATAGTTTAATTAAGTTATTATTTTTGTTTAATCACTTTCTCCATATGGTTCTTCACAATCTAAAATAATCAAATAAGGCAGATAAGTCTTATACCCACGCTGCTGTCATCATATTTTTATGCGAATCTCCATCTTATAATTCCGATGAGTAATATGGTTTTGTATGTCACCACAAATGTACCGTTATACGGTGTAGACTGGGTTGTTTTTGGAGAGAAGTGGAAGTCTGTTTATGTCATTTTGCAAACTGAACATTGTGATCGCGAGCAGCCAAAGGCGAGAAAGTTAAATTAAATTAGTTTTAATATCAGTCTTAAGACAAAAACAAAAAGGCACCAGGAACAAACAATCAAAATACGGTTAAATGTATCTTAAGTATATAAATATGGGAGAGAGTACAGTATACCTGCACGTGGGTTATTTTCTTTTTTTTTTACCCAGATCACATTAAAATGTTATTCAGTAATCATGGTGTTTATTTTAAAGTCATTCTCCGTTGCCATTAGCCCTTTTATGACTTTAGTTTTGCATAAATTCACCATCTAAAAATAAAGAAACGCATGTCTGCTTCGTGCGTAAAAAGCCAAACAACATTAAGTACATTTCTTTCACAATGACAAATCCTTTCAAATTATTTAATCATTTCAGAAAATTCGCGAGTGCCCTGATTGCAGTCAAAAGCACACTCTGACCTAAATGTATTTAACATCTTTGATTAATTACAACCCCCCCCCAAAAATATATATATATTTTTTTTTGCCAATTCAACAATTAGTTGCATTTGTGTGTTTTTAATACGTTTTTAATTGAATAACCCAAATGCATGCGCACATTAAACATGTAGAGTTACTTTTAATAAAACAGCTGCTTTTTTCCCCCTCGCTTTTCACTCCCAATAACTTCACTCAAGCTTTAAATATGTCGTTTGAACAATGTTTAAAAGTTTGGAGAAAAAATTCTGGGGCGTTTTTTTTTAATACGAAGTAAAGATAAATGTTAAGTCTGTTTTAGTTGATTGTTGAAAACACTGTCTTAGTCTTCCCCCTTCCCTCTCTCTCTCTCTCTCTCTCTCTCTCACTCCCCCTCTCTCTCTTACACACACACTGAACGTCATTGTCTTCAGAATCTCAAAGAAAAAAAAAACTAACAAAAGTTAATTTTATACAAGAAAATTCGTAATGGTAAAACAATGCTTTGTTTTACCAAAATGGCAATCAATTTTTTTTAAAAAAAAAAGATGAACTTGAAATATAGCAGCAGCAGATCGTGTGTGAAAACAAACTGAATGTGGGAATAAGTCCGTCTCACTGTGAATTAAGTACATTTAAGTAATTATATGACATCGACCAGGGCCATTTATACGATATGGGAAACACAATATTCTCTTTGCTGTTTTCACGGGTGCTCGACAATAAAACAAACAGTACTTTGGCGTGTGATTTTGTTCCACACCTCGATGGTCAATGAGCACATATAAAGTCTTAAAACTACACTGCTTGTACAGTTTTATATTTACAGTGGAACGCAAGTTGAAAATCCAAAATGTGTCCAAATGCGCAAACTGGATACACTCTCCAAACACATCTGGCGCACAAAGAGTTGCGAAGTTTTCCTACCTATTTTACGCGTAGAGTGGTTTATAAATCACCAGGACCTACATCCACTGCGCGCCCCCGACTCAGGATTACCTACCCGCTTTTATGTGGAATTAAAAAAAAAAGAATACAAAGAATATTGTGATAATGCATCAGAGTTTCTATTCATAGAGTGGTTTTTTTTGCAGCTCTATAACCTGAATCGGTGCGTCTCCGTCCCTCCCTCCTTCCTTCTCTCTCTCTCTCTCTCTCTCTCTCTCTCTCTCTCTCTCTCTCTCTCTCTCTCTCTCTCTCTCTCTCTCTCTCTCTCAGACATGCTCCAGTGTAAGGTTTGTCTGCTGTTGTGGGTCATGTCTGTGCGTCCTCGTCTCCGTTACTCAATACACTTTGTCAAATAACACCAGAACTTAAAAATATAATTGGTATTACATGTATTTAAATGTGTTTCACAGAAGAAAAGGAGGACAAATAGTGCGCGTAAATGTCAAAGAGGTCAATACATGGACAGGACAAATGACTAATATAACTACTCTGTTTTTATTCTTATTATTCTTATGGTAATTTAACTTTTTCTACAGAAGTTAAGAAACAAACTCGCCTCTTTCCTGCTGTTTTTACTGCCCAATATAAATGTGTTATTAAAATAGCTGAACTGAGATTTGCTTGGTAAAATCAGAGCTGGTAAACGTCACTGTACTGTAATTAAGTAGTCACATTTATGTCGTTTCCACTACAAACGTACAAAGATCCCATTTATTTGGGATGGGGGGTAATTATTTCGCAGTCCAATGCAATGCACTACGTCCAATGTGACATAATTTAATTGTCTGAATTGTTTCATTAAAAAAGTAGTCCCTTGTCTTCAAAATTAGCAAGTTATTATATCTGTCATTTTAGGTATTTTATGTGGAATATTTAAAAAAAAAAAAAACTGTCGCCAAGAGTAGCAAACAGCACCAGGAGTATTTTTTTTTGGGAATGAATGTGCCAAACAAAAACGCCCCGAGCTGGCTGACGGGCTTTTAAGAAAGCGGACTGTGTCAGTCAGACAAGAGAGGAGAGCTCTCCATTGCCCACGGGCGCGCGCACCTCGTGTATTTGTGCGTATGTGTGTTATGTTTGAGTGTACACTATAGGGGTGGGAGGGGGTATTGTAGTATGGCAAGGAATGTGCGCACGGCAGCTGTGAGTGTGTGTGTGTATGTGTGAGTGTGTGTGTGTGTGTGTGTGTGTGTGTGTGTGTGTGTATGTGTGTGTGACACTGATGGATGCGCCAATGGAAAGACGGACAGATGCTTGGGCGGATCTAACGGCATGCAGTGGTGGAGCGGCGCACACAGTCGCGGCGAGATTAGGGCGAAAACATCCTCGATCGGCGGAGAGTCACCAATCACCAAACCTTCCACCGAGCCCGTTGAACGGCGGAGGACCGGACAGACTCCCCGGTTTAACCCGAGGAGCGACACGGGGGAGAAAGACTGAGGAAATCTGATTCCCTCGGCGGATCCGACGAAGAGAAAGCTGTTTCTCCGGCTATTGACGAGCGTGAGAGACGAGGGCGCAGCAGCACCACATCTGGCGCAGAGGAAGACAGGAGGGGAGAGACAGACAGCCTTTGGCAACTCACCCTTATTGCCCTCCCTTGTTCTTCCATTCCCTCTTCAAGAATCTCGTATCCTTTGTTTTCACCCACCGTGGTCCACCCCTGAGGATTTGCCTGAAAAATACAGGAGAATATTTTTTTTTTATCCACTTCACCAACTCAGTTGAATCCAAAAACTTTTATTCCTCACTGAAAGGTGCAAACACTGGCAGATAAAAAAGAAAGAAAGAGAAAAAAAAACAGGAACCGAGGCATCTCCGGAAAACATTTCAACAAGCTACATCTCGGTGTGAGGAGTGCTTTAAGCTTACCTGTAAAGAAAAAAGAAGCAAACAAAAGTACTTTATTCCTGACAGAAGAAAAAGGGACAGCGCTTGGGGAGGAATTTTGCGCCTCTTCGGTCACTTGAGGCGCAGGAAAGAGAGCGGAGCGCAGTGTTGGGAGACAGGTCTGATTCGCTGCGTGGCTGATTTAAATAGCTCCTATCAGGCCACGTAAAGAAAAAAAAGGGAGAAAAGTACCATCAGCGGCCAAGAAAGTGTTTGGCAGTAGGCGCTAGAGCTCGGCTGATCCGTGCGCTCCAGCCTGCATGCATGGGAGCAGCCTGAGCCCGTCCCTCCTCCTCCTCCTCCTCCTCCTCATGTACATTATTACAACAAGGGAGACCCAATCAAGCACGTATCTCATCGATTCACGCACACGCAAACACACACGCAGCTCCGCTAAGACACGCACCCACTGGCTCGTGCACGCGCCGGCACGCACACGCGTACATACTGACTGACTGACTTGCCCTCAGCGGATTTTTCAAAGCGCTCTTGGACAAAATAACGCAGCCGCGCCAGGCAGGGCACCGTGTGGGCGACCAGTCCCCGGCCGTCACCTCCTCCTCTTCTTCCTCCTCCTCCTCCTCCTCCTCCTCTTCTTCTTCTTCTTCTTCTTCTTTTCTCCACCGCTGTCGGTCCTGAAAATAACAAACTGAAAAAGCTGCATGTGGCTTTTTTTCTTAACAGCGACAGGACTTGCCAGAGGCGAATGGATTTTTATGAGATGGTTTCAAGCACGTTTCAGCTGCTCTACCTCTTGGCTTTGAATTGTGCGTGATTACCGGGAGGGGAAAAAAAAACAACCTCATGGACAGCGCACTGGAGGATCAGTCCGTAAAAAAGTAAGTATGCATTTCCGTTCGGCAGTTCACGCTGTCAGCCCTGTGCATGCTTGTGAATGATACTGTATGTGTGTATTTGTTGGGGTACCATGTGTCTGCACGCCCGCTCCTCGCCTTTAGACCCATCTGCAATATGACTGGCATTACGCGCATTTCACACGACTTGGTGTTTACGCACTAAAACCTCGCGATTAGCCCTGCTCGTTTTGGAAATAAACGGGGCTAGAATCAAGCTGTGAATGACAGTATGGGAGTGTGAGGGGGTAAGAGAGACAGGGAGAGCGGAGAGAGAGAGAGAGGGAAGAGAGAGAGAGAGAGAGAGAGACAGGGAGCTACGTGACGCCTATCAGCGGCGGAGAGGTTGAGCCGTAGAGGAGGCGCAGGGCTTCAGTTGTGTCAGCTCTTGATGTGTTGTCCCCTTGTTTGCGGACTTTTGACTGACGCGACATTTGGTTTTATCCCTTCAAGCTTTCCTGTTGCAGCCTCCGACGCCAAGTAAAGAGGATCACACGGAGGCACTAGGCGCTTTTTTTTGCCCCCCCTTGTCTGTTTTTTCCTACCGCGGAGCCCCCTTCTATTCCCTGCTCCCACCGCGTCCATCCAAGTCGGAGCGGGAGAGAGAAAGAAAGCGACCGACCGACAAGAGGCAGAGCAGCCGACCGGGGGAAGTCACGCTGGTCTCCCCCCCCCCCACCCCCCGGACCCCCACCCCCGACCCCCTCTTCTATTATCCCCCGTCATCCACAATTCGTGGCTCTTTTTCTTTTTTCTTTTTTTTTTGTTTTTGTTTTCGAAAACTGCACACCATCCTTTTTACACACCCACACCCGATCTATGTGGGAGCCCTGAGAGCGCACCCAGGGGGGAAAACTGTGTATCAAAGCTTCGCGGATCCCCCAGGCAGCCTCGGATCACCGGGGCCAGAGAAGAACTCCCTGCCGGGCCCCCGAAGCCAACATGCCGCGGAGGAAGCAGCAAGCGCCTCGGCGCGCCGCAGGTACGCACTGGCTTTGGTTCGCATGCAATTTACCTCTCTCTTTCTCTCTCTCCCCCTCTCTCTCTCTCTCTCTCCCTCTCTCCCCTCTGTGTTTGTGTCCCCCCCACCTCTCCATGCCTCCCCCTTTCAGATACTTTTCATTGATATTTCCCTCACCCACATAGTAACGTTTATGTAACCCCAACATCATCGTTTATTATTGTACTATAATACACTCTCAGAGTTTCCCAGCTCCACTGCCTTCCACAACACAACTTCTGCCTGCTTCTACCACACATGCCCTATATTGTCACCATGTTACAATTACTGTTAAAATAATCACCTGATCTGCAATATCATCTGATTTACTATGGTGCAGTATTTTGTTAAAATATATAAGGAGGGTTTTTAGGAATGTCAGTGATCCTGTAATTTAGATTTTTACTCCTAGTAAATGCTGTCGGGCTTTTATTTTGGTGTTGTTCTGATTTGTTAAGACATAGCCTCGATATGATATATGAGTGTGACTAAAATGGGTTTGGGCGGTCACAGGTGTTCAGTACTGCTTGGAGCATACTCCACAACTTGATGAAAAGGTCACAGGTCAGCCGTCCTGGGTCAGTGGACATGTCCTAGAAAACAGTGTTATAGTGTGATTGTTCTCTTTCCCATTCGTCTTGTTTCTCTCTTTGGTTCTTGATCTTTCTCGAGTCTCTTTCCATTTCTTTTGACTTCTTCACGGTGCCTCCTCTTCCTCTTCCACCGTATTGACTATGGAATTAGAGATCTATACAAGAGAGATTTGGTGGAGCCTTAGGGTCAGCTGACAATGTCACTGGGGCCTTTGACACTTGCCAATGTCTTTGTAGGACACAGGTTTAACTTTAAACAGAATTAAATAGAGGAAGTTAACAGATTTAGCCACTTTTATTTTCTGTTTTGTTTTTCAGTGCGACACCACTGATGTTTGTAGCGTGTCTTTCAGGTGGCTTACTACTTCTGTTATTCCATGATGCTCGTGTAATAATCAATAACATTGCTGCTTATATTTTGTAGCGTATTTTATTCCGTTCATATTTCTGCTTTTCATTTATTCAATTTTTCCTTTTAGTTTTTCTCATTATTAAATACTTTGATCTTAATTTATTAGATCATGTCTACTTCTGCTGTTAACGCTTCTCTAAAGCAACCCTTTTCGAAGAGATTTACATTCATTGTTTTTCATTAGGACTCGGTCTGTTTTGCTTCTCCCTTTTTCCTTTGGTTTCTGGGAAAGACTTTCTTCTAAAGATTGTTTTACAGCCCGGGGAGGGAGTGTACTGGAAGCAAGCTTTAATGGACAATTGCCATCTTTGATTTGACGCCTGATTGATCACCTGTCATCTGGCCGAGCCTTTGATCTGTTCATTCCCGATAAGTGTCAATAAATCAGCCCTCCCTCTCCCCTTCCCTCCTGCACTCTGGTAGCAAAGCAGGGCCTGCTCAAGTCACGTCTGGCCTCACAAACTTCTCGTCATTAACACCATCTTTCAGTTGCGCCTTTTTTCATCTGTTTTCGACAATTTTATTAGCTCGCTTTACCTCTTATTTCGAACCTCTTCCCTTTGGCCCTGACACAGATAGCGACTGACAGCTTTTATTTTACGTTGTGGTTTGGTGTTCTGGGCAGATCCTTTACAAGAATAATAACTATAAAGGCTGTGATATATTGGCATAAAGACTGAAAATTAAATTAACACAAAATGTCTTTTTTTTTTTCTCCCCCATTTTGTTTATTTTATAATTGCGGTACTTGTTGTTTTGCAGATACTCTGGTAGCGAAAGACAAATTTCCATTCATATTCATAATAGTGAACAAGGAATGATTTATGCATGACCTTTAACATTTTATTTTAAGCCATATTACCTCAGCACACTCTTGTTTGCAACTTTGTTAAGCTGTCGAAGAGGGATAGTCTCCAAATTTGCCTGCAGACTGCATCTATACACGCACACACACACAAACAAACACACACTAACACACATAATTACATATGTGCAGTGGCGCATGCACACAAGACATGCTGCAATGACTTTACAGTACATATAAACAAGAATGCAATACTTTTGACACAAACACACACACACACACACATATATGCACACACACAGAGTGGTATGAAAAATGTAACTATTAGCCTAATCGTGAGGCGGAAGACTGGTTTGCTCCATCAGAAGGGCCCGTCAGAGAGACTTTGTTTCATATTTGATTTAATTGTCTGCCCTCTGACAGCCACATTCATCAATGGCCCTAATGGTCAATCAGAGGCTGGCACAGAGAGAGAGCGAGGGAAAGAAAGAGAGAGTATTCTCAGCCCAGAGCCTTAGTTGATCAAAATGTTTTAGCCCTAATGGACACAATGGGTGGGGGCAAAGGAATGGGGTGGACAGACGGACGGACGGATAGATTGATGGACGGACGGATGGATGGATGTGTAGTGGGATGACTGAAAGCCTTTTTATTCAGCTGGAATGAGTGAGTGAGTGTGCCGGAGTGAGCGTGCCAGAGAAAATGAGGCATTTATTTCTTTGATGAGCGGATGAGAACAAACACGAGGCAGGCGAAGGAGGAGTTTCATTTTAGACTATTGGCAACTTCCTATTTTTCTCCTTTTTTATTTTACTCTTCATTCCTCGCTCCCTCCCTCCCTCCCTCCTTGCCTCCTCCCCTCGCTCACAGCTGCAAGTTATAAGGTTGAGGAGAACGGCATGGCACACAAAGAGTGATGACAAATTGATTGCGCCGTAGTGATGGCAAGAGTTATAGGAGGATGGCAAATGATAGGCCTTGATTAGGAACTTGGGTGGAAAACAGAATACCCCACCCACCCCAACAACCTTGATTCCCCCCCTCCTTCTTACAGAAAACGTCTCTTCCTCTTTTTCCCCTCTTTTATGTTTCTAATTTGTGAGTCTTACACTAAGAAGGGGATGAGGCGTTGTTGCAGGGCTTGTGGTTGGAGGCAGCAGGTATACTTTATTCAGCTGCACCGATTCATTCAACCATCAAATTTGTTCAAATCAGATAAACTGCTAAATCAGGTTAAAGGTCAGGGTGTTTATTAAAATGCTCCTTTAATCCGGCTAATTTAGGGCTTTTCATGCGTACTTAATTGGTTATGTATATGGATAAATCGGACCACATGTACATCCAAGCAATCACGGTGAATATTTCCTAACTTTTCTACAGGACCTCCTTCAGAAAAAAAACAAAACAAAAAACAAAACACCATTCGATTCCATTTCCTTTTTTTTTTCCCCCCCACGCTATTCTCTTTCAGGTCCCATGTAGTCTTCCACATTTCCTTTCCAACAAATCTCACTGTTTCTCTCCACCACTACGCGTACACTTCCAACCCAGCGACGGGGTGCACTCAGCCGTCTAAAAAGAGGAGTTGTTTTGCCAGCTTCATTAGCGTTCTCCTAATTAGCCGAGCATCTGATGGATCTCTGACAGGCCTAATGATTGGAGATGACAAGCTCCGCACACTGTCACGCTCGCCAATTAGGTCTGCGGCACAGTTTGATGTAATCAACTTGATCTTACACCGTCCTCATTTGCCCCTCCTGCCTCACCCCTCCCTGCTTTTTCCTTTCCCACCCCCCAAACGTAGCACAGGTGAGGGTTTGGGCAGTGGTGACGATAGAAGGAAGCTGAAACTGGCTGTAGCAGAGTTGTTTATCCGCTGGAATGCACGAGTTGTGTTTGCACAGGTTAGCGATAGCGCATGCATCTTTTGGAAAATGGGAGTTCATGTGTATTGCTCGGGCGCATTCACGCACAAACGACCTTTTTCTGAACATGGGTATTTATTTTTTCAGCGCTCATAACAGAACAGGACAATGCTCGGGCTTTTAACCGTGAGCTTCAAAGCAAGGCTAGACCAAACAGATCATTGTTACAGAAGAGGAAGCTTAAAGATCAAACATCTAGTATATTTTCTTAAGCTGTTTTTTTTTTTTTTTTTTTTACTCCAAAGTGTACACGGCTTTTATGTTAACATGTGCAACTGCGAATCTATTGTTTCAAAACGACATAAGTAACTAAAAATAAATGGCGTTTAGCATGTAATGGCTGCACCGTGTTAACACAGCTTCATGCGTGTATGTGTGTGTGCATTGTCCTCCTATGAGCCCACTGCAGATTGATGACGTTGACACTGGTCATTATTAGCCACTCAATGACACTTTCTCGGAGTGGGAGGATTTTTCACCCGCGTTGATTTTTCAGAAACACCTATCATCAGCATGGTGTCCAAAGAGGCTAAGCATGATTTATGTAAATATTAACATCAAGACAGATCTGGTTCTGTCCAATAGGAGATAGATGGCAGCCGAGGAGGAAAAGCAGCTGATTTCTGTGATTTCTCTGCCTCCGCGTGTGTGCGTGTATGTGTGTGTATGTCTGCGAGTGTGTGTGATTGATTGTAGATGAGAGCGAGAGATTAATCATGCTTGATGTGTGTTAACGTTGCACTCGCGGTGGATCTAAGTCGAGATGCAGTGGCCCATTTAAATATACTCACTCACACACACGCACACACACACACACACACACACACACACACACACACTAACACACACTCTCAGAGAGAGTGGGTACATTTGCACCTACTCACAATGCAGAGACACACACACAGATACACACAAATTCACATGGTTTAGATGTGAATAGCACACATTTAATACACTCTGAATTTAAAAGCAAGCACAGGATCATCTGTTAGCTTATGTGTTTTTTACACAGCATGCAAAAGCTCTTCACTGTTCATGTTTTCTTGTGGAAAAAATTCAACGTGTTGTGGTTTACTGCACCTTGTGTCAGACCGTACAGCCTCCCTATTAGATTGCAATGGAACATGTTAATAAAATTAAGCTAATTAACCTTATTAAGAGCAGGTCTTGATAATACTATCAATAATTAAGAAAGGGAAATGGTTTCCTAACCAGCCGTTTGCTTCAGCAGACTATTTGCTTTAATCTTATTCAGACGTATTATGTCATGTCCACAGTTCATGTCAACTTTACATTATTGTTTATGGTAATAGTTCAGTGATTCTATCATTGAGCGTATTATTGTGTGAGTCTGACTTGGAATTTTATGTCACAAATGTATGCACTTCACTTAAATGCTATTTTTGTTTTCTCTTAAATTTAGCGTTTTAGGTTGTTAAATTATGTATATACATATATACATACAAAACTCAGCCTTTATATATATTTTTCTCTCAAGTTTAGTTTAGCTTATTGAGTTCCTTTCACTTAGAAATGACCTGGCAGGAGAATAATTGAGGTGTTTTATTTAAAGACAGAAATCATGGGGATGAAGCCACATCCGTCCACTCCATTTTCTAATAAAGCACCAGTATGTGAATAGCAGCACTACGTTGTCCAAATGAAGTCCATTAATCAGAAAGGTGGTGATGTTTTAATGCATATGTTATATTAATAGACATTCTTTTTTCTTTTTTTTTAATAACTTTTTTTTTTAATTCGATCATTCTCAAATGTGCAGTAACTAGTGCCTGCTGACAGATCAATCAAGAGCAGCATAATAATAAAGGAAAGTGCCCTTTAAAATGGAGCAACAGAACTTAGTGAATCCTCTCATTCAAAGCATGAAGTTACCGTCTGCTTCCGGATGTTTTACACATAGTTTATGAGCCATGTCAATATGTCATTACAAGGAAATCTGACGGAAATGAAGTCATTGTTCTTTTTGAAGGATCACATTTACTGTAACAACAGATTTTTTTTTAACACCAGTTTTCTTTCACAGTTACCGTTGCATGAGTTCAATTACATTTGTACAGAATAAAGTTTTCAAAAACAGAAACCAATTGCTATTAGTGTTACTATTTTCACATGTGAGGACTAGAAATCTGAACTAATTCATGGTATTTTCATCAATCAATAGATCACTGCTAATTATTATTACTATTATATTCCTTACTTTTTTAGAGATCCTTTTATTTTATTTAGTGATATTTCTCTCCCCTTTGTTCAGACTTCAAGCCACACCTGTTGTTACGACATGAGTTACTTATTTTACTGGCAAACTACTCTTAGCATGACGCTACACTTAGATGCTTTTACTAATTGATGACTAACTTAAACACTTTGCTTCCATCTCCACAGTAATGCACAAAGCAGTAATCAGTGAAAAACCCCTCAGCTACTTCTTCACAAGCCTGCTACTAACTCAAACTCCCCATATTTTCGAACTTTGCATGTATACTAAAACCATATTAAGCTGAAAACAGCTTCTGAGCCAGTCAGTCTCTCTTCATTTCAGTGTCCCGGTCTCAGTCTTGCTCCCTGCATTACTTTGCTCAGAGTGAGTCTTTCCCAGGCATCTAACTGACACTGTGATTAGTTATGGCCTTCCTATGCTTTTTTCAGTACTCCTGCCCCTCTACACTCTGCCACAATGAACACAGAGAAAGAGAGAGAGAGAGAGAGAAAGAGAGAGAGATGATATAAAGTGGGAGAACAGTTGCATAGTTAAATATTCTATCATAGGGAAGGACAGAAAGGGAATGAGATTGTAAAACAGATTATGTGCACGGGCAAGAGAAAGTAGGAGAGAATGAAAAAGCAAGCAAGTAGACAAACGGCAATCATAGAAAGAGAGAGAGAGAGAGAGAGACGGAGGAAATGGGAGGAGGGAGAGAGGGGAGGTTGGGCTCCCTCACCCCCCACTCCGCCCCCCTCCGCCCTTCCCTTCCTTGAGGATAAGTGGCTGATGGTTTATAAACAGTGTTTCTTTTCCCCCCTCTCCTAGAATCTTCCGTCATGGCTCCCATTAGGTTGACAGCTGTCAATTAGAGCTCCCTTGGTCTGGCGCACTGCACTTTATTGCAGGCAGTTGATGCTGTCATTTTGCTTCCAGTTTCGCCTTGAGCGTTATCACGAGCGCTCAAACAGTCAATAGCTGATGCATCAGCAGTTATTTCTTAAATTGGCTCACAAGGCTGCATCCTTCCCTCATTTTTTTCTCCCCCCCCAATTCTTCTCCCTCTATCTTCCTGTTCTCTTCTTCCTCCCCAAAGATTATTTTGTGAGGAGAGAGCAATGGGTTGTGCCTGTGCGTGCACAGTGCAAAGGGGTTGCAAAGTGCAGGACACACACATGTAAACAGTGATTCAATTTTACAACTGTATACCCTTTTTTTCCCCCATTAAACGTACCTTTGGCATTGGTAAGATTAAATGAAGAATTAGGATTATAATATAAAACGCAATTATTATGAATCTGTCCCATCAACAAAATGGAAATGATCTTAAATGAGAACATAATGAGTAGAACAGCCTTTTGTATTGTTTCAGGAAATAAATAGGAAACTAATCAAAATGCACTTCTTTTCAGCTCAGAAATAAATACAGTAAAAGTTCCAAATACTCTGAGTGAAGAGAAGTGTTAAACACCTTAAACTCTGTAATGGCTTTTTGTTCAAAAATACCTGTAAAACTAGGTATCAGAGGTTGTTGGTCCTTATCCAAACAGCAGCTCCTCACTGTGAGGTCTGATAGGCTGATGGGCCCACCCCAAGGCACCATGGGAAAACATCTAAAACAGGAAATGGAGCAAAGGCGTGCGATCTTCACGCACGTACACACACATCCTGTACTGACAAAAGGCAGAATCAGTGTGGTCATATTGTAGGTTATAGGCCAGGCCTGCGGGAGTATTAAAAATGGAGCGAAAGAGTGTTAAATAGGATCCAGGGAGTTTTGAGTGTTTAGTTAAAATCACACAGAAATGCTTAGTATTGAATGAAGTCAAAATGGAGCAGTCTGGTGTCAATCCTTTTTGTAAATTAGGAGAAAGTTGTTAATAATTGTCCAAACAATTTCCAATTCACCAAGTGACTTCTGCTTATGTCTAGCTATATGTTCATAGCATGTTATCCTTACTGTCATGTTCAGGAGGTAGGGGATAATGTGTGTTTGTGTGCAAGAAGGGAATCATGGAGTGTAAGGATCTGCAGGCCCAGTAGGAGGATGAAACAGTGTCAAGACAAGGTGTGTGTGTGTGTGTGTTTGTGTGAGTGTGTTTGTGTTTGTGTGTGTGAGCATCTTTTGAGTGTCATCTGGGCTTGGCTCCAGGTCTGGGTTTCTTCTTACCCACAGTGGGGGTTGCCTTTATGTCTGCAAAATGTGTGTATGTGTGAGCTTGTGCGCGCGCTCATACAATCAGAGCCCTCTGTTTCCCTTTCCCACGGAGGCTTTGGCTAAACCTAGATCAGACTGGCAGCCATCAGTCTCATGTGTGTATGTGTGTGTGAGAGACGGTGGCTGTGATGAAAGGCAGGGGAGCCAGTGAGGACCCGTCTGAGGCCCTGGTAATCAGGGCCAGCCTGAGCTGACATCCTTCTCAAGCTGACAGTGCCTTCCTCTTCTTTCTTTACACACACACACACACACACACACACACACACACACACACACATCTATACACAAATAGCTGGATGGTCACCACTCAGTCATTGCCAAAAGACACTCTGACATACCTTCCCCGCTCTTTCCTCTTCTTGGTCTCAGGTTCTGATCAGTTTCAGATGCTGTGAATTATCCTCACCATGTGCTGTACGGTAACCGTGTGCGTGAGTGTGTAATCTGAAGGTTTATGAGTCAACCAGAAAATACATGTTTTGATATGGTTTGGCCTTACAAGGGTGCGGTTAGAGAAGTCTGTGCAAGGAAGCGTAGTCGCCTCTGCTTGTGTGTTTTTTGTCTTTCTTCCCAAAGCTCATGAAGGTTAAGAGCGAGGAAGCAGGTGAGAGAGCGCGAGGGAGAGAGATAGAGAGAAGGAGAGACAGAAAAAGTGAGAGAGAGATGAGAGGAGTGGGGAAGAAGGCTGTTTTATTTTATACTGTGAGGGCCTGTTGCTAATTAATGTTTCTTGGTCGGTTTCTGTCGGAGCTGAGTAATGTTTTTGATCTTTATGCCTGATAACTGCATACCTAATGAGATTTCAAAGCTGGTGGAGATGGGAGTTGCTGCTCCCTGCAATTATTGACAGATGCCTTTTCTCCGCCACTGGCTGCCGCGCCATAAATCCTTCCTCAGTAATGAGCTTGAGAAGTGCCACCCTGCCAGTGAGCTAATGAAACCGAGCAAGGGGGGCCGTCTCAATGTGTGTGTGTGTGTGTGTGTGTGCATGCGTGCAAAAGAGTGCATCACACCCCTCTGACACATTTTTTTCTCTTTAAATGCACTCTGCAGATGTCAGCCACCTCGCTTGCTAGCGACAAAAAGAGAAGAGAGGCAGGAGAAAGATAGTCAGTGAGGAAAAAAGGGGGGTGGGGAACAAATACAAAGCAGAACTCCCTCTCTGTTTCTCCACTTTATGAGAAGTTTCAGGGTGGTGCTGGGGGGTGCTCAGGTTACAGCCCCATGTTAAGGCTATTTGTCTAGGTTTGGCTGTTTTATTTGAAATACTAGTATCTCTGTTGCCAAACGGGACTGTGATTGATATTGTTGCGCGCCCCTTGCCGCTTGCCTGCCCAGATCTAGGAGCCGCTTCTCTCTCCCTTTCTTCTCTTTCTCTTTTTCCTCGATGAACTCTTCCTCTCTGTAACTCAGCCAGGGGAAGCAAAGGGCTGGAAAAAAGAGAAAGAAAGTGGCACGCCAAGAAAGAAAGAGAGCACAAGAAAGAGGAGAAAGTGAAAAGGAAAAAAACAGAGCGACCTTTTCTTTGCCCCAAATGCGTTCTCTCAGGCAGAATATCTGGTGCGCATTGGCACTATGCATGTCCCTGCATACTGGACTGTGTGTTGTTGTATGTGTGTGTGTGTGTGTGTGTGTGTGTGCGTGCGTGTGTTTTTTTGGTGTGTGCTTTCAGAGGTTTTCAGAAACCAAAGGAGGAGACTAGCGGGTGGACGAGCGTCGTCTCACTGCCAAACAGTCGATTTCCCCCTCTCATCGTCCGCACCATACATCACAGACCCACCCTTCTCTCCTGACACAATGACGTGTGTCATTTATCAAACAGGGCCTTGCCAGGGCCTCGTGTGTGTGTGTGGGAACGCATGGCTGTGTGCTCTCACATACAGAGTGTGTGTGTGTATGTGTGTGTGTGTGTGTGTATACACAGGCACGTGTGCATGTGTCCGTGTGTAGGGCAGTCCTTCCTCCCTGCCTCTGAGGTCCACCACTACAGGGAGGAGGGAGGGAGTGAGGGATGAAAAAACAGACAGAAAGAGGGGGATTATGGGTGTTGAATGAGTGAGTGAGTGTGTGAGAGGAGAAAGAAATCTGCTGGACTGGTTTCACTAATGTTATAGCCTGGCCACTTTCCATATCCCCATGGGTTACAGAGTGAAAAACAGTGTGTGTACGTGTGTGATATTGATATATAGGTACAGCAACTTTAAATAGTATTTTACACACAATTACTCACATTTCACATCATAAATAATTATAGATTGTAATTCATACCTCCATTAATCTCCTAGATGCATGTACAGGCACACGTTTGTGTTTGTGTCACTAACAATCACTGTATGTCTCTCTCTCTCTTTCTCTCTCTCTTTCTCTCTCTCTTTCTCTCTCTCTCTCTCTCTTTTTCTTTCTTTCTCTCTCTCTTTCTTGCTTGTGTGTCTTGGGGGTTTTGTGCAGGCATGTATCAGTCACTATGTTGTATCTGACACACACACACACACACACACACGAGTCTCTCCCATGGGTTCGGGCAGTGCAGTCTCTCCGCTTTTCCCTGATTCAAAGGGAGGCCTTATAGAAGATGGATGCTCCTTAAAAAAAGAGCCCGTTGATGGATATGAATCTGGCCCTGCCATTCATCACTGCTATATTATTTAGACTGGATCGCTACAGAGCTGTAACCTGAGCTACACCTACGAGCATGTGTTTGTGTGTCTGTGTGTGCGTAGACATGGCAGGTGAAGGGAGGTGGGGTGGGGGTGCTGGGAGGAAGATGGGACAGTCAGGTTCTCAACAAAAGGAGAATAACTGTAAAATGATGGAGGAGAGGTGACTAAAAAAAGACCCGAAAGAGAGAGATCAAAGCTGTAAATAGACGTGAGGTCAAAGGTCAACGTTAATGATTGGCATCTGCAGACACCTCTCTTGCTTGTACTTGTCCCCTGAGGAAATGTCCGGTCATAAGCAAAACGATATTTTGATTAGCGGTGTCACAGGATTCTTCATTTTAATGGCTTTAACTTAAGTATTAGAAAACCTAGTAACATAAGTTTTTTATTTTAATTCATCTTAATCATAGTTATATGTTAAGCACAGCGGTCGTGTATTTCATTGATATGACATGTCATGGCTTTAAAAAACTAATGTGTCTTTAACTACACAGAACAAGCCCCACAATCTGATTAAACCTGATACGGTGCTTACAGTTCTGCTTTAAAATAAAAATCCCAAAAAAGTAGAATTTAAGAGTGATTTAGTAATAGCTGCATAGTAGTGTGAATGATTGATGTTAACACTTTTAAGGTCTACAAAAATAAAAATAAACAGAAACAAAGAAACCCGTGTTATAAGCTTTCCCTCTATGACCATTACCTGAGGGCTCTAGAGTTTTGGCAATGTAATCCTAAAAGAACCACTGGGATTAATAATGACGTAATCCCCACTATACATATGGTAGTAATGTAGCAAACATGCTAACAGTGGCCTTTTCATTCATAATAAAAGCTGGCATCTGAAGACTTTTTTGACAGTTCACAGAGGCTTTTTGTCAGCGCAGCTTGTAAATATGGTTTTGTTTGAGGTTGTAAGTTACTGTGTTCCATATGTGGACAGTTAAATAACTGGAAAATGTTCACTTTTATTGACAAAAAAAATTATACAACCAACACCTCAATTAGCAACTTCCATAGAATGACTGGTAAAAAAAAAAAAAAAAAATAGAAGTTGAATTATCATAAGCCAGTTGTTTTTCAATGACTACCTGAATGTTTTACATTTGTAATTAAGAATGAAAAATAATCATATTAATTCTATACATCACACATATCTTGCAAACATTAATAAACTTGTACCAATAGTGCATGATGACTTCTATCTTACAAATTAAATATATTCAAGTACTTAAAAAATAAAATAAAAATCAGTATAGTACATTATTCATGTACACCAAGCTTCAGTTAGTTTTAAGTTTTTGTGTCTGTTGTTGTAGTTGCTAGTTAAAATCCCTCTTGCCCCACAGTCCTGAATGGCTGCTGGTGTAATAGTGCAACCTCACACTTCAGGTGGATAATATGGCTGAAAAATGCAGAAGTGATTCCTCAGTGAATTCAGTTTAGGAGTTTTTTTCACCATTTTATATAATGTAACTTCTATTTAACATATGAGATAAAAATAAACTCAAAATAGTGAAAGCAACATTCTTACAATTTTCACTTTCTTCTTACAAATGTACTCATCACCTGCTTCTTACAGCCCAATTATACTTCATGTTACACAAAGCTCTGTTCAGTATGTTTTATATTTCTGTTAGTCCTCTGCAAGCCTATGTTATGGATGTGAACCCAAATGGAGAATACGTAGCAGTTACCGAGAAATCACGTAGGCAGTGTTGAGATTGTCAGAAAATAATTTCCAGAAATCGTTGAATTTGTCAAAAAGCAACTAATAGTCTGATTGTCTGATCATCAAACACTCATTCCAATACAATATTAGTGATTGACTAAAATGTTTTTTTTTTTGGGGACATCAACCTTAGACAATGACCAATACAAGTTACTGATATTTCTAAACTGATATTATGGAGCCAATACTGATTTATTTGATTTTCTCTGTCAAAAAATGTTCTCTTTTAAGTTTTTTTTAAAGTTTTAATTTATTGAACTAAAAATAATATTAAACTTCTGGTAATAAAAAAAAAAGATAAAGGTAAGGTGGAACAGGTAACATTAACATTTCACATAATAAAACTTCAATTCAGATAAAAACAGAACAAAGTGTTCAGTGCACTTAATTCCTCAACTCAGTTCTTTCTTAAGTAAACAATGACAGCTGCACAGATCGTTTAGTCATGGAGTCAAACTGAAATATTCCTTCTACCCAGTTCACTCAGCAGTATCTCTAAGGACATGGAGGTGCCATGAACTTTGCCTGTCAGTAAATCAGTGCACTTAATTGTTCCAAGTCAGTTCTTTCTAAAATAAACATCCAGGTGAGGTACAACAGGTAACATTACCTTCAAGAACACGGACGTGCTGTGAACTGTGCCTGCCAGAAAAAAAGGATGGATAACATAAAGGTAGCATAAAGGATAGCATAATAAACAGCATAAAGTTAGCGTACCTGGTTTTAGAGCTGAATGGTTTTGAGAAAAAAAATTTAATAAATTTTTTTCTGGCAGATATTGCGATTTCAATTTAATTCAAGATTTTCTTCAAATCAAGTTTTTGTGGCTCAGCAACATTTGCAAACATCACAAGATCTATACAATTCAAAGAATAAAGAAAAAAAAGAAGAAAAGGAAAAAGATGGGAAAAATAAAAACCAAAAATGGAAAAAAAAAAACAAAAAAACAGGAAAAAGGAACAAAAAAAGAAGAGAAAAGGGAGAAAGTCACAAAAAAGAAAGGAGAAAAAGAAGAAAATGGAAGGTGTATGTTTGGCCATATTTAGCAGTTTAACTATTTTCACTATTTATATTTTCTTACTGTAATTAAACATATTTTGACATTTGTTTTTCATTTGACAGAGAAAAAAAATATCACTTTTGGCTCAAAATATTGGCAGCCTGTATCAGTCACTGACATAGTAAAAAAAAAAAAAGAAAAGAAAAGAAGAAATAATAAATTTTTTGTTAAATCGGTATTGGCTGTAAAATAGTTGAGAAAACAAAGTTAGGAGCATTGCAAAAAAAAAAAAAATGCAGTGTTGACAATCCCAAAATAGTATCATGTGAAATGGCGATTTTCGGTCCAAAACGATAAATTGTTCATCCCTACCTGGTTATGTAAGTAAAGTGAGCGTAAGTGGTCGTTTAGAGGAGCAAGTTGTTCCATTACTGTGTACTATGTAGTCCTGTGGTCTCAACTCTGGCACTTCACCTTGACTCAGAAGATCACAAGAACAGGCAACATTTGCAATATCGAATCATGAGGATCCAGCCCTGATGTGGTACCCAGGCTGTCATCTTTATCTGAAGGGTTTGCTCCTGCACTTGAGATTGTCTTACAGATGGACACATTTCGACCCTTTCATTCTGTACTCCAACTATTACATGATATTGGCATGTGAACTTTCAACAAACTACAAATATTCTTCCTTTGTACCTTTTATTTAATCATTATCCCTAGTAATAATTAACCTAGTACCTTTTGAACGCATTGACTTGACATTCCTCGTATGTACAGAAGAGGAAATCTGAGAGTGAAGACAGAAAAGCTCTGTCTGTGTGGTTTCATCCCAAAACTCCTTCCATATGCACAGACCTTCTTAAATAAAAACAGTTACATTTTGTTTCTCTTTTTTTTTTTTCTTTTTTTTTTTTTTTGGTATGCTCCCTCCTTCTCTTCCCTCCTTCACTCCCCTTCATCTCTTTCACTCTTCCCAGGTTTCTATAGCGCCAAGGCAGACGTGGTGATTTATTGTGGCCATCCATCTCTCGTACTCATCCATCACCGGCCGGTTGCTAGGCGATCATGGCAGCAGCTGTTTGCTTTTGAGTTCGACAGAGGGGCCGTCAGTCAGCGGCGGCAGGTGAAAAGCATTACGAACGCGCCGTTGTCACGCCGAATAATTAATCAAAGGCGGGAAAGATAATTAAAAAGATATGACCCTTGCTGGCACTTGGTCCCGGGTTTGCCCAGGAAGACAGGGAGGAGGGGAGAAGGAAAAAATAGGAAAGGTGAAAAGAAGAGGACTCTTCATTATTTGTCACTGCTGTACTGCAAAAAAAGAGAAGAAGAAGAAGAAAAAAAAGGACCATACCAAAGCAGAAATGTTCTTTTGGTGTGACAAATCCTTTTAAGTATGGCATTGAAATGGTTTTAGCGTTTTTTAACATTACACTTTTGCGCTTCAAACGAATCTCAAATTTGATGACTGCAGACTGCAGAGTTTGCCTGAGCGTTGGACTTCTATCCTCATTTTCCAACCCTCCCTCCCCCAAACACTCAAAGGGACGTGGAGGAGTGGAATGAGTGAGTGCTGATAAAACAGGCTCTCCTGTTAGTCAGTGGCACTGCTCTAATTAATTAGGAGGAGATGGGCTGGGGGAAAAAAAAAAGAAAGAATTGGAAAAAAAAAAAAAAGGGGCTGGCAGAGCGAATGAAAGAGCTCTTCAAGCTGGTGTAGATTCATCCGTCACCTCCAGTCACACATATGCAGCTATATGCAGAGACCAGACTGACTGATAACCACCTGCTCTGCCAGTGTTTCAGAGATTGCTTTGTTTTTTTTTTTGTTTTGGCATGTGAAGTATTTTTTGGACAGCCTTACCATAAGGAAGAAAAAGGAAGAAAAGAAAATTACAGGAGTGTTGGAAAAAACATTTTCGTAACTTTCCATAACTTTTCACCACAAGATCCTTATAAAACTCACTTTAATTGTGGACAACTATGAATATGAAGTTGACCAATCGGGTTGGTATAACACATAAAGTAGACATTGTCAAACACCCTAGAGCAGGGGTGTCAAACTTATTTTAGTTCAGGGGCCACATTCAGCCCAATATGATTTGAAAAGGGCCAGAGCAATAAAATAATAACAGTAAAAAGTATAAAATTGCATTATGATAATGTTTACATCTATAATGTTTTCCCTCAAAATATGAATAACATCAACAACTTGACATGAGTTAAGAAAAAGTTTTTGCTTCGGTCTATTAGTTTGTGATTCGCACATGTGCAGAAAAACTTACACACAGAACATTTAGTAACATTTATTTATAAACGAATATAAAGATTTTCATATAATTTGACTTCTTTTACGTTAAAATCTGCAGTTTTCATTATTTCTAGGTAATTATGATCATATTTTACTGGCCTGTCCCAATTGAGATCTAACTATTGTGTATGTAGAACCTGAATTAAAATGATTTTTACACCGTTAATATCTTCAGAGTGGATCCTTTGGTGGCCTGGATTTGGCCCCTGGGCCTTATGTTTGACACGTGTGCCCTAGAGCTTTAATAAGCCTTTATGCTACTGTAATATCTCGTTCATAGTCTCCAAAAAGTGTGTGCAATAGTCAATGACAGTCCTTTTTAAGTTTTTGTTTTATCTTTATCACTTTAAAATAAACTTTTGTTAGTTAATACAATCAATTTAGCTCTTTTTTTATATATAAAACAGAAAAATCACAAATTTAAAGGTGTAACTTTCTCTGTGTAATTTCTACAACATGCAATTATACTGACTTTTAAACAAAAAAAAATTATCTGTACAATGTTTTCCCCCAAAGTAAGCTCCCATAGGGTACCACTGTATCCATATGTATATTCTACACAGTGGGGATTATTCTGCTTAATCAATTAGAGTCAGCAGTGTTACATTCTTCAAGCTTCTGCTGTCTTTATTCAGTTAAATAAAATGAATGGGCTGACAATCCCTTCTTTAAATTACTATCTTCCAAGTATGGATATTTACTGATTTAAAAGTTAGTTTTGTAAAACATACTGTTCCCATTAAGTCGTATTGTATATCTTTATAACTGTCTCCAGATGCAATTCCCTGTCAACATTTAGCTGTAGTATTACAAAATCTCTAGTAGAATGTAACATGTTTAAGCAATGTTATGGTTAGATTTAGTGTGTTTTACATTCACATAAAGACAATTTTTTGATCTGGCTTTTTAATTTCTATAGTAGAACCCAGATACATCTTTTTTTTCTTGTAGTATTTCATGGAATTTTTAACTTGCACCATCAATTTTTCACCACTTTTTTCCGATTTTGATTTACCTCTTTGAACAAAACTTTCCTGTAGAGTAAATCTCATTGTATCTTTTTTTTGTGGGGGGTGGGACTTTAGTTTGTGGCATTTTATGGGGAGTATTAATGTCAGTTTAGAGTTTTACTAGAAAAACAATGCTGTCAAAACACAGTTTGTAAGGAAATGGTGTAAATACATGTGATTGTTACATGCACACACAACATGTATTTCCCACATACACATGTTGTATTGTTGTTGTTTTTTATATAAAGGTTTTAAGCTATAGGAAGCATGTTTTTTAGATCAAATTTATTTGTATGTTTTATGATTTATGTAATATTTTTATTAGAATAGGTAGCCTGATCAGGGACTGTGTTTGCAAGTTAGCCATATGGCTAATTTACAGTATGTATTCACATCTACAAGTTAGTAATAATGAAAAAAAAAAGAAAAACATTCGATTGTTGTTTGCTTAGAATTAGACTCAAACATTTAAAATTAGACTCAAACATTTAGAATTAGACACAAACATTTCAGTTCAAAGACATATTTAAGCCTTTCCTACTGGAGCAACAACAAACTGTTTTAATTTCAGCATAGGTTAAATCATTCCCCCAAGAAAAGTTGCGACTTAAATATGACTCATTAATGTGATTCTGTGGTTAATTTCCCTTATTTCTGATATGCAAGTAAGCGAGCATGCATGTGTTCAGTAATGCTCGCCTTAGCCCAAATAGGTGGTTTTTTACGTCGGTTGTGAAGAATCAGACAGGATCTCGAGCCTTCTCCTCCATGTCACGTCTTTGATCTCCCAAAGCCGGGTCCCTGTGTGTTTTGACGTCCCTCATTTTCTCACCACCATTTATTATCTGGAGTTTATACAGAGCTAGCACACCGGAGGAACCAAACGTTCTGTACACACCACCAGGCTCCAAGACATAACAAGAGCATGGGAGAGAAATATACAGATATACAGAGGAGTATAGGGAGAAAACGACTGACAGGAAAGACAAAACAGACAGGATTTCATCTAATGCATAAATTTTAATCTAATAGAAATTTGTGTTCTTATAATAACTAGTCAGTGTTGTTTCACCTGGAACATCTCAACACTATTAAGACCTACTTTTAGTAATATCTAATACTTTGTTTGATAATACCCACCGCTAAATTCGTGGATTACAGTAAAAGATTGTGCTGCCGTTTTGCATAAATTTAAGATGTAGAAGTAGTGTTATAGTTCTTTTTTTTTCCTCTTTTTTTTTTCGCGTTATTGTTGCCAGGTTGGCAATCTGTCTATCTATGCTGCATCTTTTAGGTGTCGTGCGGTATTAAAAGTTTTCTGCTGGCTTATTTTAAACTTTTGTACTTGCTCCGAGTTGTTTCCCCCAACAACTTTTACTGTATAAATGGACCTGAGACTGAATCATCTGCCAAGTGGCCAAGAAATGGGCTGTCATAAAATCTCATATTAGAAAATAGCAAACCCAAAAACACATTTTAGCAAAACAGACTGTTTCATTATCTTTTGCAGATTTGCAGCTTTCGGATAAAAAACTGTGAGACGTGACGCACAATACTTGATAGCAAACAGGAAGGCTTACACTTTTGCCATGTCCATTTTAACCAAGAATGCAATAGAGATTTATCTGCTATTAAAGGCTGCGTTAGAGCTTTCAGCTTAAGGTTAGAGTTCCCTTAAAGGGGAATTTGTTGGAATGAACCTAATAGTCTTTCACTGTGCGAAAATAAATGACCCAACGTATCTTGATGCAAAGTGATTACACTGATCCCTGTAATGAAAAATACAGTTTTAACATATTTTTCAGTGTAGATAATGTCAGGGAGGTAGGTTTGTAGACAAGAGGACGGATAGAAAGACTACGCAGATTGGCAGATTTTTTTTTGCCCAGGTAGTTAGGGAGGATAGACAGGGAGAGACCGGAGGGAAGACATGTAGCTATACAGATACATAGACATGATGAAGGGAGACAGAGACAGGCACAGAGAGAGCAGAGATGGAAGCAGCAGACAGTGCATCCGTCAGCATTTAACATTTTGCTTTCTACCTTTTTCTGCAGCTCTTCCAGGAATGATTTAGCCTCAAGCCTTGCCCTAGGTTATATCCAGTCTCCCTGAACTCACTCACTCTCTTTCTCTCTCTCTCTCTCGCACTCACACACACACACACACACACATGCGCTATCTTATAAATATCACACAACTTAGTGACACAGAAATGAAAGTATCTCTTTTGACTGAACTAAATGAAAGAACACAGGCTACTTAAAGGAACATTGACATAGAATCGCCAGCAGTGCACAGTCAGAGAAGCAGAAAGAGAATGGCAGCACGTGTATGCCTTTCATTAGCACTTATAACCTAGTCAATAGACACTTGATTGGTTAACTTGTTGCTATTGATTCATCGACCATTATAAGCTCAGGTGTTAAATAGCCTCCCCATGCTGCTCACAGTAGGGTATGAGTGGATTTTTTTTTTTTCTGAAATTTTTTTTTTGCTTATCTCTAATGAACTGAAAAGTAATACATTTATAGTTGATGCTTACTTTTATCCCACGTGTGAAAAGTGAAAATGTGCTTTTACAGAAGCTTAAGAGTGACTGGAACTCGCAGTACTGTGTGTAATTTTTTTTATTTTATTTCATTTTTTTATTGTTATACGGCTGTTTTTTTTCTCTCGGTTCTGTGGTATGAAGTGGCACTTAAGGCCGAGCTGGCATTGCGTATTTCAGTCAAGAACTTCAGACAAGACTGATGGTCACAGGAAGTGTATCTGCAGCTGAGGATTCAAGCTGATACTGCGGTGTCACAGCGAAAACAAGAAAGAAAAATAATTGCTCGACTCAAAGTTAAACTCACTGTGAAATGTTGAAGTTATGGAGCATCTCAAGGCTCTAACTTAAGCTGGTATGATGGAAGAAAATGCAAATATTTGTGTATTAAAATTAATGAGCGCTGATATGAGATAGTTTTGTTTGACAGTGCACATAGTGTAAAATGACTTAATATGAGGGACGTCGAGCCATGTTTCTATCATTTATTCCAAATCAAGGCTTAGTTTTTGAACGTACAGTAAAAAAAAAAAAAAACAAAACAATTCTACATTTTCTTCCCAACACTACAACTCAACATTTGAGTCCTTGTAAAGACCCCAAACTGTGTTATATCAGTGCCATTTCACATATTTAACAGGCTGTGTGATCAAATTTGTCAACATCTTGCTGGATAAATGTGACCCATTGTTTTCTTCACAGTGCCCACGGTGATGGAGCACAAATGTAGTTTTGTGTGTTATGTCTCACAGAGATAATGTGATCAGGCTTAGATAGAGAATTCACTTTTATATTCAAGCTATTTTTAGTGTAACACCACGAGTTTGGCTGCTTTTGTTAAAAGAGCCATCGCCGTCCGACCATAGGATTTCAGCAGCTGTGATTAAAAACAGACAGAAATGTTTGCGATTCTAAATAAACAGACGGATTTTGGTGTTTGCTGTTGTTGGACGAGGGATGCGTCTATTTTCAGATGTAGTCGAGAACTTTACTGCGGCTTTGATAAGAAACGTTAGCAAATGTGTGCGCCGAGATTGTGTGCGCATGTGTGTGTATGTGTGAGTGAAAAACAGCTCGTTTCTTCCCGTCAAAGGGGAAACAGTGCTAGACATAGTCCTGACAAGACTTAGTTTGGTGGCCTTATACAAATGCAGACCAACACACACACAGTATCTCACGATCACACACATAAAAACACACACGTCTTACTGACAGCGATTGTCTGCATGTGCGCATACTGTGTGTCTGTGTGCGTGGGAGTTATGTTGTAAATCACACTAATCAATCGTGGCCTGTGTCAAGGCATGCCAGACATGGTGAACAGTCTGTTTTACATCGGGGGGGATGTGTGTGTATATGTGTGTGTGTGTGTGTGTTTGTGTGTATGTGTATGTGTGCAGCTGTCACATGATGTCCTGCACACAGCTGTCACAAATCACAGTTATGTGTCTCTAACACCACAGTTACTGTATGTATTGTGCATGTGTGTGTGTGTGTGTGAGTCTAAGTTATACAAGGATATGTCAGGGAGTATCTTAACATCATCCGTTCTAGCGGTGAAAGGGACTGATACAAGGTGTTGATTTTTTCCTCACCTTTTCAAATGCTAGGCTGTGATGAACACGCAGTCACTCTCTGTTCATCATCATTATAGCTTTAAATGATGCTGAAGGCTTCATTCAGAGGGAGGATACACGGGACAACATGTGACCAGTGACTTTATTCTCGGCACACACATGTTCATACTGTATCCTGTGGTTACACATCATCTTTCTATTAAAATTTCAACAGACAACTCCAGAAGTTCAAGCCTCCACCCACAACTGGGGGATAAAATGTGCTCTAAACTTCAAATGGGTTTCCAAACTTAAATATTAATCAGTGTTAGTGCCAGTTTTTTTTTTTTGTTTTTTTTTTGTTTTGTTTTTTTAAAGTTATAGCAGATAATTCACCACATGTACTGTGGCTCTTTTAATGTCATTTACAAGTACTCAAACATGCTCTGAAACAGTTTATGAGTTGATTCATGTGTACACTTATGTTAGATTAATTATATTTCATTGCTTTTTCTGTCATTAATGACCATTGATGGCTGCAGATGTAATTAACTTTCATTGTTTTGTTTTGTTTTTTTGTTATTTTTCTTTCAAATTTGAGACAATTAACAAATAATATACTGGTGATTTTTTTGTGGGGGCAATCCTGAGTTATATAAAAAAAATTTACATGAGCTTTAGCCAATGGCCAATTCTGATTTTTTTTCTCAGTTCAAATGTCAGAAAATCTTCTTTACTAACAATTAGAAGATTTTTTAAAAATGACAGTTAACCTAATGAATATTACTGCAGCAAAAAAACAAACTTTTGTTTTCCAGTGTGAACAGCACTATCTCCAAGAACACTGAGGTGCCGTGAACTTTGCCTGTCAGTAAATCATGGCAGCAAAAAAAGAGCATATGAGCTAATGCAACAGGCTGATACCAATACAAGGAAAAATAAATAAATATTAGCCCGATATAGTGGCTGGCCGATATATCAGTATATCATTATTATTATTTTTTTTTATTTTATTTCATTTTTCAAAGTTTGAGGACCAATAAACAAATAATATACAGGTCCTGCCTACTCTATTGTAATACTATTCAAGTGTTTCATTTACTTATTATACTGCTTTTACTTTTAAAATTACTGGACCCTTTTCAGTAACAAGATCAAAATACTTTATATATTTTGGGACAAATAGAAGACTGAGTAACGGCTGGTGTAAAACATACCCAAATATCCATAGTACAATATCGGCACAAAGAGTGGGTTAACTTGATTATTTCATAACAGCACTTTTTTTTTCTTTTTTTTTTAACTTTTAGTGGCAGTCACAATAGGCTTATCTTCATGTTCTGTTTTGTGATCCATTCATAATTCATGTCAGTGAGGGCGGTTTGAAAAGCGTGCAACACTCAATGTTATTTGATCCAAATTGGACGGTATGTAAAGACATAAGGAAAAACAAATGTGTATATATTAACTGCCGAGCTGAGGGTATAAAAACAAGTACCATCGTATTTCAGTTCACCTTTTTCAATTTGTCTGTATGCTCAGCTCTTTCATCTCCTCTTGTATGCATGTGTGTGTTTGCATGTGCATGTCTATGTATTCCCTTAAGGCTCGGTTGCTATAACAGCAGTCGGGGGGTTGTGTAGTTAGACAGGGCCTTGTTTGCCTTCTTGCTCTACCTGTAGCCTGGGTGACATGTCTTATGGGCTCTTTCATATACAGGGGTGTTTTTACAGATAAACATATAAAGGCCCATGCACACATAAGCACACACAAACATCACTGGAACCATTCTGACATCGTCTGCATGACATTAAAGACCTTTCTTCTCTTTTTTTTCCCCTGGTCTTCAGACCTAATTACATGATTAAAAATGGCGGTCTCCTTCCTGACATAATTCATCGCTGTCTGTGTATTTACCACCCTGCTGGAAACACACACGCACACTTCCACTGAGACACACATCCACCACTTTGAAACTGAAAACCCATCTTTTCCCCTGACAATCACACACACACATACACACACACACACAATGCACCCCATGGCCAGGAAGCAAGGTGTTGATGGCTTGCAAGGACCAGAGATCCATCATGTGACTAACATGCTAACTACACACTAACTGCAAATCAAAGCCAAGGAGTGACCTTGTTTTTAACTACCTTCAGCTCTCAGGTTGCATTTTAATTGCATGTTGCTATAAAGAAGATGAAGGACAGAAAGTTAAAGCGAGAAAGGGAAAGTCAAATGCAGCACAAACAGGCCCTCCAAGTTGCAGAATTAACATCTTATCAACATTTCTTTCATTTTTTTTTTCTTGGAAAATATGAAGTGTGGGCAAAAAAAAAATTGCTCTGACTGTTTGAAATTAAGCTTAAAATAATCTTTAAGGCCGTTTTAGAAGGACATTAGTTCAAATGACACTCGTATTTGTTTACTTCTAGATGTTCCAACTTTGTTTCATTTCATCATCGGCACAAAATATCTCAGAACATCTGAGAATAAAATGCAAACAAAATCTGATAGTTTCTGTTGTGATTCCATGTAAATAAAAAAATATATATACAGGTTTATGTTTGTTCAACAACCAGTTCAACTGATGCTTTCTAAAGTTGTTTCAATTTATTTTCCTTCTTTTCATGTGGTAAAAATTCTGACCACTAAATGACCCATTTCCGCTGTCACTCATGTAAGAGGGTTACACATATAGTAGTATTTTTATTGGAATTTAGAACAAGACAGAACACTGTTCGTGGGTGCATGAGGGTCTTTCTCATGCAGCTTTTTAGAGCTTTAGCACAGTTTAAATCCCTTTTTCCTCCTTGTATTACTCTCTTCTGCTTGTCTGCTACATTTTTTAATCCTAATACGCTGACTTTTAGACCTCCAATTCCACCCTTTTGTGGCTGTGAAGACTGAAACTGGCGCTACATTAAAAACAGGCAGCTCCTCGGTGTGGGTGTGTTACTGCAGGTTTTGAGATGAAAAGATGAAACGTGATCCTGGAGGTTAAGTTTAAGGATTATATTAATGAGTCTGAAGGCTAATCGGACGCCAAAACAGCTCGAACTGATTTAGAATATGTTGAGAATTTTATTTTTATTGCATAGATGTCCCACGCACTTCCTTAACCTCACTCAATGGGGGTTTTTTTTTTGGTTTGTTTTTATTGTACAGTGTATTTTGTTTATTAGTTTCCTACATTTACTAGTCACAGCTGCATGGTTAACCTTGCCTGAACTTTTTCCTAACCTCGACCTAACTTGAGCCAAATGCTTAAAGAGTCAGAAAACGCAAACTACCCCCCTTTTAAATATTTTCTCTTCAACTGTTTTTTTTTTTTTTTTTGCTTCTGAAAACATTTGTTCCTTTTAAGTGTAGGACTAAAGCTGTAATTCGCACACATATGCTCTTAAATCCCAACTTTATGAAGTCCACATTTTCAAACATATCATCATAAATGACAACAGTATTTGATTTCTTGTTAAAAAAAAAAAGAATGCCAGTATGGCAGGAAAACAGGCCACATTAAAACATGTGTGACTGTGACTCCAAGCCTCATTAAATGAGCCTCATACATGGCTTGGTGCTGTAAACATGCTAATATTTCTTAATGGCGCTCTCCTACATTGATATGCATGTGAACTCTAGACCGTTAACCCCCTCCTTGCCACCCCCACCCTGCCACTCATCAACAAAGACCTACATATACACATACACACTCACCGCCATTACGGGGCCCCCTGACTTTCTGTTTTTCCATTAATATCAAGTGATTGAGCGTAACATTAGCAGATAAAGCGCAGAGTAAGATGACATATATGCCGTGGATGGAGGAATTAAAGCCTAATATAATCACTCGGTCTTGCATAAGGAAAAACCATCTCTCGTCACTATGCCTGACATTTTGATTTCCGACATTTCTGGCACAGGCACGAAAGTGGCGGGGACAGATGGAGACTGATTTCTCTTTTAAGTAGAGAGGGAGAGATACTTAAGTGATTGTTCAAAGGCTTTCCACACACACTTTCACCTTGTACACAAAACACACACTTCAGAATAAACATGCATGCGCACACAATATTGATCTTGTACCTCTTAAGAAGGAGGTGTGTGTAGGTGTGTGGATGTATGTTCATGTGTGTCTTTAAGCTCTCGGTCCGGCTGGTTATTTTCAGAGCAAGTGGAGAGCACATCAGTTTTTATTAGCTTAATAAATCACCTTTGTTGTCAATCAAGCAGCAGAGAATAATTGGATATGGTTGAAGCCTTGCGTGATGGATTATAAATCATTCAAGATTAAATTAAAAGATAATGCACAAACTTAATGGTTTGTGTTTTGCAGTCTAAATTGCCTCGGAGCAGTGCTGTTTTCCAGCTTTATTGCCAGCCGTTTTTCTTACTTCTAAAACCCCTCACATTTCACACCTTTTATTGCTCACATGGAGCTTTGCCAGTTCTCTTTTACATCTGTGTTTCTGGGTTTTGTTTATTTTTACAAATTAAATTCAAAGAATTGTTAATTTTTTTTCACAACTGGCGTTTTAATTGTAAATGCTGGATGTTTGTGTATGTGTGTGTGTGTGTGTGTGTGTGTGTGTGTGGATAAGGACCCTGCAACACTTTGTTTTAACCAGATTTAAAGGCCTGATTCTGTCTTTGAGTGACTTTGGTCTCAGCAGATGTACCACAGGTTTATAAAAGTGATAAGCAAAAAAAACAAAAAAAAAAAACAACGGACATTATTGCAAAAAGAGATGAGAAAAAATACAGATGAGACACAGAGGCAGGCAGGAAGAGAGGCGGGCGGGGAAAAAAAAAAAGAGCTATAACATGTATATTATGTCCCGGCCAGTGAATTTAACTGTGTCCGTTTGCGTTGGAACAGAGCGGGCGTTATCATAATCGCCTCCTGCCTACTTGACAGGACCTTAAAGTGATCCTGTCATTTTATTTACACCCAGACCACTGTGTGATTTACTCCAAAACACACGCGCATGCACACACACGTACACATACGTTCCCCTTTGCTAACTTCCCTAGCGAGCCCAGTCGAGTAGGTCGGATGACATCTTTTGATCAGAGCTGTCCAAAGAGATCAGAGCAGACTGGCAGGTAATAGATACCCAGCAACTAACCAGACTGCACTGCAAAGCGACTGAGTGTGTGTATTCCAGCAATGTGGATGTGTGATTGTGTGCGTGGGAATGGAAAACATAGACATTTTCTGCACTACATTCTCTTATTCAAAGTGTAAAAAGCATTGGCATTACCTCAGAATCATCACTAGCATACAGCTGCGTTTTCCTTTGTGCCGTGCGTGTTTCCATATTCTTTCAATATAGATGCTGTTCCTGTTTTGAGAGATGTGGTATTTTTATATTATTGTATGCCTTCAGTCTCAAGCACCCATTTGAATGAGCACCCGTGCCCTCTTGGCAAGCTCTGCCTGTTCTCTGGAAGACTGACAAAAAAACCTGTGACAAAGACAGGAGAATCAAAGGAAAAGGAAAAACAAAGCAGTGAATGAGCAAACATCTGTGTGAGGTGGACTGTACTGTAGGTGATGGAGGCAGAGCGCTGAGAACAGGGGTGAAGGGAAGGAGCAGAAAATGGCAGTAGGAGAGAGAGGAAGAGCTCAGGACAAGTGGGAGGTAAAGACGGAGGAAGTTTAGAGAGAAGAAACAAATGAAAGACGGTGGAAATGATGGATCTTGTGCAGCCCTGCTTGGCTAACTCTGCACACCCCGCTGGTTTTTCTTTCTGCACACACATACACACATCCCCTGGGACAAGTGTTCATGACCCTGGGATGCCCTGTGGGCTTTCAGAGTAAGACTGCTCCAAGTGCAAGCTATCTGAATAACAAAGGACAGCCAGTGGATTATTTACTGACAAACACTTGGACATTGATAATAAGTAAAATATTGTTGCATGTGCGGTGCTATACACACACACACACACACACACATACCATACGTACCATTTCTCTGTACAAGTTAATGGATTCTAATATTATATCAATTTTTATTTCTTTCGACATGGCACGATGCACTAGTGATTTGCTGAATAAAAGATAAACCAAGCTGTTAAATTATGCTCCATATCATACCCTGTATTACCCTTTATCAGGCTGTTAGTATTATGTCAAAAGTGCGAAAATATATTAAGGCTAAATGATGAGCAGAATCAAATGATATAGCGCTTAGTTATAAATATAACCCATGTGAAAAATCATGCAAAAATTGCTAGTGAATAATATATACTGTAAATATGTGAGATACACCTTGACTAGAATCACCTTTAATACTCATTGGGGTTTTGAGCGAGATGTGGAACTGTACTGGAATGCTATACATATTTAAAGGTACTTTCTGCTGGGATTTAATTTGCCTCTTGATATCGTCTGTACCTGAGAAAAGACACCCTTTCAAGTGTTAATACGAAGACATCAATTCATTTGTCACAATTCCTTCTCACTTGTTTTTGCTCATTTTAACGTTTCTTCTTCTATTTATAGTATGTCAGAATTCGCCACATTACGCTGTCACCAAATGCACACTTTTTTTGACCTGCTTTTGATCGGATTCTCGTCCGTTTTTTTGCTTTTTTTTTTGTTCTTGTCAGCTACACACTTTAAGACGTTAAATGAGATAATGCCGAAAATGTCTGTTATTCACTTACAGCTCATCATAATTAACTAGTAGCTTTATAGTCAGGATAATTCTGGGGAGTGTGTCAGAGAAAGAGGTTACATCGAGGCTTGGTGCCATTGACGACAAGTGTGTGTATGCGCATGCGTGCATGAGAGTGTAAAATATTCACCTCTCTCTTGTGTGTTTAGGATGCCAAGAGTCAGACGTGGCTGGAAATTCTGAGTTGATAATTAGCTGGCACTGAGTTTTTTTTACACTTTTGTTACCATTTAATAAATAAATAAATAACTGAGCGCGGCTGTTTTCCCGACTACGCCCCCACCACACACACACACAAAAAAAACACGCACAGCCTCTAATTTCCTGAGTTAACTGGGAGTATTTAGGTGTTGAGTTGGCTTTGTTTAGCAGGCAAACTAATTTTGGACGCTTCTGCAAATGATCTGTGCTGAAAATGAACTAAATGCCACATGCCCACACATATGAACAGGCATGCCACACACACACACACACACACACAATGTCAGACGCTCACCAGCCCAAGCATACACTGTTGTATTGGCACTATATCAGCACCATGTAAATACACTTTCAGTAGCTCCCCAGCTGAGTGGCATGGGGAGATGATTAGCCAGACACACACACACTCTCTCTCTCTCTCTCTCTCTCTCTCTCTCTCTCTCTCTCTCTCTCTCTCTCTCTCTTTCTTTCTCTCACACACACATGCACAAACATTTACAGACACACAGGCATACAACAGCATCTGTGTTTCTGAATAATCGCAGTATTTCAGTGTGTTGCGACGCTGCTGCAGCCACAGACAGACACACTAACTGTTGCCACTCCAAATCTAATCTCCCCTCTCTCATGCTTCCTCTGTCTCTGCAAACGCCACTGCCACTATGTGCTGTATATGCTAATATTATCACAGCTTTTTTGAAAAGCATTTTGCATATTTTGGACTATCATGCTGTTCATTACCACTTATCAGCAAAGAGGTATTTTCACAAATAATATATACACAGCACACAAAGATAGAGGTCTGCAAAAGAAGCACCCAAATGTAAAACACATTTTAGAGGGATGCAGCAAACAGGAGTTATTATTGAAATATAATGAAATAAATAACCTATTGTTTGTTTGTTTTTGTCATTCCAAGAATTTAGCCTTTTTATGTGTGATTACAAGACAGTGCTGTATGCCAAACTTTAAAAAATACAGCATGACATCTTTTGATGATGCATATACAAAGGCAAAATATTCATCATACATTGTGTCTATCAACATTATTTCATCTAACAAGGAAAAAACAAAGAGAAACAAACTGTTCTTACTACAAACAAGGTATTTATTTGTTTATTTTACAAGCTTTTTTTCGGAGCATCTTGATGTATTCAGATCCAGATATATTGTTTGTTATGTTTTAATAACTTTCCTTGCATTAACTTTCAATAGATTTCTTCAGCTGGTGATGATGAATGAAAAGTTAGCTGCTTTATGAATGCAGTTTTTGGTTTGTATATGTGCGTGCATATTCAAACTCTACTCTCAACTCTACCGGATTTGACTTATTTCTGTACAAAAACACATCTGTGTCACATTACAACCATACCAGCACGGATCCCACTTTACTATTTACTTGACGATATGTGGACTTGTGTTATCGCAGTTGTGTTGAAATAATTGTGCATGGTCATTTTTGATTATAACTGTCAGTCGCAGGTATTGTTTCTTTCTTTAAACAAGATGAATTTTCCATGATGTCACATATGTCCTGATTAAATTTGTATCTAGAGGGGAAAAAAAAAACATGCAACATTTTCAGAAGTTTTATCATGATGCAGTAACCATTTTCCTCAATGCAAAATTAGCTTTAAATTTCTAAAAAAAAAAAAAAAAAGGATATTTCTGAAAACCTTTTGACAATAAAAATCCATCACTTTTCATATTTGCTAGTATTAATCACATTATGCAGATGTCGCAGTATATATGTATTTATTTTTTTATTATGCCAATGCATTTGTAATTAAAAAACTCTTGCAAAATTAACACAATATTGTCACTATTAACTTTTACAGCCAGCCTACAAAACCAAGCGAAGAAAATATAAAGTACATGATTAATATTACTACACCTTACTAATATCTATTGATAAAAAAATGCAATATTAACATCAATGCAAAGCAGAATTAAAAGGCAAGAGTAGTTTACTTATTATTTCCACATGCTCATTTTTGTTTTCCCCAGGACTCTGATGATGATTATTTGACTGGGGCATGTTAGGTGATTTTTCTTGCAGCATGGTGGCCAATAGAGAGGGAATTAGTGTGTCATATTCCAGTGATACTGTAAATATTTTACAGGTCTGGTAAGTCATGTAGCTGGTTGAAGGAACAGCTCCATTCGTCAGGCGCCTAGGTCGATCGAACACCCCTTGGGATCGATGGCACGCCTCGCCAAACCCACGGCACTCACTGCAGACAGCCATGCCCCTTTAATCACCCTCACTACACACACACACACTCACACACACACACACACACACTTTCTTTCTCACACACACAGAAGCCATTCCACCAATTTGTCTGTGCATGTCAAATCACAATAATTAAGCATTATCGATCTAAGATTCAATTAACTTCATTAACGTGGGTTGCACTGGTGATTGGAGAGGGATGGAAACGAAGGGAAGGGAGGGAGGTGAGGGTGGAGATTATAGGATCTCATCAAGTGAGAAATGGCAAGGGGGTGGATGTGTGTAACACAACACACACAAACACTTGTAAACACACATTAGTTTTGGGTGCATGTGGAAAAATTTCTAACTGGGGGTTGCTTTCATCTCAGGCTTGTCTTTATCTTTGTCTCAACAAAAATGTTGACATGAGACTGATGTGGACAGTCTTACACACACACACACACACACACACACACATTCTAACTGCACAGTCTGAGCAGAAGTGTAAACAGACAGCGTTGACGTGCCTGTGTGTCTGATAGGGCTGTTAAGTGGTTATATAAGCATGAGAAACTGTTTCCTAACAACATAACATCTGCAGAGAGCATAAGCATTTCTTCGCTTAATTCACAGACAAGAATCCAGACACGCGGATCATAATCACAACCTCATAATCTCTATTTAAAGGATTTTCACTGTAAATATATCCACAAGTGTTGCTTTTTGCTTATATATTCCAATGCTTACTAGTGCCGTTCATTTCTCTTGGTAGCATGTTTTGCGAATATGTCTGGATGTCAAAAGTGATTTTCAAGTGCAGCTAGTTCTCCCACAAACAACTGTGCCATCTCTTTGCTTATTCGCTCGCTTCAGTTTCAGAATCAGATATCTCAGCTGGCCCCCGTCTCCTGAAAATGAGATCAAACCTTGTTTTCCACCCTGCTGATAACTCATCCAGAGCTCTCTCTCTCTCTCTCTCTCTCTCTCTCTCTCTCTCTCTCCCTTCTCTCTCTCTCCCTTCTCTCTCTCTCTCTCTCCCTCTCTCTACCTCTACTAATTAAAAGAGCACCTGCATGCCTGGTGTGTTTGGCCCAGGCTTCTTCCACTCCAGCGGTTTTATGCATGTGTGTGTATGTGTATTAATGTGTTTCTCCATATTTATCTCAGTATCCTGGGTCATAGTGTTGTGAACCTCACAGTCTGGACCTAAGCCAGTGGCCTTAGGGATCATCTCTGCATGTGTGTGTGTGTGTGTGTGTGTGTGTCTGTGTGTGTGTGTGTGTGTGTGGCCTCAGTCTTGACTTTCTTCCAAGACTTTCCTCCCTTCCTCCACATCCTCTCCCTTCAGTGTCTTCTCCTTCCACCACATTTATTCATGTCTCCTTTCTCCTCCTCTTGGTTTTGCACAGTAAATTTTGCATCCACATTATTTGACTGCATTTGGCCACACGAATTAAAACCAGATATAATAATGGATAAGGGTAAGCATGGCTCTCTGCCTCTCGCGTACTCCCACAAATTTAGCAAAACCATGTTGGGCCAAGTGTTGGCTGTAGAGATGTGAGTGGGACACTGCTCAGCTTCAGCCATTGTAACATTAATATGGCACTGAGTGTTGGGGTCAGGCATACATCCTCTTGTGAATAAGGGGAATATCCATGAATACAAATTAGCAATGTGGGCATAACAGTGTTTAAGTACTGCCATCACTGGCACAATACCCAGAAAACTACCAGTTATAACAGGCTGCACAGGAAAAGCAGCTTCCAGTAGCCACTAAGCACCATCTTACACCTTAAGAGTTTCCGAAAACTACTGCACCAGATAGCAAAGAGGTCAAATAAATAGCTAGAAGAAAAGACTGCAAAGTTCACCTCTTGAAACTTTAAGTAGTACAGAAAAAGTGTAAATCTGACAAAGCTTGAACAAACATTTCCAGGACTGTTCCTGTTTGTCTGGTTTTGAAAGAATTTTTTTTTACTACAATCAAGTACAGACATTTGGCAGATAATATGAAGTCAAACATTGGTTAATTTAGAAAACTGAATATTACACATGTAGGTGGGTTTAGTAAGATGACAGTATGCAACAGTAAGGTAAAAAAAAAAAATCACAACATTAAAATACGTATGTTGGATATCATGGTGAGGTAAAATAGATAGATTATAGTATGCAGGTATATAGTAAAATTGGCATGGCTATTTTACTGGTTATATGATCATACAAAAACAGACTTGGCTGTGATGGAACTGTCTGATTGCTAATTTAGCCCATTTCCTGCAGGCTATTTCTTATAATGTTGTCACTGTTATATTTCAAAATGTTTCCGTATTTCAACATCTTCCTCAAACAAGTCTAGAAACCAGTAGTGCACTCCATGCTCCATGTAGGTGGATGAAGCCTACATAGCAAGGATTCATTCAGTGTGGTTCTGGCACACATGATTTTTTTTTCCCTCTTTCTCTCTATACATATCACACACTTGCAGGTACACAGATGGGCATAGACATGTATACACACTGTGTTCTTATCACATAAAGGCAGCTAATTTGAAGGGGAGTGTGTATGTTGTGTTTTAAAGGAGATTTCACATTGATGTTTGGCCTTGATGAGAGCACCAGGCCGCTGTGTTCGGCTGTTTCCTCAGCCGGAGCATTGTTCTCTTAAACAGCTGTCGTTTTGGCTGATTCAGAACAGATGGCATGTACATGTGGGTCTGCTCGGCTGCACGTATGTGCGGGCGGTGGATGTGTCTCCAAGACAGAGAGAGGGGGAAACGGGGGGAAGATCTCAGAGAGGGTGTGTGTGTGTGTGTGTGTGTGTGTGTGTGTGTGTGTGTGTGTGTTTTCATAAATGTAAATGTTAAAACACACCCCGAAATAGATCATCAAGGTTCTAAGATAGCTGTACTTCAATAAAATAAATGGCAAACAACAGTAAGCCACACAGCATGAGTGCGTCACTTGACACTCAATTTTAAATTGCACATAACCGCATTTAATATAACACGTTTGAAGTGTTTCAAATGGATCCTTTTTGTTAGATTGAATGCTGGAGCAGACTGCTTGTTCGACAGAGAAGCTCCTGAGATTGCCTGGAGGCAAAGAGTTGTTCGACTGCAGCAGATACAGTACAACTGGTGCGTGTGTGCCTGCTTGTGTGTGTGATATGTGATGGGCTCTGGGATATCTGTGTCTCTGTGCATCTGTTTATCCCACGGCAGTGTCGTATCATCGCCGATGGCAACCAGTGGCCTGACAGTGACAGAGACTTTTCTCTCTGTGTTGCTGCTGATGCAGTTCTTGCACTCACAAACACACAACTTCCAGTTTATAGTGAGAGATGGGAGTCTGCAACAGTTGAAGTTCATTGGCAGGTTGTGTAGGCATTTTGTGCACACACCCCTATTTTTACCAAACCTGTAGGTGTGATTTGCCTTCTTTTTCCGTTCACCTTGCACATATCGTTTTCACTCCTTTCTTCTGTTTATACAGGGTTTGACTATTGTCTCCCATTACTTACGTCACACCCATTGTAAATTTGACTTAGTGTTCATTTATTTACATTTTATGCATCGATGACAGTGGTGGGGGAATAATGTCTCTTTGCCAAACTCATCTCACTGACCGAATCAGTGTGTTTACATACCAGGTTAGATGAGTGATGGCCTGTTACAGAAAGGAACGCCAGGCACAAGGCCACTTACATTCAAAAATAGGCTCATCTTCTTCACCAGTGTAATTGCAGAAAGAAGGAAGACGTTTACTGTATGCCTACATGCCTGTGTGTGCGCCCATTGTTATTCAAAAATTCAGCATTAATGACAAAGTGTGAGCATTCAGGGTTTCTCATCTGTTGTTGTTTTATCCTTTTGATAGACTTATTAACAAAAGAAAACACTCACAGATGTACAGAGAGGCAAGACTGTGATTTGTCTTGATACATCTTTTCTCTGATTTCCATTGTACTATTCTTAAACTAGAGGGATTTGAATATAAATTGAAAGCCTCAAGCCCACTCCCTGAAGCTAAACTGTAAATAATAACTCTAAACTTTTTCTAATCTTTGGTAATTGAAGCAAATGGGTTTTGCGAGGAGAGATTTGTTGCAGGCAAACGTACATACATTCATTTTTATTTACGAGGAGGCGAGGGCTGAGCAGTGTAATGAGTGAAAATGCATGCTTAATTTAAATGGCGAGTGTGTCTGTTAGGGAATGCATTAGAGTCTGCAGAAGAAGCGTAAGACATATTAATTGACAGACAGGAACCGCTGTCTCCGAGGTTGATACAAGTAATTTATTACTTCAGAAACGAATGCCACCGCCAGAATGTGCTTCATTAATTTCAAATTTAGTTTTAATTTCAAGCTGTTGCCCCTTGAGAAGAATAAGGTGGCAAGTTCTGTTTGAAGAGACATTTTTCCCCTCTCCCTCCCTCCATCTTTTTCTTTCCATCCTCCATCTCTCTCTCTCTCTCTCTCTCTCTCTCTCTCTCTCTCTCTCTCTCTCTCTCTCTCTCTCTCTCTCTCTCTCTGTTTGGCTGTCTCTGATTTTCTGCAATACAGAACAAAGACCTGTGGGTGGAGAGAGGAAGAGAAGGAGTGGTGACTTTATTCCAATTTGAAAACAACGTCAATATAAATGGGCAAAGTTAGAATACAATTACTGCAACAGTTCATGATAGGAAATACTCTGTAGTAAATATTATTGGATGATTGCTGTTTCCTCTAGAGAAAGAATGGATGCCACTATCTTGTCTTTCTATCATCCCATATCGCTTTCTGAAGGAGCACAGGAAAACAGAGTTAAAAATGTAGACATGTGGTGTATATACTGTATAATACTAACAAGATTTTCTTTCTCTTTTGTTTCTTCTCTTTAAGCAGCATATGTACCTGAAGATGAGAAGGAAGCTGTCCTCTTGGATGAGGACCTGGATGGAGATGACTCAGCCCAGGAAGGGGAGGAGCCTGCTGCTAAGTTCCTGTGTCAAGACAAAGACTTTCTTCTCAAAGACAGACCAGGATCCACTGGTTTCCATGATTCCCCAAATGCAGCAGACTTTTCCGGTCAGGAGCTGGACAGTGAATCTCACCTGAGTGAATCCAGTGACAGGATGTCTGATTTTGAAAGCTCTTCACTTAAAAATGAGGATGATGTCCTCCTCTCCAAGGACGCTGCAAATGCCCTCTCCCTGTCTTCCTCATCCTCCATGATGACGGCTACCAACTCTGTTACACCAATAAGTGTAGATGATGCTATATTAGCCACTACAGGGTCTGTGGCTGACAGCCTGGAGAAGATGAAGGCTATTTACACCTCCTTCTTGACCAACTCTTATTGGTCCACTCTGAATCTCAACCTGAGCCAGCCACCTGCAGAAAAACCTCCTCGAAGCCACAGTAGCAGCAGTAGCAGCAGCAGTAGCAGCAGCTGTGGAAGTGGAGGCTATGACTGGCACCAGACTGCTATGGCTAAAACTCTCCAGCAGGCCTCACAGAACCACCATAATCGAATGGGACTGGTTCACCATCCCACGGTGGCAGTATCAACAGCATCCACAGAACCCAACTTATTCAGTACTGTCCAGCTGTATCGTCAGAGCTCCAAGCTGTATGGATCCATATTTACTGGTGCCAGCAAGTTCCGCTGCAAGGACTGCAGCGCTGCCTACGACACACTTGTGGAACTAACAGTGCACATGAATGAGACGGGCCATTATCGTGATGACAACCATGAGACAGATAGTGAGGGTGCTAAACGGTGGTCAAAACCCAGAAAACGTTCCTTGCTAGAGATGGAGGGAAAAGAGGATGCGCAGAAAGTTCTGAAGTGTATGTACTGTGGTCACTCCTTTGAATCTCTCCAGGACCTAAGTGTTCACATGATCAAGACAAAACACTACCAGAAAGTGCCTCTGAAAGAGCCTGTTACGCCAGTGGCAGCTAAGATTATCTCCTCTGCTCGAAAAAGAGCCCCTATTGACCTTGAAATTCCCAGCTCTCCAGATTCCAATGGGGGTACCACACCGAAGCCCACCTCTCTAAATGATTCTAATGATATACTCCACAAAGCCACCAACCCTTACATCACGCCGAACAACCGATATGGACACCAGAATGGTGCTAGTTATGCCTGGCAGTTTGAATCCAGGAAGTCACAGATTCTTAAATGCATGGAGTGTGGCAGCTCTCATGACACGCTGCAGGAGCTGACAGCTCATATGATGGTCACTGGACACTTTATTAAAGTCACAAATTCTGCTATTAAGAAAGGCAAACCAATTATTGAGTCCCCCGCACCTGTTCCAACATCCAATTCAACAGTTGAGGAAAAAGTGCAGTCTGTTCCTCTGGCTGCTACAACATTCTCCCCTCCACCTGCCCCAGTTCCCCCACCAGCCAGCATCTCCCCCACTGCCATGGTTGTGGAGATAAAAAAGGAGGAGAAGGAAGAGGAATGCACTAAAGAGTCTATTGTGAATAATGGTAACATTGTGAATAAAGAGAAGAAGGCAGGATGTGAAGATGAGGCTGAAGAGAAATTTGATATTTCATCAAAATATACTTATCTGACAGAAGAGGATCTGGATGAAAGCCCAAAAGGTGGTCTTGACATCCTCAAGTCCCTGGAGAACACAGTGACCTCAGCTATCAACAAAGCTCAGAATGGAGCTCCAAGCTGGGGTGGTTATCCTAGTATCCATGCTGCCTACCAGCTCCCAAACATAATGAAGCTATCTCTAGGCAACTCTGGCAAGAGCTCCCCACTTAAGTACATGTTCCCCGGAGGAGAGATCCTCTCTCCCACTGGTAAAAACCAGCCACTCATCTCTCCTCCCAGTCGCCAGACTTCCCCCTTGCCTAAGAACAACTTCCATGCTATGGAGGAACTAGTGAAAAAGGTGACAGAAAAAGTGGCCAAGGTTGAAGAGAAAATGAGAGAGCCTGGTGGGGCTGTTAGAGCATCTCCACCAAGACGTACCACACCGTCACCATGCAACAGTGAGGCAGGGGAGTCAGCCAGAGGAGAGTCTCCCAAAGACAACAGAACAGGAAACTGTAAAACTCCTGAGAGTTCAGGTGGTGTGGAAAAAGGACTAGGAGATGCAAATGGTGCCAATCACAGAGAATCAAATGGAGATGTAAAGGAATCTGTGGAAAATGGAGTGGAGTCCGCTACTGTGACATCCCCGCTGCCTGCCTCGCTGTGTGGCAGCACAGCCATCATCACAGACCATCCACCTCCAGAGCAGCCCTTCGTCAACCCTCTTAGTGCACTGCAGTCAGTAATGAACGTACATCTGGGGAAGGCTGCCAAACCTGCCCTGCCTTCCCTTGACCCCATGAGTATGCTGTTTAAGATGAGTAACAGCTTGGCTGAGAAAGCAGCAGTGGCTGCCTCCACTCCACCAGCACCAACCAAAAAGCCCGCCAACGATCACTTAGACCGCTACTTCTACCAGCAACATCTAAACAATGACCAACCCATAGATCTCACCAAAGGCAAGACTGCTGACAAAAATGGCACAAGTGGTTCTATGGGTTCAACAGCTCTCTCTTCCACCACCTCCACACCATCCTCAATTTCACCTTCCTCCACTATCACTATGACCAAAGCCTCAGCTGCAGTAGCGTCTTTTATGTCCTCCTCCCCTTTGAGAGAGAATGCCTTGTCAGATATATCTGACATGCTACGAAATCTGACAGAGAGTCAAGCAGTTTCAAAGGCCTCCACACCGACCAGCCTGTCCGAACGCTCTGACATTGAAGGTGCCACACAGGAGGAGACGGAGGATGTTTCACCAGCCCAGAAACGCAAAGGCCGTCAGTCCAACTGGAACCCTCAACACCTCCTCATCCTCCAAGCCCAGTTTGCTTCAAGTCTGAGACAAACAAGTGACGGCAAGTATATGATGTCGGACCTGAGCCCACAGGAGAGAATGCACATCTCCCGATTCACCGGCCTATCGATGACTACAATATCCCATTGGCTGGCTAATGTGAAGTACCAGCTAAGGAGAACGGGTGGCACCAAGTTCTTGAAGAACTTGGATTCAGGCCATCCAGTTTTCTTCTGCAGTGACTGTGCCTCACAGATTCGCTCCCCATCCACTTATGTCAGTCACTTGGAATCCCACTTGGGTTTCCGTCTGCGAGACCTAGCGAAGCTGTCTGGGGAGCAGCTGCTAAGTCAGATTTCACAGCATCCCCATCAACAACGGCACACCAAAGGACTGTCTGAAAAACTGCTTTCAAATATTCACCCATCCAGCCACCCTCTTCCTTCCTCTCTCCCCACAGCACTACCCCCATCCTTACCCATAACCCTTCCCTCTTCCTTAACCACTCCTCTGCCCTCAACTGAATCCCCTTCACCCTCCCCCTGATGATGATGACAGTGGGTCCGTGTACCAGTGCAAGCTCTGCAATCGGACTTTTGCAAGCAAGCATGCGGTCAAGCTTCACCTGAGCAAGACTCATGGGAAGTCCCCTGAGGATCATCTCATGTATGTGTGCGAGCTAGAGAAACAGTAGCATTTACTGGGGACAGTGCTGCACTCTTTCATAATGTCTCACTCTTTCTTGCTCTGTTGCTCTTTAGCCTTTCACAGACTTTAATTGCAAAGGAGAAAAAAAAAGGACCATTAATGTGATGGAACTGCACAAGGATGCCATACAACTACTGCTTTGAGGTTTTGGCACATTGTTTTACATTTTGTGTTGTAGCAGTTGTTTGTTCTTTTTTTGTTTTGTTCTGTTTTCTGGGAGGTAGACTCACTTTGGCCCAAGACATTCAATTTTATTGCTCTCATTTGACAGAGATAGACTGATTTTTTTTTTCCCGATATGTGCAGATGGGGGCTGTTGTCATTGAAATGATACTGTATATGAAGGTTTAAAAAAAAAAAGAGATTCTAAAAATGAAGTGGTGTGTATTTTGAAAACTTGTGTAAATGGAATTAAGTTCCTTTATATTTTGGCATCACTGGGGTGTGATAAGCTGCATGCATAAATAAAACAGTTTAGTTAAACATTTTATAACTAAATCTGGTGCACTTTCCATGATTTACTTTTTACTTATTTCTATTTGCCCGCTCGTTCAACTTTTTTTTTTTTTTTCTATAACATTTTTGTGCTGGAGTCGGCAGTTTATATTTAACCCTCTGAGTACGTCAAAGCACTTCTAAGATCCAAGAAGGAAAACACCATCAATACAAAATTCAAGATTAGAAATTTTTCAAGCTATTGTGAGAGCCAGATGGACAACATGTGCATTGTGTCTACTATGTCTGTTTTCCAGACATTTGACGAGTCTAATCCTTGACATGAAAGCATTTTTTTGTTTTTTTTTAAGGAGATTTTTGGTTCATTGAAAGGTGTACGTCTTGGGCTTACAGTAATCTTGGTCTGGAAAATGCTCAAAGGACTTGACACAAGCATTGTAGCTATATGGTAAAAGATGGAAAAAAAAAAAAGAAATCTTATGTCTTTTACTTTGGTTGATCAGGGACCTTTACTAATTCAGGTCTGTGTAAAATATGTACATAAAAACATATTAACGAATTCCTGTCTAAATTATGCATCATTTCTATATTTTTAATTTAAAAGGATTATGACTATCTGCTGGTGCACAGTATATGACGACATTAATAAAAAAAAAATTGTTTTGCACAATAGTTTTCTAAATGTGTTATTTAATCAAATGATATGAAAAATGGGAGACTAAAAGGATGACAACAGGTGAATCTTTTTATTCCCACCTCGTGCTCAAAGGGTTAAAGACTCTTTACCAGACACTCCTCTACATGTGCCGCTGTATGAAAAGATATTAAAGGTTGTACAAAAAAAAAGATGTTACTTTATAAAGTTATTTATAAGCACTCTTGGTTGTTTCATATCGTTGAATGCCTTTTCAATTGGTCCTATTTTTTCTTTTCTTTTTTTCTTTTTTTTTTTTTGTTCTGTCTAATTACTCTGCCATGAATCCACATTGCAGCTTTATCTTTTTGGGATATGAAAGGTAACCATGGTTACACTAACCTCTTGAGTGACAAGTTCTGCTACATTTTTGGCAGTTAATTTGCTGAAGTAACTGACAGCTGCCAGTGTAGAGAAATAATAAAATAAAAAAAAAATCCTTATGTGTAAAATATCGGCATGTAAACAGCACAGATACTGTTATGAATTCTGTGCCGTTAGTCCTTTCATTTCCTTCTTTCGTTTTCTGTTGTTGTTGTTCTTGACAATGAACCCCCATTATATGACTTCATATAACCTTGTTTTCTACTGCAGCATTAAAAAAAGGAACCTGTTTTTTGCAATAATGTGTGTGTGCATCATGTGTGTCATGGCTATCAATTATGTGTGTGCTGTGCAGTCCCTAATGAGCACATTAGACTGGGAGTGTGTCAACGTCTGTCTGTGACGAGCTGCAGACTATCTTACAGTGAGTGGCAGCAGCAGGGCCGTGTGGGAGACAAAAACACATACATACACACATTCAGACACCTTCATTGTTGGGCTTTCCCAGTAGCCTTTTCTTTTGTCCCATTGGCTTAGGGTAAGGCAAACCCAAACCCCCCAAAAAAAACAAAAATAAAACTAAATTAACAATATAAAATGACCACAACTTGTTTTATCTTTGCACGAGGACAGTCAATCGCATAGGGCTGGGTGATGCATACAATACACACACACATAAATATATTTATTTATTTATTTATATATATATATATATATATATATATATATATAATTAAGGTTTCTAAAATGTATCAGGATTTTTTTCCTATGCAATGTACTAAGAGACTATAATTTATATCAAGATAAATTATTTTGGGTTTAAATTGTACTCCTTACGCCCTTGACTATATATATATATATATATATATATATATATATATATATATATATATACGGGGCTATATAAATGATCACATCTCCAAAAACATGTACAATTTATGGTGTCAAAGAAGATCATTTTCCACTTGTTTTGTTGTAGAACAATTTGATCTTATTTAGAATTATTTATATATTTAATGTTTATACGTATGGGTGATGATAATAATGTGCTGCTTTCCATCAATAAAAAGTGCCGAATTGGCAGCAGGCACTTAGGATTTTGACACATTCAGACACCATCATTGTTGGGCTTTCCCAGTAGCCTCTTCTTTTATCCCATTGGCTTAGGGTAAGGCAAACTAACCTCCCCACCCGTGAAAAACAAAAATAAAATGAAAGTAACAATAAAAAAAATGACCAAAACTTGTTTTATCTTTGCACGAGAACAGTCAATCGCATATGGCAGTGGTAGACATTTCGATTTTTTTTATATATATTGGGCTTTTTTTCATATGTTATGTACTAAGAGACTATATTGTTTACATCAAGATTAATTATTTTTAGTTTAAATTATACTCCTTATGCCCCTCCTTTGATGGTATAGATATACAAGGCCATGTAAATGAATATGTCAACATACTGTAGGCATGTACAGTTTATGTTGTCAAAGAACATAATTTTCCACGTTTTGCTTTGTAACAATTTCATTGTATTTACAATTACTATATTTTGTGGCTTATAAGACACACAAGCCATAGAGATGCACAATAAGGAAAAAACATATACGTATGAGTCACACTGGAGTACAAGTTGCATTTTTTGGAGGGGACATTTATCTGATGATATCCAACACCGAGAACAGACATTTTATCTTGAAATGTAATTTAAAATAAAAATAGAATAGAGACCAACAGGCTGAATAGGTGTACGATATGCTAACGTAACACATCTGTCACATGACGCGTAAACAACAAACTGAGAACGTGCGTAAAATATTAGCAGTTATTCAGATACATATCGGATAAAGAAGATGCTCATGCTCAACAGCACATTCATGCAGTTGTCAATGTGAAAATAACAGGTAAAATTATATATTAATGTGTTAATAATTTCACATATAAGTCACTCTGGAGTATAAGTCGCACCTCCTGCCAAACTATGAAAAAAAACAGTGACTTATAGTCCAAACAATACGACAAATATAAATATATTTATATGATATTGTGCTGCTTTCCATCCATAAAAAGTGTCCAATTGGCAGCAGGCCCTTCTGACTTTAACCTAGGACTGTATTATTGGTGTTACTTTATGGAAAAATAATACAACGGTATGTTGTGTAACACCATTCTGAAAGAAAAAAAAAACTACGGTGATACGATTTTTGCTTCACATCACTCAGCCCTACGTACAATTGCGCTAGTTGAGCAGAAAGCATGAAAGTTGTGTTATGCATATGCAACCGCTGCAGCTTGATTGTATGGTTTAACAAATATGTGCAAATGTCATGCAAGCTCATTTTAGATGCAAAAGCTATTTCAGTTCTGCAACCCAGACTAGCTGTCATTTGACCGTGTTTGGCCTTTGTAACGGACACGGTAAGCATTTTCAGGTTTGCATGCATACATATTCTGTAGTGCGGTGCCTATTCCTGTCATGTAGTATAAGGCAGTAATATAATAACACAGCTCATCCATTCCCTCTCAGTTATCAGTCAAACAGTGAGCAACTGAGCTTTCCACACTGGATATTAAAGCGTAAACACACACACACACACTCACACACATTTTTCCCCGTCCACATCTCCTGCTCTATAATTACCACCGACGTCCATTTTGTGACTACCCTCCACAAGGTAAGAAACTTGGCAGACATATTTGTTTAGGCTTCATGGGAGATGACAACAATGCTGACAAGATGAGCAGGTCCTTTCAAGTACTTATTTATTCATACTCCCCCCCCCCCTTCCTGTCCACAGTTGTGATTAAATAGGAATTGTATCACTATCAATGCGATATGTGCTGCACAATAGTAGGATATAATGTAGATAAGGAAGATGGAAAGCTAAGAAATGTACTAGAGCTGCTTTCTGTCCAAAGATCTACCTGAGAATCACTATATGTTAAGTACAGATAAAGCAGGCAGAAGACACAGGTAGGTAATAGCTTGAGAAAGAAATGTTTTATCACACACATCATCGATAACACAAATCTGCATACACTAACAAACATAGAACACTAGAAACACAGCACACAGAAGATAGCAAAGTGAGACAGTGCTGTTTGTTATTGAACTACATTACTTCTCCTGCTCTGTTCTCCTATTTAATACACAGCAGTCCAAAAAAAAAAAAAATACACGTGGGGAACTACACATAGCTCTAGTACGTAATGCAAACACCCATTTGAATTTTACAGACCGGTTTTAACAGACCAGAGTCCTTTCCTTTACACATAGAAGCACACAATGTGCACATATATATATATATATATATATATATATATATATATATATACATATACACTCTCACACACACACACACACACCTCTCAACAGCCAGGTAGAAGGACTTCATCCGCAGTGACAAGGTGCCACTGTGTGTGAAAATGTCAACCTTCAACAGTGCAGCCTGAAGTCTGGCACCGTATTTAAGGCTCTCATTAGCCTCAAAGAAAATATGCGTGAAATTGAAGTGTAAGAAAGCCATTTTCTCTCTCCCTGCCTTCACATCCGGCAAGAAGAAGCAAGGGCTTATTAAGGTTCAAAACTAGCATGCAGGAGACAATGGGTACCACTGCCGGAACATGCACACACACACACACACACACACACACACTGAAACATATTCACATTCATACAGCTACAGAGTATCTGAGTATAATCACAATGTGCACGAAAGCCCATTAGTTACAGTCGGTGAAGTAAAGCGATGAATGAATGCTGACCTGTAGCCACACGTGATCCTAAAACAAACGCTAACATTTATTTGGATTTATTTATTTTTTCCATTTAAGCAGCCTATGCTCATATAATGTCAATTTAGCCATGTGTCTGATTACCAGTACCAGATAGACAATACAGTTCTTTAAAAAATAAATAAATCAGTATCCCTGTCATTTATGTAGTGAAACATATAAGACCTTTTTACAATAAATATTTATCAACCACCAGGGGCAGGACACAACTTGACCAGATGCTCATTAAAAATGTAAAGGAAGACCAACTACTGTGTGTCCTTAGCACAAACACACATCACATTGTGCTCTAAGGAGGCAGTGTGCCACCATGTTTCAATTCTAGGAATTACTAAAAATAAAGATGACTGCTTGACCATGGCTGATGTCTTCTGCATTATTTCCAGAATGTGCACACATTACAGTCAATCTCATGTGCACACAAAAGAAACTAAAAGTGTTATACAGAGAAGTAGTTCCTAGAGATGGTGCTATTGCACCCTGGGGGGCCTTATGGCTGGGCTCAGGGTTTTGCAATAACTAATAAAAAAAAACTAAAAAAAAAAAAAACAGAAGAATGAGGCAACCATGTATTTCCTTATGTGCAGAACAACAAACAACTGAAACACTCAATCAACACATTATATTATCTGTGTTTCACTAAAGTACATTTGATCTTAACCCTTTATAGGACACTCAGAAGTAGTTCATTTACACCATAGTGCACAGGGGTCAAACTCCAGTGATCGAGGGCCGGTGTCCTGCATGTTTTAGATATTTCCCTCTTCCATGTGATTCAGTTTAACCCTTTAACTCCTGAGAACTAACAAAATAATTGGTAACATGAGCAAAGTAAGACACAAATCAAAGAAAAATACTACATTTAATCAACCAAAATGTAGAAAAATAAACAAAATGAGCAACAAAAACTAATAAATATTTACAAAATGACAAATAATGTGAAAAATTACTTATTACTTAATAATTTTTGGTTCTGCCTGAACCGTTTTCAGTCAAATTTTGTATTGTTCTCTCTCTTTTCGCTGCTTTGAAGTGAATATATGACTGAAATAAAAAACTAAACAAACCCCCCCCCCCCCAAAAAAAAAAAAAAACTAGTATTGAAATTTGGTTCCAGCAATTTTAATTTTGCCTTTAAAAATGTTTAAATAAAATCTCTTGCTTTTTGGCACCTTGTCTATGTACAAAACTAAAAGGAAAACAGTTAAATTTTTCTGAATATTTAAACAAAATCATTCATTCAGAATGCATCTTCCCTGACACTTAAAGAGTTAATAATCAGCTCCTCATCAGACTGATAATGATGCAATGGCCTCCAGGTGTAATGGAAGAGGGAAACATCTAAAACACGCAGGACCCTGGCCCTCGAGGGTCACAGTTTGACACCCCTGCCATAGTGTTTTATTGTAGGACATAAGACTTTATTACTTTTTAACATTTTTCATTGTTATGCAGAAAATAATTTGTCAATAAAGTTATCATATTAGGTTCCTTACAGCCTACAATTTGTTAAAAAAAAAAAAAAAGAGAGGGGGGGGTGTTGTTTTTTTTAAATTTTATTCTAGAAGCAGTCATATGTAATATAACTAATACTGGTGTGAAATGAAAATAAAACGTTACATACTTTCAACATCCAACTCCTAGTTTCTATTCCTGTGATACAGTGAACCTTATGTGAAATTTTCAAAACTTCTAACTCGTGAATCCCCCCCCCCTGCTTTACAACACCCCAGTGCAAGGTGAACATTACTGCCATCAGCGTAGGACGTAGCAATAGGAAAACTCAGAAGCCACCTGTTACTTGAACCCCTGAGAATTAAATTCATTGAGCAGAAGTGGAGCTGTAAAAACAGAGGGGGGGGGGGTATCAGCCCCCCCCCCACAAAATTGGCACTCTCCTTATCTTTAAGTAGCAAAATAGAAATTCAGTTTTTTAATCCAAGAACTAAATTTGAGAAATACTCGTAATGTGAAAGGAACATGTATGTTAGAACATTACAACATCAGTACTGATCCAGAACCATGTCCACATGAACTCTCTGGACATCATCCTTATGTTAGTACCATTACTGCATGGTTCACTGTTCATGCAGAGGGGAATCCTACAGACCCTGTAGACCACATTAGACTATACAGACCCTGTAGACCACATTAGACCATACAGACCCTGTAGACCACATTAGACCTTATAGACCACATTAGACCTTACAGACCCTGTAGACCACACTAGACCTTACAGACCCCGTAGACCACATTAGACCGTACAGACCCCGTAGACCACGTTAGACTTTACAGACCCTGTAGACCACATTAGATCTTGCAGACCCCATAGACCACATTAGGCCTTACTGACCCCGTAGACCACATTAGACCTTACAGATCCCGTAGACCACGTTAGATCTTGCAGACCCCGTAGACCACATTAGACCTTATAGACCACATTAGACCTTACAGACCCTGTAGACCACATTAGACCTTATAGACCACGTTCGACCTTACAGACCCCGTAGACCACGTTAGACCTTACAGACCCCGTAGACCACGTTAGACCTTACAGACCCTGTAGACCACATTAGGCCTTCCAGACCCTGTAGACCACCTTGGACCTGACAGACTCCTGCAGACCATATTAGACCTTACATACCTCATAGACCACATTGGACTTTACAAACCCTATAGACCACATTGTAATTTAAATCCTTCGTAGACCACTTTGGACCTGACATTGGTGCCTCACTGTTGCTGAAATGACCAAAAATAGTCACTTGCCCAATAAAAGATAAAGCCAAATGGAAGCAGTGCTGTTGAGGCTGTTTTCCATTCCAGTTCCGTGCATTCACTAGGACGCTGCTTTCATCCCCACAGCCACTCACCTGCTGCCAATAGTGTAATCTTCTAATCCTCCAGCCCAGACTCACCTGTTTCCATTCAAGAAGCTCCACACAGCTCTATATATTCAGCTCATCTTCCCTTTGTTCCTCACCAGATAATCTTTGCATGTATTCACAGAGGTTTCACATTCTTTTTGTGATTACTTGACCTTTGTGTATGGTCTTAACCCTCACTGTTTTCTGATTCTACACCTGCTCTCTTTGATCCCATGCTCCTGCTTTTTCTCCTGAGTCTACCCTTCAACTCTTTCTCGAACATGTCTTTTTTTTGTCGTTTTTTTTCTTCACCCTGGCCTGTATAGTAGATGTTGCTTCACCTGCTCCACCCTGCACTTGACCTCCGTCCCTTCACCACCAGAGGTGTTCAAAGTACTCACATTCTGTACTTAAGTAGAAGTACAGCTACTTCCGTGAAAAAAATACTCTGGTAAAAGTAGAAGTACTGATTAAATTCCTCTACTTAAGTAAAAGTAAAAAAAATGCAAATTCAGAAATCAGAAAAGTTTCAAAAGTATCTAAAATAAAGCTTTTGAAAGTGAGTTACTATGTAGATAATGCGTTCGATCCAGTCACAGTTACTCAGTTTTGTGGATATGGGCAGAAAATTTTGAAAATGCGGGAAGAAAAGTCACAATTGATATAAAAAGTAATGAGATTTAAAAATATATATATATAAATATGAGATAAAAATGGATAATTTTAAGATAAAAAAAGTTTAAATTATGAGATAATAGGCGTACAACACCCCTCCGCCTTCGGTATCAGGGTGTTGTTCTGCCTCGAAGGGGAATATTTTTCGATAGTAACTCATGTGCCATGCATTATCCCGCTTATTCTACGGGTTATTACAGTTTTTACTGTCACTACTCTAACAGACTAGTGTTGTGAAATAGGCGGGGCAGACAGAAGAGGGGTGCAGAGAGTTTTAGGTGGAGAAAAGAGAAAGACAGATGTACACAGTCAGGTCGTCGACCGGAGCAGGTGTTGTCCCGTTCTTGCAAATAAATACTGAAAACGAAGCTCACTTAAACCGCTCCTTGTTTTCTAAAAACCAGCATAGGGGAGTTAACCCCGGGGTACAATACTTACTTCGGCCCTGGAGATTCTGTACGAGAGGAGGACGGATATTTCCCCTGATTTCCTGACTACGGTCAGGATAACATCAGGATAGGTTAACATTGGATAAGCTAGCAGTTACAACGCAGCTAATGTTTACTTTAAAAGTAGCCGAACTACCTGCGGAGTGATATGGTACAATGAATATGAAGTGACAAAACCTGTTGCCATGAGCAACGTTAACGGCGCAGTGGGCGGTTATCGACGTTATTCAAAGTGAACGGGACGTTCTAGAGGGCCGTAGAATAAAATATATAAAGTCACGGTTTCTTTCCGCCACTGATTTTCTCTCTGAAGTGACTGGTTTTTCGAACTGTCACATCTGTTTAGTTAGTCTATTCTTAGAATATAGTACAGATATTTATACAAAAATGTAGGGAGTAAAAGTAAAAAGTTGCCAGAAAAAAAATATTCAAATAAAGTAGAGATAAAAAAATCTACTTAAGTACAGTAATGAAGTACTTTTACTGAGTTACTTTACCACAGTACTCCAGGCTCCTCCAGCCCTCGTGTACAAGGATGAGTCTCCTCTCACCCCTTTTCATACTCACTTCTCTTCACTATTAAGTTCCTCTTCATACCCACTTCTCCTCTGTCCAGACATCCTCCTCATCCTCACTCCTCTTCGGCCAGAAAACTGCCCATTTCCATTTCCTTCTTTCAGCCCCTTCACTATCTTCCCCTTATCCACCTTTACCTTTTTCTCCTCATCATTTCCTGTAACCTCTGCTCTCCACTGCCCTTCACCTGCTCAAGGGTTTGACCATTTCACTTCCTGCTTTTCTACGTACTTCAACATTCGCTTCCCTTCATCTTATCATTGGTGTCTGTGGCTCAGTATATTTAAAATATATACATATTCTAGTTTATGTTGAACTTAAGTACACAAAACAAACCCTTAAAATGACTTACTTTTGATCAGTTAATCAGCAGGTGTCAGACATGGGGACACGAGTCTGAGACTTGGACTTGAGTCACACTTAAGTCGCACAAACAAAGACTTGTGACTTGACTTTACACTTACCCTCGAAGACTTGAGACTTGACCTGGACTTGTGTGATATGACTCGCGAGTTCATTATCATGGAATTATTTATTTTATGATTTGTTTCAGTTTTTCTAATGTGTTGTCTGACATTATGGGAAAATCACAGGTAGAAATAATAGTTTCCTTCCTTTGATATTTGTGCAAAGGTTTGTAACGCATGCGTGCTGCCAGATGATAATTTATCAAAATACATTGATCAAATTTAAACAAAGCTTTTGGGATGTTTCTTCATGTTGTACATGCATTGTTCTGATCAATTTTGATGGTGTAGTGTGAAATATCTGAGTATATAGTACAGTAAGGCCTACATGCTTTCACCATACTTAATTACTACATACTTAATCCAAAACAATACAGCAATGCAGTATTATCTCAAATAGCATCTAATGTGAAAACATTCATTTCAGCCATTTGAGACTTGTCTTGGACTTGCAAAAAGTGACTTGTAAACATCTCTAACGGGTGGTGTAAAACGCCATTGTTGTTTTGTTGGGCTGGAAAAGCTGAGACCACACTTCCGCTAACGAGAAGCGAATGTGCAAATAGCAAATTATATTTGATGACAAACTGTTTCAAAGAGCCATAACTTATAACTGCCTAACAATAGACTAACTATATATTTTTATTAGGAGTGTAACGGTACAGAAACATTTTGGTTGGGTATATTTTGGGTACAGTGGTCTTAGCAGCAGGGGTGTCAAACTCCAGTCCTCGAGGGCCAGTATCCTACATGTTTTAGATAATTCCCTCTCTTCCAACACATCTGGTTCAATTAATGACCAGCTCATTATCACGCTCTGCAGAAGCCTGATGATGATGTAATGGCTTCCAGGTGTGATGGGAGAGGGAAATATGTAAAACATGCAGAATACCGGCCCTCAAGGACCAGCATTTGACACCTCTGCTGTACAGTCAAGGAGACCGGTGAAGGGGGGTGGGGGGTAGGAGGCATGTGGTCCGTAACTACCGTAAAACCAGAGTTCATAGGCAAAAGCAAATGTATTTGTATCGCACATTTCGTGTACAGGACAATTCAAGGTGCTTTACATAAAACATGTGTCATAGTCATAGCCCAGTGTTCTGATTTCCTACATTTACATCGTCCTACATTGTGTGACGCTGAGTATGTAGAGTCTGCGCTGTATGAAATATTTGCTTTGATTCGACGTCCGTGGAGTCAAGTACCCCTGACTTTATGGGGGCCTTTAGTGTGCGTCGAATGTGTGACCCAACCCTGTTTCATACTGTCTCTTTGTCATGTTTAATACTAATAACAACTAGAAAAGCACCTCTGCCAAGGTAGACCCCCCCACCCCCACCCCAATTACCCCCAAAATGAAATCAGTTCTTCTTGTTCACATTTCTAATATATCCTAATATTTCATCAAAATCTGTCCATAATTTTTGGAGTTATCTTGAACACAGACAAACAAAATAAACGCTGGCAAAAACATAGCGTCCTTGGTGGAGGTAATAACAGGTGACTATCCATGAACAGACTTGGTATGTAAGATCACTTTTAACTTTTTTAACTTAACTTTTCTTACACGGCCGTTCTGTCCAATCAGAACCCTCTGTACCTTCAGCTCTAAAAGACCAATTAACTAGAACGAAATACACCTATTAGTAACTTACACCATTTAGTCTCCTATTATGCTCTATCTTGTATGTTTAAGTGAAAATCTTTTATTTTTCCCATTTGATTTATCGAATGTGTAGATGTCCATAAAAGTTTGTATTAAAGTTGAAGGTTATTTAAAAAACAGAATAAAAAGTGACTGTTTTTTGTTTTTCAATATAACTAACATCTGTCCACTGGTCTGTTTGTTTGTTTATTTGTAAGCAGTTTTAAGCAAAAACTACTGAACAAACAAACAAACAAACAAACAAACACACAAAGTAACTCAAAAACAGTACCCCTCTCCCCTTTTGGGGAGCGGGGCAAAAAAAATAAAAAATTAAGAAGAAACATCTTTCCGATATGAATGTTACAACCTGTGTTATCGCAATAACAATATTTTTGCAATATATTGTGCAGAACTACTCTACATGTATTGTATGTCCACATGGGCCTCTAAAAAAAAACAGTCATTAATCTCACCTAATTAATTATATTTGGCTTTACCCTTAAAAATATTGTTCATATTTTTAAGGGTAAACTGAAAACCTACCTTTTTAACTTAGCTTTTAGTTAAATTTTAGTCTTAACATTATTTCATTCTGCCATTTTATGTGTTTACTTTCATTTTATTACTATTATTTATTTATGTATTTATTCTATTCTTTTTAACTCTATAAAACTTTTAACTTTTTGTTCTACAATTGGAGGATAATGGGGGGTCACCATGTATGAAAAGTGGTATATAAATAAAGTTTGATTGATTGATTGATTGATTGATTGAACATTGATTGGAAGAGAATATTGGAATCACCGTGTATCTGTGTGTGTGCGTGTGTGTGTGTGTGTATTTGTGTGTGTGTCCACAGAGACATATCATGCTATAACTTTGTAAACTGTAAAGGAATTGTACTGTTTGGAACCAGCAACACCACTAAACATTAACATCTTAATATTGGTTTTGGAGATGGTGCTGTGTGCCAGTGTCCCACACCCTCATTGTAGCCCACACAATACAACCGTCAGAATCCCACAGGAACATTGAGAGAAGACTCCACAACAGTAAAAGCCGTTCGGATGCATTTGAGGAAGGTGTGCTGCAGATCCACATAGATTTATCTAAAGCAGGGTGGTGGTGGTGGTGGTGGGGGTGAGTGGGAAGGTGGGAGTACAAGCTCAGTGGATCTACTCCTCACAATGGAATCACACGGCATAACACAAATAAAGCCAGGGTACAAGCAACTCCTTATACAAAGACATATGGGGAGAATGTCCTGTATGTCTCAGTTTCTCTTGATTTCTTTTTTTTTTTTCCATTTTCCATCCTGTCCCTCCTCCACAGAGACACTTCCACAGAAACCATCTACAGGAGGAAGAGGAGGAGGAAGAGGAGGAGGAAGAGGAGGAGGAGGACTATCTCACTAATTTACTTATTACATGTAATCAGCCAGTGAGTGTAAAAGCCATTTGACAGTGTTTATTCTATAAATATTTTTTTGGGAAAATAAATGTAATAAATAATATAAAAGTAAATTATGACAATGAATATGGATAATGGATAATGGATTATGGATAATGGATTTATAAAGTGTATTTTTGGACACTCCTTTGGTGTCCTTTTAGTGATCCATGATTCATTCACATTGTCACTCTGGTGGTGGTGAACATACGTAGCCACAGTATGTCTTGCCACCAGTGTGAGTGGAGGCAAGGAGGGTGAAGTGTCTTGCCCAAGGACACAACGGACCGACTAGGACAGAGTGTATATACAGTATATATGTGTATATATATATATATATATATATATATATATATATATATATATATATATATATATATATATATATATATATATATATATATACACACACACACAAACAGATTAGTGGTCAACACAGAACATACTGTATGTTTCAGTGTCATCCTGAAATAATTAAATAAAAAATATATATTATTTAAAATAAATAAATAAATAACAATTTAAAAATAATACAAATAAGTAAATAAATGAATGAATACATAAACAAATAACACAAATACATTAAAATATATCAAATATGAATAAAAATAAATGAATATGAATGAATAAATGGGAATAAAAAGTAAAAACAAATAAATAAATACAAATACATACAAAATAAAATAAAATAAAATAAAGGTTATGTTTTTTGCTGGCGTTCATTTGTCTGTCTGTCTGTCTGGAAGAGATCCTGAATTCTGGATCACTTTGAAATTGTACATTGTGGTAAATGGAGAATACATTTCAAAGTGATCCAGAATCCAGGATCTCTTCCAGATCTTCACCAAAATCTAATCGACTGCTCCTGAAAGTTTCATTGAAATCTGTCTGTAACTTTTTGAGTTATGATGTACACAGACAGACAGACAAGACAGACAGATAAACTCTGGCAGAAACATAACCTCCTTGGCAGAAGTAATAATTGCAGAACCTGTGATATAACTATTGCGCACACATACATGGTCAAACAGTAGCTATATTGTGCAACTGTCCCGCCAACCCTTCGGTTATAGGACGACCCGCTCTACCGTGGCCGCCCTGTATTCAGGAAGATTTGATTCCTCTGTCATTACAGTGTGTCCTTCTCACTCACAGAGAGCTGTTTATGTTTACAGGATGATTGAAACCTGAAATGGTTAACTTAAAGGTTTCAGTTTCCCACCGTGTGTATTATTTAGAGCTTTCATTCCATGGTTATTTCATTAATATTACTGTCTTCTCCATTCTTATCGAATACATTGTGTGTTGGTTCTATTTAAAAAAAACAAAAAAAAAAATGTTTGTAGCTGTTTTTGCACAGTATAAAAATGACATGAGGTCGAACCACAGAGTTTACCGGTACTTCCTCATACGCAGTCACAAGGCATCTCTGATCAGCTCACAATGTGTGTATTTACCTTTACCCAATTAGCATCCAGCTAGGTTGTGTGCCGTTGCTTGTTCTGAAAACGTGCAGGAAAAAAAACAAGGCTTTTTTGCACAGAGAGCACATGAACCCGTTTGATCCGCCTTTTTTTTTCAGTTTGTGCAGCAGCTACTGTGGCTCCATCTTCTCTTGTAGATGCTAATGCTAATGCTACTTCAGATTCGTTGCCAGGTACGAGTTCAACCCCACGTGGGTGACGCTAAGGTCAGTCTGACGTCAGACTGCGTCCCTCGTTCCTCTTGTTGTTTTCTGTTAATGTCTTATGCAACCAGTGGAGGTGACAAACCACTGTCAAAGGCAGCATGTGTTGATACGTCGGGGTGACCCATCACATTCCAAAAGGAGCGTGGAAAAGTGTTTTTCAGCGGAATGACACCTTTAAACCTTTCCTTTTTTTCAGACTACACAATCTGCAGAGGATCCATGTCTCGGTACACAGTGAAATCACTTGCGTTTTGCCAAAAACCTCCATCAAACAACATATTTACAAAGAAATAATCATGTTCAAAACATCCAGTCTTTGCTGGATGCTCATTTTTGTTGAAGACAAAAAGGGATTCACGCTGAACACAATAAGAGAGGAAACAACAGGATCACAGTCTAATGCTTTGCTGTGATATTTCCAAGGTGAAATTTAATATTTTGACAGGTCTACATACTTTAGCGAAGCCTTGTTCTTTCTTTTTTTTTTTACCTTTAAACAAAATTCAAAGCATCAAATACTGTGTTTACTCAGTTGATATTGATTGACTGGGGTTTCAACTCATAGAGGGCCTCGTAACAAGTATCCGCCTGGAGCCACTAAAAGGCTCCACTGCTCTGCTTCAGCATTGTCAAATTCAACCAGTCGACTCGCTGACCTGAAACGCTTCAGATTGATTTTCAGACAGTTTTTACAACATGTTTTCGCCTTGTATCTTAAAGGCATTATTCTCTTAAAATTCACATGTTGTGGTGTAGATGCAGTAACAGACTCTTTTTTTTTTTTTTTTTTTTTTTACAATTTCATGTTGCTCGCTTTAGTTCAGACAAACAGACAAGATTATTGAAACAAATTCTCAGGCTCATCACTTAGACTTTTCTGTGGCTACGCTGACAGTACGCACTAATTATACAGAGATATGGGCCATGTTGCTGTGTTTAATCAAATCCAACATTCCATAAATACAAGCTGTCAATTGGGAAAAACAGATTATGTCAGCCCCCTAGTGATAATTACAAGTGCCACATATGGGACTACTTTGTGGTCACAGATTTCTTCCACTCGGTGTCTTGGACGGCAGAAGTTTGTCAATAAAGTCTGCAAATACTGCCGCAATTTCTCTAATGATGGCAGTTTAAGATCAGAAAAATGTAAAAGTCTAACTTAAACCTGCATGTAATGAGCTGAAGTTTGCTGAAAGCTAATTTAATAAAGACCAACATGTTCACGCAGGGGCTAAGCATCAGCTAAAGCAGGACTATTCAACCCGACGGGCAGAACCGGCCCATCAATCAAAGTGGACCGGACTCACAAATAGTAAATAAATAGTTCAACAACCGCTAAACCATACATATGGCTATTTGAAGCACTTTACACCATTATGTAGCGCATTACCCAATTTTGCAACAGTTTATGTAATTTTAACGCAAAGTTGACAGTGAAAATAGGAAATATAACAACATTATATTTGACTTGATCCAAACAAAACAATAATGATGTTCATAAATTACATTAAATGCTGTGTTTGCATTTCTTACTTGCACTAAAAACCAGCAGTTACCAGGTTAACAGCTGAATAAAAATGTTGAAAATGTAATGGTGGTCAGGGGTGCATCTATGGGTGGGCGAGGCCCACCCTGATTGACAGCTGTGCCCACCCAATCACAAGCTCAGTAACAGAATTCTAGACTGATTTTCGTTGCCTCATCAAACTGAAATGTTGGCCCGTAAAATTGCGTATGGACACTATGGACGTATCCATACCAATATTTGGATGTTTCTAAAATGTCCATACCAATTTTTAAATGGGAAATTACATGACATTTGGGAAAGAAAAGGTTACTGTATTTTCTGGACCCTTTGTTGGTCAGCTCAACCGTTTGGTAGAGGTAACTTTGACCCTGATATCTAATCAAAATTTAGCTCCTTTGACACTTCTTGGACAGTCAATGATATATTCAGTCTAGTTCATGCTAGTATACCGCCAATGAAGGAGATCATAAAAGTGACAACACCCCTGCTAAGATCTTTTCTTTGAATTTTCCTTTTGGAAACAAAATTGCAAGGCAAGTTTAGAATTTTTTTCAATTTATTAACTTTTAGGGCAGTGGTTGTCAAACTTTTTTCAGTGATGTCAGTGGTGAAATCATGAAATAAAAAGTCAAAATTATGAAAAAAAAGTCAAAATTATGAAAAAAAGTTCAAATTAAGAAACAAATTCAAATTATGAGATAAAAAAATCTAAATTATGAAAAAAAGTCAAAATTATGAGATAAAAAGTCAAAATTATGAGATAAAAAGTCAACATTATGAGATAAAAAGTCAACATTATGAGATAAAAAGTCAAAATCTTGAGATAAAAAGCCAAAATTCTGAAATAAACAAAACTAATTCATGAAAAAAAAGGAAAAATTATGGGATAAAAAGTAAAAATCTTGAGATAAAAAGTCAAAATTCTGAGATAAAGAAAACTAATTTATCAAAAAAAGTCAAAATCTTGAGATAAAAAGTCAAAATTCTGAAAAAAAAGTCAGATAAAAAGTAAGAATTATGAGATAAAAACTTACAAAAATGCTTTGCCCATGCTAGGATGTACTGGACTAAAAATATGTTTCTAAGGGGGAACATCGCTGAAAAAAGTTTGACAACCACTACACTAATGATACAAACATAAAGAGTTAATACATCTAATTTGCACCAAGTCATAAATAATGTTGGTAAGATTGGTGAAGGAATAATGTTTGAGTTAAATTTAGGGTCAGTAAAAAAAATCAATAAATCTGTTTTATGTTACCTGTGAGGTGGAAAAAGCAAAAAAGGATTTTTTAAATTGTGATTTTTGTAGTGTGACCAACAAAGGGTTAAGGTGACACTTGAAATACTTTAATCTCCTCCAAAAAACACAGTGCACCTTATATATGGATTAATTCTGGTTGTGCTTAGTGACTGGGAATTTTGATTTTTTTTTTTTTTTCCACTTTTTACCAAATAATTTTGACTTTTTATCAAATAATGTAGAGATTATCTAATGATTTTAACTTTTTATCTAATGATTTTGACTTCACTTAATACTCTTTATAATGCAGTTCACCTTATATATGAATCTAAAAACTAAAACATTTATATGGTGACTAAATATTGTCATCAACAAACCTTTATCACATGACAAAAAATTAGACTAAACTGGACATAAATATAAATATAATGCACTTATAGATGACCAATAGAAACCAGACAAAATGTGGCTGAAAAAAAAAAAAATCCTAAAATGTCTCTTAGTTTTTGTTGGTAAAAACAAAATGAGATGTTATTTTAATTATTTTAACCATGTTCTTATTTATTTATTTATTCATTAATTTATTTATTGTTGCTGTCTCTCCCGAGGAAGTCGTCAAATTATGTCCCCACCAATGTCAACATCATGTGTCAAACATAAGACCCGTGGACCAAAACCAGCCCACCAAAGGGTCTAAACTAGCCCACAGGATCCAACACTTGCAGAGAACACATTAACAGTTAAAAAGTTAAATGCTAAATGTGTCAGTTCCAAAAGCATCTTACTATGTGATTTGTGTCTTTGTAGATTCACTGTGATTCAAGTTGAGTCATAATATAATAAAAAATGTCATTCCATTTCAAAGCATCCAGACCCTCTCAGAAAATTGAGACAAAAAACAGTCATTTACAGTAGGTTCCTCTTATGGACTTATGAAATAATACCAAGTTTTAGCATCAGGAATAGTCACAAAAATGTAAAGCTTCAACTCCTTAAACTTTATGTTATGTGGCATTTAAAATGTATAATGATTTTTTGGAGCCATATTGTGAAGATTAGAGTTAATCTGACCATAGATTCTGATTCTAGGGTAAAGGTTAGTTAGGGAGACCAAAAATCTAATATGTAGGTCAAAGCAGTGGAAGCTCAAGTTTAAACGAAAACAGAATTTTGTCAAAATAATAAAAAATAATTAGCACGTACATTCAAATAAAAACAGAACCAAGTGTTCCGTGCACTTAATTCTTGAAGTCAGTTCTTTTTCAAATAAACACTGACGGCAGCACAGAGTGTTCAGTCATGGAGTCAAACTCAAATATTCCTTCCACCCACTTCATTCAGCAGTATCTCCAAGAACACAGAGGGGCTGTGAACTTCAAAAAAACAACATATTGGCTAACGCCCCAAGCAGATATCGATACAACAGTGTATTAATATTACAATTACTAGTTACTTTCCCAAAAAAGTAATTGCGTTACTAACTGCGTTACTCCATTAGCAATGTAATTAGTTACCACAAAAAGTATTTTTCGTTACTTTTTTTTTTGCTTAAAAATGTCAAAGAAACGAAAAAAAAAAACTGTTAAAAAGGAGCCGACTTGCCAAACATGTATTTATTCAAAATGAACAGATTTCAACCTGCAATAGATTATAAACAGGAAATACATTTTAAATACTGAAAATGTAATATTTGTTGAAAGTCACTTGAATTTGTTCAACATGTTAATATTCTTTAACTTTACAGGTGAACAGGTAGTGATGAAATAATGATATTTGATGATATTATTATTAGTGAAAAAAATCAATGCAATGTCTGTATATTCTCCTATTATACATTTATCTACTGAATTCTCATGAACAACAACTGATGTTACTTGCTGTGAGGCATGAGTGCTAACCACTGCACCACTGTGCCACCCATTCACAGAAAGTGCATAGTGAAAAATGCGATTATGATCTATTGAACACTGTGAACTGAAAATGAGTTTAACACATCTGGTCTAAAGGGACTAAATAAAACACATGTTCCCATTTATTAACAAATCTACTGAAAGTATCTTATACTGAAGTGTTGAGAGAAGGAGCAGGGCTCACCTGGATGCTAAGGTTTGACATGTGTTATGAATTAACACACCATGCCTTCAATGACTGACGTGAAAATAAAAACCCACACAACACACAGTATATTGCAAACAAATTAAATCAAATAAAACATATGGGAATTACTATGTTCCCATGTCACCACAGTATGTAGGGTTACTGAACTGATCAGGGCAGAAACAGCGCAGCACATGTCACACGTTTCTCAGAACCAGCATTTCACTTTACTTCCATTTTAAATATACGAGTCTATTTTTTGACAGATGCCACATCAGAATGCATAGAGCAGAGGAGACAGACAGGATGTCAGACCTGAGAATGGCATAGAGCATCCAGTCCATTTAATTAAATTCCCTGTGCAGACTACCAATTGTATAATATCGCCATAGGAACATCAATAATGAACACACACCATTAAAATATTGATATGGAATCATGATGAGGATAAATGTATTTTTAACAACAACACAGACACAGGTATTTGAGTTGAGTGGTTCATTATTATGTATTGCTATAGTAATGACTAATTAAAATAAACAAAAAGAATAGCTTGACCTATTGATGTTATAATCACAAAATGAAGGTGCTTGTTTTTTTATGTGTAGTCATTGATATCTTTGCAGATAAAGGCACTTTTGCTTGAGTTTTCTGTTGTAAAAAATAATAACCTTTGGATTTAAATTGAGTTTTCATGAACAGCAACT
>CM035785.1:14894330-15216830 GCA_020466265.1 Siphamia tubifer
ATGAGCCACTCAACAAAAAGCCTGTCCACTACACGTCATGGAGACATTGGCGTCAACCACGTGGGGTTAAGCCCGTCCCCCATTCCAGTGAATCTGAAGTAGCATTAGCATAAGCATCTACAAGAGAAGATGGCGCCACAGTAGCTGTTGCACACATTTGAAAAAAATGGCACATCAAACTGGTTCATGAGCTTTCTGTGTTAATAAAGCGTTGGTGTTTTGCTGCATGTTTTCAAAACAAGCGATAGCGGTTTGCTACTAGCTGGATGTTACTCTGAGGTGGTAAACACACACAGAGCGAGAGGGGAGGAGGGAGTGTTCCATCACGCATTCTGAGCCATTCAGACACTCCTAATACATGGACATGTATGCAGAAGTACCGGTAAACTCTGTTGTTCGACCTCAAATCATTTTTCTACCGTCAGCTCCGAATGACATGTACACGGTCACATACAAACTGACTGTGTTTGTTTGATATAGGGCTGTATCGAACTGAATGTCTCTTTTCGACGGTTCAGTACGAATACATATACCGTTACGGCCTTATGGACAGCACAAATTAATTTATTTAATCACTCTTAATGCCACCAGAAGTTCAAAGGCTTGGCTGGTTTTCATCCTACTTAAAATACAATGATGGTACGGAGCAATGTGGACCATGAAACCCACGAAACTGAAACTGAAAATTCACAATTTTTTAGGAACTAATGTGATGGTGATTTTTTTTTGTATAAAATCTATGTTGTGGTGGCAAGGATTTTGCCATGACGCACTACCACGGTGAAACCTTACCACCAGAAATGTTGAATGTGGCAGGGCACCTTTAACATCTGGGAACAATGGGAAAATATATTAATCGTTTACACTGGTTTGTCTGATGAATAAAATCAATTGATGAAGCAATCCAACCAGGCCAATAAGCTAGTGCTTGGCATTAGCTCATGCAATGCCTTTCGTATTCTATCTTTTTGTCCAAATATGGTCATTTTCATCCCAGTGCAAACTGCTGGCTTGAAAACAGCGGTGCTAGAACAAGGTAACTACATCTACTGCTAATATAGAGTCTAATCCAGCTGCATAAGCCTGGAAAAATAACCTGTGGGAAGTAACAAAAAGCCTTGTCTTGCCCTCATGGTGGCAACAAACTAGGAATACAATCGCAACTCTTCATCAAAGAAGGTCATCAAATAGTTTTACTACTATTGGGTGGCAAGACTTTTACACAGACCTGTGAGGTTAACATATTGGCTTACTGTAAATGTTCTAACCAGGACTATGAAGGGCTTCCTACCAGGGTGTTCCTGTGCTCACCCAGGCTTTAGTATAGAATTCACATCATGGACATTACCAAACCATCAAAATAGAACACTCTATCATATATTACTAAAATCAGAATTAATTAATGTAATGATCAGACAGGAAATAAAGTATAATGTATCACTTTAAAAGTGTAGAAATAAGTCTACATCTGATGAACAATGCACACTGTTGTAGGGACATCACAGAAATATATTTAATAACCTCAAATAATTCTGATTTCCTGCCTAAATTAGATTTATTTGTTTCACAGACCAACCTCTTTTCTTATTTCCAGTGTGTGAATGCAACTTTGATGGCCAAAGAGGCAACATCTTAGAAGTTAATAAAGTAAACATTTATTTTGCAACAATTTGACAAATGTGTAACTCTCAACAAATTAATGCCACTGACATCAAATGATCCAAAAGACTTTGACCTAAATAAATCCACAAAAGCTCGTAACACACACACTGTACTCAACACACACAATATGTTTTAATCTATGTTGTAGCAAGGGCACGCATGGCTATTTCTAAGCACCTTTCAATGTCACTCGAGTGCTTTATCCAGTAAAAAATAATCAGATTAACACTTTTTAATTGTGTTTTAGATAATTGTCATTCTGTTCCTCTCGTCACCCACAAAGGGGAAGCGACACACACACAGGCTGAGGCAGAGAGCGACAAGGGAGGAAGGGAGAAAAGAGGAGAGGAAGGAAGTGGCATAAAGATGGAACATAAAAGATTAAACACAGGGAGGTGATGCCACAGTAGAGTGGACAGTAGATAGAACAGTATTCAAGTAGGAGGAGGTGTGAATATAAGAGGCAGGTCCCGCACTGAACATGCAAAGTTCAGATAGATACAATTTGTTTTTTGTTGCTTACATTAGTCGTATTATGTAGTCCTTCCTGAACTGTTTTTGCACTGAAATTTCAAGACATCAGCTGTCATAAAAAGGTCTATTCATCAGCAAACATTAGATATTGAAAGCCAAGGAAGTATGGAGAGCAATGCGTCTTAATGAATGAATGAATGAATACATTCCATTAAAAAAAAAATAAAAGAGGAACTCAGAAAAGGTGAGTCATGACTTGACAGTGGTATAATTTAACTGATTCCAAGACGCAACTAAAATGTCCCTGTTTTTCCACCCATAAAACCTTCTGGCTTTTCAAGAAGCTCAAACATTGATTTATAAATCCCGAATAACACTATCCCCCGTAACGGTGTGTTTTTACTCTGAATAAACGCAAAGCAAGTAAAGAGTTAGTAAAATTGATAAAACTGATTGCAGTTGGCAGCATTTTCTGTGTTCTTGTCGTATACCACTTCTGTTGGCTTCATGATTTGGGAGGGTTCTCAATAGACATGAAAGAGACTTTTAAGTGATGATCATACGCCCAAAATGAATATGAAACCTTTTGAAAACCTCTTAAAAAGTCACTTAATTGCAACACTTGCCAGCTCTGCAGTTATTTTAAGATGCATATGTTTTGGTTATTCTTCATTATGAAATTTAAGCAACACCAAGAGATCTTAATGAGCTGCATTTTCACATCTGAAGTCATAATTATATCAACAATCTTTAATTAGAAATTAAGAGAAAGATCTGAATAAGGAAAATTTGTTTATATTTCTCATTAAAACATCCTGGTCTTAGTGGGTTTCAATAAACTGCACTTATGCAAGTTGAAGTTTGAGTATTGAAAAGATTAGTTTTAGACTCAGGAAGTATAAATTCCACATTGAGGTTAATTCGACAACATTTTCATTTGAGTATCCCCATATCCATGTATGAAGAATGAATGAATGAATGAATGTATTGATAATATGCATACAGCAGCGATCCTGAAACTCGACATCTAATCCTAATACAGAGGTCAGTTTTGGAAACAGTAGGTAGGAAATGAAGGAGAGTCTCTGCGTGCATGCAGTGTCTGTATCTTTGCAGAAGAACGAGGAGTAGAAGGTTTGTCGGAGTGTCAGTGGGGAGGAAGGTCCGCCGAAGAGCAGGCCAATTCCTGACAGGAGGTCACCACACTCAATCACTTCCTATCAACCTCACATTACACACCTAATTTACCTCCCACTCACCTCCCCCCTTCTCCTTCCCCCATTGCCCCCTAACTTCCCCTTTTTTCCTTTAACTGCTGTTTTCTCTTACATTCTTCTCTGCACCTTTCTCCTGTTCATTCTCTTTACTGCATCTCTACGTTCTTTCAAAGCCTCATTGACTGTGTTTTACAGGCACACTAGTGTCCTACTTATGAGGCATGTGCTGATTTTGATCGATATGGTTTTTACATGGAAGAGAGATACTCAAATCCCTGCTTTTATAATAAATAGTAGTATCCCAGTTACTCATACTGCTGCTGTGCGTGATGTTTACTACATAACACGGTTATTTATTCTGACATTTCAGCAGCTACCACCTAATTTTAAAATTACGGTGACTTTAAAAAAAACAAGGCCACTGTCTTTTAAAGCAGACTTAGCACTATTAAATGCCAACATCTTTTACCGGTATTGACCTACTGCCAGCAACGGGAAACAAGATCAACAGGTAAACAGTTCTTCTGCTGATATTTTGCAACTGTTACCACATAGAACATGGAAGTGGATAAACGTCTGCAACTGTGACTGATATCAGAGGTTCGCTACAGTGAAGTCAAGTGACGGGTTTTAATGTTAATTCAGATGGTAACAACAACCAAACCTGACAGCACTGTTCATACTGGACCATACTGGATAACCATCCACCTGATTATTTTACTGTGGATTCTGGTGGATTCCTTTTCTATCTAATCTAACATGTAATTTTGATTTCTTCATTACTAAAAGACATAAGTCTGTGTCACTGTTGTTCTTACAGTTAATGCTTTCACTGATGCTGCCATAATGATCTTTGTTATATCACACACTAGTACAATTAGGTTGATACTGTTTAAAACTTATCCTGATTTCCTTTTCTTATTTGTCAGACAGAATGAAAAACAGATGATTCTTTTACCTTGACATATTTCGGCTAAGGCCAACATGGTGGTGCAGTGGTTAGCACTCGTGCCTCACAGCAAGAAGGTCCTGGGTTCAATTCCAACACCAGTGGGTGGGACCTTTCTGTGTGGAGTTTGCATGTTCTCCCTGTGTCTGTGTAGGTTTTCTCCAGGTACTCCGGTTTCCTTCCACCATCCAAAGACATGCACTGATAGGTTCATTGGTTAATCTAAATTGCCCAGAGGTGTGAATGTTAGAGTGATTGTTTGTCTATATATGTTCAGCCCTATGATGAACTGGCAACTCAGACAGGGTGTACCCTGCCTTCACCTGTTGTAGCAGGAATAGGCCCCCAGTGACCTCTGTGACCCTAGTTAGGATAAAGCGGGTTCAGAAGATGAGATGAGAGGTTTTGGCTACACCCTGTAGCCTTCCTCAGAACTTGTTGTTCCTGTAACATGTCGTTAGCTGTTTTACAGTATCCACACACACACACACACAAAATGAAGGAAAATGCAGAATAGAACATGAAATCAAGTATTACAGATCACTGCAAAAGACAAAACCACATTGTGGACTGGGAAGAAGCCACGGTTAACCAATCAGAAACCAACAAATGCCGCCAGTGGATCAGGAAGGCCATCCAGATTTTTTAAAATGGGCCCAGAGGACCATGAACAGGCAATGTGGGATCCTACACCTTACCCCACACCTGGGATGCTGTCAACTGTGGGAGCCAGGCAGTAGGGGGCATAATTACCCCTGTTGCCTGGCTAACCAGGACAGAACAGCTGACAACATGTCACAGGTGACAAGTGACCCTTAGAAGGGTCACTTGTGACCCTTCTAAGGACGCTACAGGCTCTAGCTGAAACATGTCAAGGTAAAAGAATCTGCTCTTTTTCCATGTGTCTGACAAATAAGAAAAGTGAACCTGGATATCTGTGCAGTAGTGCACCTGTACAGTAGGCCACAACTGGGAAAGAGTTGTTTAGTGGTGAGAGTATGGGAACCTCTCAAAACTGGGATGAATGTCCAGGATCCTGAAATTAGGGTTAGGGCTGAAAAATTTTAAGGAAAACTTTCATTGCATTTTTTCTGGTAGATATTGCAATTTCAATTTCATTCATGATTTTTTTCAAATCAAGTCCAGTGGTCAGAAACATTTGCAAATGCCATAGAAACTCTACAGCAATAATGAAAATTAAAATTTCAAATGTAGTCCTATTTATTAATAAGAAACATGCTGTACGTAGGCTACACTGAGTCTGTACATAGGTTACATTGAGGCTGTGTACGAAATCACCCACTCACTCCCTACCCCCTACTCCCTACATAGAGAAATAAATGTATTGCACTACATAGTGAACTCAATTGAAACATTTTCATACACTACTACGGAGCTGTTTAATCATGTCATCGCTGTCAAACAATTGAAACGTAAAGACTAGAGATTCGGACACCCCTACAAAATGGCGTGGTCCCTATATAGTACACTATATAAGGGGTAGGGAGTGATTTAAGACACAACCTGAGTCTATGCATAGGCTACATTGAGTCTATACATGGGCTACATTGAGACTATACAAAGACTACATTGAGTCTATACATAGGTTACATTGAGTCTTGACATACATAGGCTACATTGAGTTTACACATACATAGGCTACATTGTCTGTACATAATCTGCATTTAGTGCCTGAGGCACTAAATAGTAGTTATTCCAATGGAAGAACTAAAATAACCATCTATGTCTTTTCTGAAATTGATGAGCAGCTTTTACACTAATTTGACTGCAGAACATGTGACCTGTCCTGACACAGCAGGCGCTTCTGATTGGTCAGCTTCAGAGAACGGTAGGGAGGTGCCATACATGTGTAAAATTGTTGATGAAACTAAACTTGGGCCAGTTACAAACGCTGCAAAAAAAAAAAAAAAAGAGCGGCTTTTTGAAATCAAAATTTTTGGTCCAAAACGATAGACTGTTCAGCCCTAATTAGGATAGTCTTTACAGACAGAAGCACAGACAGGATACAGATAACTAATGTACCGGAAACACAGTCAGTGTGACAAACTCCTGATGTTAAAAGAGCTGAAGATTGAAATTGGCAATTAGCACAAAGATGAGTTTAGGTAATGGACGCAGGAATGATTTTCAGTGAACTTTCTGGATATGATGCAACACCAATTTTTGGTTTACCACACTGGTATGTGTGTTCTAACAGAACAGAAGCATTGGCCAAATCCAAAAGTCTACTTTCAGGAGTTTCAGAGGTGACATGTTAATCACACTATCAGGTCTATGAGGGTGTTGAATTAAATAAACATTACAAGACAGATCTTAATCCTGTGGGTTTATTCATTTTCAAAAAATCCAAAATCCTTATCTATCTCACATTATTAAAGACTGCGTCTGTAAATGTGATAGTCTTGACAAAAATGAACATGAAATCTCGGTAATCTTCAGCCAAAGTCTTTGGTATTCTGTAGTCCAAGTACATTTGAGACCTCTTGATGAATAGCGGATTTGGACATCCTGAAACGTGCTCATAAAATGGGCTAGGGTGCAAGTCTGCAGAAGCCCAGAAATGTGCATGCAAGCATTGTTCACCCAATATGCAGACACAAGAGAGCTAATTTTTGGTTAGATGTTTGTACTGCGCTGCATTTTTGCCGATTTGGTGAAGAAGAATCACATCCTTGTTAACAAGGGGGCTAATACATACTGCTGACTGAGCACTTGATCTTATGAGCAACAGTCTGAAGTGCTTTGAAGTGGTCAGAATGTGAAAAAGAAAGTTTACAAAAGTAAGGAAAACAAAGTGAAGAAATATAACAAAACGAGTGTAAAGAGTTCACCAAATGGTTTCATGAAGACTGAAATACAACATAATGATAAAGACTTTTCAGTCAACAAAGTTTAACAATAATTGAAGATTTTTGCTATGAAGACAATCCCACTATTGTTGTGATGTTGATGAAAGTCTGTGCAGAGGACCAAAATGAGTCATATAACCCTTTTTATTGGGTCACCAACTATTATATGATTGTCATTACCATTGAATTCATCTTCCTTACTAAAATAGTGGAAGAACAAAATGAAAACTACAGTGCTGTGTAAAAGTCATAAGTGACAATTAGCTTTTATTTGTCAGAAAGTCTGACCCAAAAGATCATACCACATGGCAATCACTTGAGGTATAATCATAGGCCATCATCAGAATCAAAATTTTCTCACACAAATGTAGGTAAGTTGCAAGCAACACGTTCCTTCTTCTTGTTTCTTCAGACGTTCTAGAAACTAGACATTTTGCCACATTTTGGACCAAAATTATTACAATATTTCAATATTATCTGGATGAAGTAACCATAAAGCCAGATGTTTCCGATAATCAGTAGATTGTGCTGGCCTAATATGTCCCACCAGATTTTTGTAATGGATGAAAAATATTTTTACACTGTCAGATAAATCTAAACCATCTGTGCAAATCAGGCTGATTACACACGAGCCGCTCATGGATGTACAGTATTTCTTTGTTATTGTTTCTTGAGCAGCATCTTCATTTTTCAGAGAACCAGATCATATGACAAATTAAGATTAATCCTGGTCTAAGATCATGAGGTTTGACAGCCCTTCCTGTCAGTGCAATTGTAGAGGTTGAATCAGAGATTGATTTTCTGACATTTCAGTATTATATTAAATTAAATATCGCATTAAATTCAACATAACTTAAAAAGTGTGAGAGTCAGTAAAATATAGACTGATGTGCATAAATGTGGGTCTTAAAAAGAAATACTTTTGGGGCATTTGTCAAAAAAGGTTTGGGGACAGTAATGCTAATGGAAGATGCTAGAAATGTGGACAAGAGACTGTGAGACTTCATTAAAAAACTGATAGACCTGATGTTTAGTTGGTAGATTTTGTTCAAGCTTTTCCATGTCAGACTCAATAAATATAACATATACGAGGAAATAATTAAAAAAAAAAACATATTAAAAGATTTGGAAACTGTCAAACCTTCTGGGAGTGTTGGATTACAGAGACAGTCACCATGGACACAGACATGGACATAGAGTATCCTACTCTATGTCAAGTCAAAGGTTTTCACCAATTCTAGGCAAAGTTGCTCAATAATTGGCCTTAAAACTCTTCTCAAATCAACCAACAGAATTAGTCAATATTGAATTGTCAGCAAGCAGGGTTACGTTTTTCTGTGTTACAACATTAGAATATCTGCACTGACAGTAGACACTTTTAGAGCGCTGTTGAAAACACACCAAATTTTAACTGCTTCAGGGTGAACCATCGCGCAGTGGTGAGGAAAATTCCCTTTGCAGTCGTTCTCTGATCCATGCTCTCTCTTAACACAAACCATTGTGTCTACTATTCCTACTCTCTTCCTCTTCAGTGAGTATGGGAAACTTGGTAAATGTAGACAAAGGCCATATTGTGATGAGTTGACGCATCATTTCTGAGTAGAGGACAAGAGAGAAAGGAACAATGGCACAATGAATCCCCATTTTCTAAAAGCTTAAAAAGAACCAGGAAAAAGAAAGTTCTGGGGGAAAAAAAGATGTTGAAATTTAAAAATGGGACACTGCATATAGGCAATTAACACCATTCTTCCATTTTCCCTTTGAATCCTTGAAGAAAATACTGTTCAAGAAAGGATACCAATGGTAAATTTGGTAGTAGAGAGAGGTGACCTTGTTAGGTAATTAACATCTTATTCTGAGTTTAATTAGACAAACTAAATCAATTCAACCTAAGTATGAAAGGAGGGCGCCTCTGAAAACAGGGAAGGGAGAGGGAAGGTAGATTCTGTTTTAATTGTATGAAAGCATTAAAAATGCACCTGTTCGCCGGCAAATTGCCTCACTCATTGAAATCCACAGGGAGATGCAGCCCCTATTCAAAATAGCATCAAGTTGTTAAGATAGCTATTTATGTGCTTGGGTACATGGAAAAGGAAAACAGAGGAGGGGGAAAAAATCCAAATTATGTTCCTTGTTGTTCACAGTCCCCCTTGTTAGGGATTCTAAACAATGCCTGAAAAACTTTTTAGATTTAGCGCTCTGTGTCTCTGTTGGCTTGTCTTCGCCAGCCAAACCCTGTCTTAACCCCCTTTGGTGTGCAGCGAACAGACTCAACCTCCCCACAATCATTTCCTTGATGTTTTCATCCTCTCTCTTCTCTGCCTTTCTTTTCTTTTTTCCTCTCTTCTCTTGAATCCCCGAGCCACTGCCTTTATTTGCATCTGGTCCAAAAATAAATTTTTCAGGCCTGCTATCTTGTCAGGATGCTTTGAATGACAGGCCAGTGACAGGAGACTGTATATGAATCATGGATTCATCAGAAATTTAATTGAGATTGCACCAAGAGGTCATGAAGTTAACGTAGCGGGTAACGCACTGGCCTCGTAACCATGAATGATAGTGTGACAATAGCTGCTCGATGACACTCGGGCACTTTTACATGTGTGCAGTGGTTCAAATGTGTTATAGTTTTGTGCCGTTAACATAGATGACCATTGTGGTTATTGTTCCACCTCAAAGAACCTGGACACTAATAAAACCACAATACTCTTCTACCATTTAGGACAGCTTGAACAGGAAAACTATCAATACATGTAGAATACATTTAACATTCTATGTATTTTAACCACTTATGTTTATAGTATATATGTATTTGTGTACAAATACATATACATATATGTCTTTGCCCTATTTTAAATTTACTTTATCTATTTTATTGTTTGAGTTTTCTATAAATATGCTACCTCTGTCATTCTTATGTTCTCCATGTTATGTTCCCTTTATTATTAGAAATAAAGATTGTGGGAAAAAAACAAGCTTGGACACATATCTGATTACAGCCAAATATTTGAGACAATGTGATTTATTTGATGTAAAAAGCATTTATGTGTCGTCTCAAGGACTACATGTGGCTGTAAGAAGGTCATGGGCCAAGTTTAGGTACTCCATTAGATGAACATTAACTTATTTACTAGCGCTTAGCACTTCACCTGTGGCCTCCTACATAGTCCCACCCCTTTGATCCAAATATAATAAACACAAGTGAATGATGTCACAGTTTCACTCTCTTTAACCAGTCAATAATTTGATCCAAACTGGGCCATCATGGTTTCTATTGAGTCGCCATCTGTTGTTGTCCAATATATAAGAATAATATGTATGTATATGTAAATTGATTTTGATGTTACTAATCAAAATCCACTGTGCAGAGAACAAGAACAGATCAATGTAAACACGCAAAATTATAATATTGAATATATTACTGTATTTACCCAGATTTTAGACAAGGGTTTTTTTTTTTCATTTAAAATAATATGGGGAAAAAGTGGGGTTGTCTTGTAATCAGGGTCTAACCGTTGACACATGCTAATAGTTGTCTAAGGACGCTCCACAAACACAACAGCAGAGGCATTGCGATTGTGTTTAAAAGTCAATCACAGCAGAAAAGCAGTGACAGGAGATGAAAATTGGAGATTGTCCAGACCAAAGTGGATCCAAAGTGGGACATGTTGATAGACAACTGAGGTAGAGCTGGTACATAACTTTAACTTCATGTCAGCCAAGAAAAATGGCGTTACGGAGTGGTACAGCTGAAGATGGGGCCTTCACAAAGAAGGTCTGAAAAATGTTAATAGTAAGAGAAAAGCTTTTCGTGGACCTTAAAGCGCCCGCTAATTAAAAAGTGCTGCATATCGAATGCATTTCTTTCTGACAGTCAAATATGAAAGTAGTGTTTAATATTAAAATTATTTTTTTTCAGAATTTCAATAAAAAACATTGTCTTTAAACAAAGTACATTTTGGTTTGCAGAGTCATTATCTGAAGATTAGTCTTGAAAGGGGGGGGGGTCATTTTATAATCCGGGTGGTCTTATTTTCAGGTCTTATCTCGTCATCTGAACCTGCTTTATCCTCACTTGGGTCACGGGGTGCTGTGGGGGCCTAATCCAGCTACAATGGGTGGTACACCCTGTATGAGTCTATAGTTCATCTCAGGGCTGAACATATATAGACAAACAATCACTCTCACATTCACACCTCTGGGCAATTTAGATTAACCAATTAACCTATCAGTGCATGTGTTTGGATGGGGGGAGGAAACAGGAGTACCTGGAGAAAACCCACACAGACACAGGGAGAATATGTGAACTCCACACAGAAAGGTCTGGTGTGGGAATCAAACCTGTGAGGCACGAGTGCTAACCACTGCACCACCGTACCGCCCCTTATATTCGGGTCAATACAGTAAATAAAATATTAAACAGCCAATTTAAATAGAGGAGGTTTGAGGTTCAGACTTGAAAATTAGATGAGAGTTTTAAGTGTGTAGACAAGCAGTATTTCCTGTAAGATAGAAAAATATTTTATGGAAATATTTAATAAATGTCAAACTCAAAGTCAAATGAAATGTACAAGAGAGGCCTCAGATATAGAGGTCATGAAATGAAAATGACATGAAAGAAAATGATGTAAAAGAAAACAGGATAAAATTACTGTAAAATAATGACTTAAGCTATAACAAATATCTTTTGGGTTTTGAACTAAAAACTTTTGGAAACGACTGATTTAGAGGAATCAGCCCTTTTCAGACTGTACCAGCAGTTAATGAATAGTGTCTAAATCAAACTACGGAAGGAAACTGAAGCTGTAAAAGCACTGCTTTTCTGTATAATGATAACTGTTTATGAAATGATAATCATCAACCACAATTTACCGTTTCCTCCATGTCATATTTACCATCATATCTTTGCAGTCTCACCACTAAGCATGTCTCCATTACTCCACAAAGGCAGCATGTTATCACAGGGTAGACTTCGCTGTTTGCGCTTGGCTTGATACAACAGGATAATGGAGAAAAAAAAAGAAAAGAGAGAACCTGTTTTTCATCCTGAATGCAGATAAGGACAAATACAGTAGCTGAGCAAACAAACAGCAGATGCACAGAGATCATTGTTGGTCTGAGTCGAAAACAAGCAGTCGCTGAAGTGTTGAGGCGTGCTGTTGGTTGAAGTCTGCCGCTGGCCACCCACATCTAAACCACATGTAGCAGGTACTGAACATGCGCTCGCACAAGTGTAATTGGCCACGATTGGCGCTCTTAATAACACAACCCTCACCTTGTGGCCCTCTTGAGTCGAGCCTGTTCTCTGCTTTTACAGAAAGGGACGAGCTCAAAGCAAAGAAAAAGAAGAAGAAGAAGAAGAGACAGACGGAGAACAGCAAAAGAGACGCAGAGACATAAAGAAAGGCCAGGCCACCATGAAAAGAAGACAGTGAACAAAACCACTCCACCTTGCATGAGTCTAGCGCCGATTGGCAGTGCTTCATCCGGCTGCAATTATACGGACTAATTAGAGTTTCACAATTTTCTTGTTTGAAGTATAAAGAAACGACAATGGAGGCCGTGTGAAGAGCTCTAATGCAGAGCGTAATGGCGTAAAAAATCCGAGGCCTTAATCCAACACTACCATGTGCCCTCTATGATAACATAGAAAGCGCAGAAAACAATATACTGGCAAAAGAAAAAAAAAATTATATATATATATATATATATATATATATGTCATTCTCTACTCCTTTTCTCTTTCCTTTCCCCCTTCCTTCCTTCACCCATGCTCTTCTCCCTTTTTTTTTTTTTATTTCCAGAACCTTTTTTTTTTTTTAATTTTATGCCATCTGGCCCTCTCATCTTCCACCATGAAAAAAAGAAAACTAATTCATGTTCCGAGTCATCCACATGATGAATAGTGTAGGTCCAGGTGCTACTGGTGTAAAAAAGGAAAGAGAGAGAAAGAGGGAGGGATGGCGAGAGAGAGACAGAGACAGATAGAAAGGGAAAGACAGAGTCGGAGATATGCCAAATTATATGTGTATACTAATTATGCATGTAAGTCATTATAAACAAGGTGTCATTACAGAGGACAGCCCCCGATTTGTTTTAAGTCTGTCTTAAAAAAGAGTCACATGGCCGTACGTACGCATACAGAAACATTTCTCATCTTCAACACTTGCCATACGGACTCCATTTTTAATGCGAGTACTATAAAACATGCAGACGTGATTCCAAATCCATTTTCTTTTCTAAAAACAAGTACCTCAAAAGGTCCAACATGTGCACCAGATTCTCTCCTGGACTCTTTAGTTCAGTTAAGCCATTGTTTCATCTCCCTTTTGGTACAGTTCATTTGTCCAGGTGTGAACACAGTAATTACAATCAGGTGTGAACGAAAAGAACAGCACCGCCAACACCCTTTAGACCTTTTAGTCTGCTTGCATTTTTTCCGCCCCTTCCATGATAAGAAATTGAACTAAGTCGAGATCGCTCCAAGTTGATGACTGTTTCACACCACAGCAAATTAACTGTAGCTGTGAAACTGTTCCAAAAGAAGTAAAAACACAGGGGTACAAGATACATGCATTAAATACAGCAGTACTTTAAAAGCAAGTGAAAAAGCCACATGCAAGTATGAGTTTCAGGTACTTATATGGCATTTTTTTAGGTGGTGCAATTTTTCCCCATTATGTCCATAAGCACCATAAAAGGACTGAGGTATAAACACTACAAAAGTATTCGCTTACCTGCCTATGTGTACATAATTATAGCCAGCAGCATCTTATCATCATCACTCTTATATAATTCATACTCAGAGGTGGAAAGTAACAAATTAAAAGTACTTCATTACTGTACTTAAGTAGATTTTTTTAGGTATCTGTACTTTATTTGAGTATTTATTATTCTGGCATCTTTTTTACTTTTACTCCCGATATTGTTGTGTGTATATATATATATATATATATATATATATATATATGTACTTCATACTCCTTACATTCTCAGAATAGACTCATTACTTTTTCAAACTAAACAGATGTTACTATGAAAAATAAATCACTTCAGAGGGAAAATCAATGGTAGAGAGAAATTGTGACTATATATTTTAGTTCTATGACTATTGTCTCATAATTTGGACATTTTGTCTAATAATTTTGACTTTTTATCTCACAATTTAGACTTTTATTTCAGACTTTTAACATTTTATCTTGCAATTCTTTTTTATCATTTTCTCTTAAAATTATGCGTTTATGTCATATTTATAACTTTTTTATATATCTCATGATGACTTTTTATCTCTATTGTGACTTTTTGTTTTCATTTTGTTTGTTGTTTTCAAATTTCCTGTCCATCCCCATAAAACTGAGTACTGTGTACCAATCAAATATATTATCTACACAGTAACTCACTTTTAAAGGCTTTATTTTAGATACTTTGGAAACATGTATGATTTTTCCTGGTTAAATATGTATTATTGCATTCATGGCAAATAAAATAAAATAAAATGCAGTTTTACTTTTTACTTTTGAATCAGTACTTCTACTTTCACCAGAGTAGCTGTACTGAATGCGAGTACTTTGACCACCTCTGATCATACTGTACTAAAAAAACTAGAAATGTGCTTATTATCATCTAATCATCATTCTTATATCATTCATACTGTAGTAAAAAAAAAATTGTTCATTATCATCTTATAAACACGGAAATGTGCTTAATTCACAGCAATTTAGAGAACTTGAGGCAACTGAAATATTCCAAGCATGGCAATGTTAACCTGCCATTGAAAAAAAAGACCTTAACACGGCTTTGCTTAATATAAAATCTGACAGAAAATACACATCAGGTGAAAAGGAGCTTGATGTTGAGACTATTAAGAGAGAGCTTGAGAGACGTTTTTCAGGTGCTCATAGTGCTACAAAATCGACGACATTGGTTTGATGGAGCCCTCGGTTTCATATTTGCCTCACACGGCTAGTTTAAAAATCCCACAAAACTTCACACACTGAATGATTCGATTGAGTATGTGTCGGTTCTTGCTCACCTCATCGTTGTGATGAACAGCTAGCTAGCCGATACCCCCTCATCCAGCTGTGTAGCACTCCTCCTTAAGGCTGTAAAGTTCAGACAGTTGTCCATATGGTTCTTGGATTTCTCGTGCTTCTTTACTTTCTCAGAGATGTTGCATATCTATATAGTTCACGTTGTACAGTCTGCCGTGCTGCTTTCTGGGTGAAAGAGAGAGAAATGGGAGCAAAAAAAGAGCATTGGCTACATCATAGCTAGCTAGCCAGGTTTTAATGTTGTAACAGTTCTGGTTGAAAGATCGTCTGTAGGCCTCGTCCCCTTTCATAGACATTTGTTTGATGCTTAAACCAGGTCTAGGAGGTCCTAGCTGCTTGACTGCTGCCTTCTTCTCAAAAGTATGACGACTAAAAGGTTTTTTAAAATAATCTTTCAGAAATGCTATTGTATTGTTGCTCCCGACACGTACCATCTTCTTAAATGTTCATGGTCATGAGCAAAAGACATACACGCTCGTTGTTTGTTCGAGCACATAAAACCCCATATATAATGCATTGGGAGCATGATTTTATGGAAGAAAAAAACGTGACGTAGTATTTAGGTGCAACTTTGAACCTGACAGAAATAGCGTCAAATGGGCGTGGCAACACCTGGTGTCACCTTAGTCTGATTGGACAATGCCATTTACTACCAGTGTAGGGTCTATGCTCGATTGGAAGAGCCAGAAGGACAGGGGCGGGACTAAGATTCGGACGTTCTGCGCAGCTGCAGATTGCATTGCTATGGGCTAAAATATGAAACTCAGATGCAGTCAAAAAGCTGAATCCGTGTGCATTTTATGGACATATTTTTTCGTGGCGTGCTTTTATTTATTTTTTCTTTCATGTGAAGTGTTTTGGCAAATCTAAGCACCACGAGGATGGAATATAGGTTTCCTTTTTTTTTTTTTTTAAATTTATTTAGCATAAAATTCAAGTGAAATAAGGCTTCAATCACTTGCAGCAGGTTTGTTTTTAACAAGTGTTCAGTCAGTCATATTTAAGAACCTCTGTTGAATTATATTATACAGTCATTTATACACTAAAAATGAATGGTAACTTTTTTGGATTCCATGACCATTGCACATACGGTTTTTGTGCATGACATTAATCTTTACCTTTGTCATACGGTCTACTGAAAAATAATAAACTTAGACCTTGAGTTGTCCTCAGTGGTCTGTATATATTTTGTGAGATCTTCTTCTTTCAACAGTGCTGTCATCTTTCATAAGTGTGAAATTACTTTAACAATTTACAATGTAAAGATCCTCTTTGAACTATCCCAGTGTTCAAATCACATTGAACATCCTGAGGAGTAGGTCCTGAGCACCATTGCTGCCCCGCCTCCTGTCCGTCCGGTCATTCCAATGCAGCATCTACCTTATTTTCGATCAGACCCCCCAAGGTTATTAAAAAAAAAAAAAAAAACAGCACCCTAGTGGTTCGCCCAAATCACCCCTATGAAGGAGCCACTGCTGACTTTATGTATGTGTCTAAAAAGAAACAGCTCTAAATGTATAATGGCTTTTCTATGGCATTTATTACAAAAAATATAAAAATACATTTCAAAGCTTTTATTTTTGACTTATGTGAACTGAACTTTAATCAAGATAATTATTATTGTAACATGAATCTGTTGTCTTTACTGAAAAGTACATGTTCCTGAAGTAAAGTCATATACACAACATGTAATAATGTTTTAATTTGATTAAAATATCATATTTAAATATTACCACACCAGTGTTTCACATATTGCTTATTTTTAAGTAGTTTGAAATAACTTAAAATATATGATATATGATATGATATATATCTTTATTGTTTGTTCTTTCATTCATACAAAAACAGAGGAGTTCAAATTGGCAAAAGAGAAAAAAAAAAAAAAAAAAAATATATATATATATATATATATATATATATATATATATATATATATATATATATATATATATATATGTATATGTATATGGGGTATACAATTAAATAAGAGCATAAAATGAAAGTAAATAAGGTGAACTTCAAAAAGACATTACGATTAATGTGCAAATAATATTGAATAGAAACATTAAAATACATTAAATTACATTTTAAATAACAATATAAAGTTGAAATAAAACTGTGCATGTACATTCCCAAATTAAATTAATTATTATTCACTACAATAACACCTTTCTTAATAGTTTCAGGAATAACTCCCCAATGTTATAGAATTCTGAAACTTTATTTATAACTGCACAAGTCAATTTCTCACGAGCTGAACTAGAAGTCAAATTAGAAATCACCAGATTAATGAAGAGAACACAAAGCAATCCACCGTTTAGCTTGTAATAAACATAATTCAACCATTTTCTTTTTTTAAATTTACAACAAACAGCTATCTGGACATATACCCAATATACATAATTTAGGGCACAAGGGTATTTGACAGGATGTGATCTGAGACTCATATTTTAACACAGATTTCCAAAATGTTTGAAAAATGAAATAATGAACCCTGTTTTGTGTTACACTTATAACATAAATCTGGTGTATGGGGATCAAATATATTCATTTGCTGAAGTGATATATAAGTTCACATTACCAAATTAAATTGTACCAATCTTAAACAGGAGTGGATGGTTTGCTTATGAGTCTGTGAACATATTTTACTCCATTCCTCTAAAGAAATGTCCATTGCTAAATCATGTATCCACTTTTGTCACAATCTTTATATTTAGTTTAATCTCTATCCATGACAATTGAGAATTCAGCTTTTATATTGTCAAGATTCCATTGTTTGGGGCTGCTGTTCCAACACTTGAGGATGAAATCCAAAAAGACAACAAATGACAATGATGGAAAAGCCACAACAAGGCTTCTTCCAAGAGCAAAAGCATGTAGAATATAAAACAAGATAGTAAGTCAATAAAACATGTCAAGACACCAACATAAGACACACGAAGATGAAAGCAACATAAGACAGAATAAGAAAAAAAAGAGTAAAAGACGTGACAAAATAACAATATAAAAGCCATAACACAAGGAATATCAGGCAAAATACACAAGATGTAAATGCTGTAAAATACACAAGATAACATCATGAAGGACATAACTTGACATTACTGTAAAAGGATAAAAATGTACAAGATGCAACTTGAAAATAACAGTAATACACAAGTAACAAGTAGTAACATGATCTCAAGACACAGCCATAGAAAAGAGAACGTGTAAAAGAATTGTAAAAAAAAAAAAAATTAACAAAATTAAAATTGTGTGCCTCTTTGCATGCAATACCTTTAGTGAATTGATGTCAGTAGTTTTACATTGACCCTCAAATTGCACAAATATATTAAAATTAAAACATACATTAAAATGTACCTAAATGAAAAATAATAATTTTTACAAAACACTCTCATTTCAAATTAAAATTTTTTGCACTTGCAAGAGATGGTTTTTCAGGTGTACCACAAATTATATATTCTGCAAAACTGCAATGGAAAGACCTTTTTTCACGACTGTAGTCAGGTGAATTATATAACCAGATGGTGACGAACGTTACAAGTAAAGAAGCAGAGTTTTAAAAGAAACATGGCCACACCAAGAAACCACATCAGTTTTTATTAGAGGAAATATATAATAATACAGTAATAATTAATATATCTCTAAAACAACATGATATTTACATTTGTGGTGATAATAAACAAAAATTGACAAACAAAAAATGGACATTACACACTTGTGGTTTTTTTTATTTTTAGTAAAGTTTTGCACTAGATTAAAAAAGCAAATAGGGTTTTTCTTCCTGTACATAATATTATATATTGATTGTTGACTTTATCTTTCTGATTCATGTTAAAATATTCCAGCGAAGTGCATCGACGACGATTTTAAATTCTTTCCGGGTTATCCTGATAATACTCCTGATGTGATTGTCATTCTTTACATTTTTGGCTCCTAAGGTGTTTTTATATTGTTCCTATGTAAAAGGCGATGAAGCATAATTTCTTGCTGCATTGTATCTGTTTATGGTATTTGAATGGCAATAAAGTGAATCTTGAAACTTCATTCTTTTTCTTTTTTCCATGAATGGAAGAGTCGGTAAAAATGTAGATAGTGTGGTGACCAAAAGATGCAGTATTTTTATTCAATGGGGTCGAGAGTTAACATAAAATAGATATTTTTTTTTTGTCTGGAACTGAAAAAAGTTTGCTTTAGATAGAAACAACCATTAGAAATCATATTAATGATTACTTTTTTAGCCCCTTTCAGGTTTGTTCTTAGAAACACTTACATGAGGACAAGATGGAGACATGCTTTTTCTTCATATGTTCACCTTACAGTATGTCGCTTTTAGTCTCGACGCTTTCGCTTTCAGGTAAGACAGACTGCTCACTCTGTTTTCTCTGATTGTCTCCTTCTCTTCAGATTTTCTCTCTTTCTCTTATTCAGTCACTTTCTCTCTCCCTCCCTCCTTCCCTTGCTCAAAAAGTTTTCTATTGAAGGGAATTCAATCACCATAATGAATCTGAGTCCAGGCAGCAATCTTCCTCACATAAAGAAATTCTAAGAGGTTATAGAATTGGTAAAAATGAATGGCTCAGAGGAGGTAAATGGCCATGTGTAGCAAATGTACAGTTTGTGTCTGGGTGCAGGGGTGTGCGCTCAAAGACTTAAGCATGAGTGCATTACATGTTTGTTGTGTGTTCACTGGAAGATGCATGTAAAGGCTTTCAGGCGTCCTGGGACACGAGGCAGCTGTAATGTTTAGAGAGCTTCATTTAATGTGGTTTTGGGGGAGATTGGGGGATTCTGCTGATTCAATTGGTCAATATACAAAGACCACCAGTGAGAGTGCTTCCTCTGTTTGTCTGCTCGTCTCTTCACTTATGATCTTATCATTCTCTCCTCTTTTTCCTCCTTACCACGCTGATTTATGAAGAACGGGATGATAAAAAGGTAGAAAGGCAAAAACATGTTTATTTTTTAGTCGAACTGCTTGCAGCTCAATAGATGCAGGGAACCATTTTATGTGGACTTTACATTATTTTGACCTCTTAAAGGCTTGCATTTAACATTTAGTATGCATTCAATTTCCATTTCAGATTAATTTTGAAGCCTTCTTAAGAAATGTGAATAATTTTCTGATTATTTATGCATGAAAAGCTGAAAGAGTCAGTGATGCTCAGCAGATTATCTATCAAGTATATCTGATGATTCATCTGCTCATGGCGTACAATTGGTGAAACTCAGCTAATGTACTTAAACAGGTTGTGTATTTGGTGTAGTTTAATATTAAAAGGATGCAAGTGCTCCTGAGCATTTTGGGAAATGCAGTACAAACACACATAAAAACCACTAACAAAGATAGATTCAAAGATGAAATGTCTTTTTTGACAGCAGCACCTGTGTGGAGTGACTGAATGATGAGGACATTGAAATTTTAACTCTGAAATATTACTATGTAAATAGCTTGTATGTATGTGCGTTCCATGACATGTGAGTGGTGAAATGCACCTCATCCACAGGTAGATCCTTACGCAATCCAGAGTTATTTGGCTAAGAAGGGAACCGTAACATTTTCACTATATGAGAAATCCAATATCGTTTATAATTCTAAACCTTCACAACTTCACGCTGCCTGCTAACATCACACTGGGTGCCATTATCCTTCAACAATAGCCCAGCGCTGTACCACCTGAACATTCTGGTCAATAAAACCACAGAGAGACTGTGGAGCTGCAATAGAGATGCCAGGACTGGCTGTGGCTGTAATGAACTCTTAAGACCTGGAAGTACTGACTATGTGTGTGTGTGTGTGAGTGTGTGAGGCCATGTAATAGCATGAGTGTGTGCATGAATGTAAGTGCATGCACATTCATCAGTGCAAGAGTATAGACACTTATGTACATTTAGTGTGCACAGTGACTATATGTGTGTGTGTGTGTGTGTGTGTGTCTGTGTGATCGAGCCCAGTAGCTCATCAGTGTCAGGGCTGAAAAGGTTGTGGGATGAATGAGAGCAGAGAATCAAAGAGAGATTACACGTCTGACCATGTATCATCCTCGATATATTGAACGCAGCCTTTGTGGAGATGGGGGCCGCTTATAAAAAGTGGCATTGTGCGGCGGCTGAAAGAGCGTGTGGGCTCAACTCCATGACTAATCTGTCCCCCCGCATTATTTTATTCAATCTTCCCCCGACTTTATGTCTTCGACATTTTTGCTACACTCAGTAACTTTGAGTTGAATGGACAATTTTAAAGATTTTTAAAAGGCGTTTGCTCGGGCCCGTACGCTGAGAGAACAAAAAAAGAGACTGTCTTTGTTTCAGTGCATAATTTATGACTAAAAATGGTCCTCCGACTAATTCTAGCGGGCAGGGTAAAGTCTTGAGCACATTCTTTTTAGACTCAATATTGAAAAGAGTGTTGAATTTCTAAAGGGAAACATTTGATAATGCATAAAAGGATTCCCTTTCTCTGTCTTGCTTCTATAACCCACTTCACCCTGCGAACTCACTTAGACAAAAAAAAAGAAAAAACACTTCTACTCGCTGGGTTGTCCACATGTGCACATGAGCGCACACTCGCTCACTCCATCTCTCTTCCTCTGTCTGTACACTGTACTTGATCCTAACTGGAAAGAGATGTCACACAATCATATGACTCTGACTGACAAAACCCACCACAGTGTCACAACAAAGGATTGTCAGCAGCACAAGAAGGAGAGTTAATTACATGTGGGAACCAACTTTTTTTTTTTTTTTTTTTTTTTTTTTTTACACAGCATATCCACAGGACTTATTGGAGCTTATTCTGAAATTAAATACGAAACAATGAACTCCATAAATCTAGCAACAATAAGCAGGATATGTAAATGTAAAGGTGATTTATTATTTAATGAGAAACTTTTTACATTCTTGACATGTTGAACATGATGTAGTCACACTTCAGTGCAGCATGATAGTACAGTATTATAAAGATAAAGTATATAACACCTTAAGCATTTTTACTTACATTTAAAGTTGCAGCATTGACTGGAGAGGAGCCAAGTTCTGCTCATGGATAAAACATCTCAAATACAGGATAATAAAAAGTCAAAGGCGAAAAAAAAATGATGGATGATCATCTGGTATAACCTGCAGGTGTTGTATTTCTGCTCTTTCTGTTCTGTTTCTCTTGTATTTCTCTTGCTGTCTGTTATTTCTCTGTTGTGACTCTTTTGTCTGTCTCACCTTTCCCCTAGTTTCCTGCCTGAACAATCATGCAGCACCTGATGACCCAGCTGTGGCTCATCAAGGTGCTGCTATTTAACCCACTCTCAGTCTGTCATTCCTTGCCAGATAGTCAAAAGCCTTTCCTGCTATCCTGATCTCCTGAGTTCAGGGTTTCTATGTGTTGACCTGATCTGTTGTTTGACTCCTGCCTGATTGTCTCCATGCCTGACCTCTTCCTGCCTGATCTCCAGTTTGAATCCTCCTGTGTTTCGACTGCCTTTACCTGACCCATGAGTAGAGTGCCTGTCCTGTGTATTAACCTGACCTCCCTCGACATCGACCCAGCCAGAGCCGTAGCATATACATAGTGAACGACCCCAGGACTGATCCCGACCAAGCCCCAGTCTCACCCCTTGGTTCTGGACACCCTGGATTCCAGGTTTCATTCAGGAAAAAATGAAACTGAAACCTTTTATTTTGGACTTTCTGTGTTAAGCCTGATATTTTGCCTAATCTGTAGTTTTTCTGTGGGAACCAATAAACTTTGAGAAACCGACATATCTGTGTGTGTTCTGCATTTGGGTTCTGCCCCAGTATGTAACAGCAGGATGTTGTAGGTCTGTAAGGTATTTGTTTGGTCAATTGTCAAACTTAGTTGACGACCATGCTTACACAGTTGTGCTCATAAGTTTCTACAGCATATCTTGATTGAATATGCACATGTTCCAACATAACAATAATCCAAAACACAAGGCCAAATCAATTGGCTATGGCAGAAAAAAGTGCAGGTTAAGGAGTTTCCATGTCAGTGTCCTGACCTCGGTATCATTAAGCCACGTTGGAGAGGTGTTAAACATGCAGTTCATGCAAGAAAACCCAAAATGTTATAGGTGTCATTCCATGGTTACTTCATTAATATTACTGTGTTCTCCATTGTTATTGAATACATTATGTGTTGGTTCTATAAAAAATAAAATAAAAAAACATCCGGATTGCTTTGTTTAAAGCTGTTTTTGCATGATAGAAAAAGAATTTGAGGTCGAACAACAGCGTTTACCGGTACTTCCGCATACATGTCCATGACACGGTGATGAGGCATCTGATTGGCTCAGAATGCGCAAAGGAACACGCCCTCCTCTTGTCTGTCATCTCGCTCTATGTGTGTGTTTACCTTTACCAGAGTAGCATCCTGCGGGGTTTTGGGCCGTTGGTTGTTCTGAAAACCTGCAGGGAAAAAAACGAGGCTTTATTTTCACAGAGAGCACATGGACCATTTTGATCTGCCATTTTTTTCAAGTTTGTGCAGCAGCTACTGTGGTGCCGTCTTCTCTCGTAGATGCAAATGCTACTTCAGATTCGTTGCAATGGGGGATGGGCTTAACCCCATGTGGGTGACGCTAAACTCCATCTGACGTCAGATAGACCGGCTTTTTCTGGGTCCCGTTGCATTATGCAGCCAGTGAAGGTGACAAACCACTTTCAAAGGCAGCATGTGTTGGTAACTTGGGGTGACCCATTAGAATCCAAAAGCAGCGTGGAAAAGTGGTTTACAGTGGAATTACAAGTTTAAATTAACAATAGGTGTTTTTGTCAAGAAGAATGGGCAGATTTACCATCTGAGAAAATAAAATGTCTCATCCACAACTACCACAAAAGACTAACATCTGTCACTGATGTTGAAAGGGTTAATGTAGAAGATAACAAACTAGGGTATGTAAACTTATGATCAGGGTCATTTGGATAGTTTCTGTTGTCTGTATGATTCAAATCTATAATACATGGCTTCACCAAACCACTAGCCAGGAATAAAAAAAACATTTTCTTCTATTATCATTCATATTTTTTGAAAAGTGGGCCAAAGAATTACAAACTCTGCTAGGGGAATGTAAACATATGTGCGCAACTTGTAATATTCCACTATTATTGTGGAAATGACAATGCATGCCCTTACTCAGCTGAAAATATTAACTTTCAATTTACTGTACAATAATAACTCACAAGATAAAAATCAAGTCATAATAATAATTGATCTGAGTTCAAAGTTCCGTAATTCAGATTTACTTATTTATGTACTTATTAGTTGGACTCAGTCTATATCAGTGATTTCCCAGTTTGTTATGAAGTCAAAAAAGTTACTTTCAGACATGTTTAGTGCTTGGTGTCACAATTTTGGCAGGAAAAAGCAGGGAAAATGTTGGCCAATCTATTAACTATCACTGTAAAATACTGTCATTACCCTGCCATTGAAAAAAATTCATCATTGGTTGATGCCTACATGCAAAAATTACTGGGGTTTTAAGAGCTTTTTTCTTTGGACATGTATAATGTGATACAGTTTACAGTCAGTTTTGTACATTGGACACAAACCAACAACCTGTTTTTCCAGCTGGGGTAGAGATGCATGTCCAAAAGACACGTCCAATAAAAGTATTTCTTTTTGGTATTTAAAAACATTATGAAAGATGACATATTTCAGGCTGGACCTTTTTAAAGGTAATGGAAGGAGTGGTTAAAAGAAGTAGGGTCATGTTAAGGTAACATTTTACACATTTCTGACTTCAACAAACGGCCTCCATGACAAAAGTAAGATGAAAGTAAAATGAAAATTATTAACATGTGATCTTACTTTTGACAAATTTTCACACGTTAACATAAATATTTGTTGTAAATTACTTTGCAGTTTATGGTGTATTATGCAACAATTATTAGAATGAAATTTGCTTGTTTCATTGTTGTGTTAAACCCACTTCGTCCAGAGTGTTTGGGTAAATGGGTGTCCCAGAGGTGAAGACCCATTTTCATTGGTTCCAGGAGGGATGCACCAGGTGAGTAGAGGGTAGTATTACTGTTGGAATTGCGATTGTTTTATTTGTAAATGTTTGTAGGTGTTTATTTATAACATTTTGGTTTAGGGTTTGGTTATTTGAGTATTTATATATTTTCGATGTTGGGGTATATTTACTGTGAATTCTTTAGTGGTGAGCTTCATATGTATCTGCAAATGAAAGCTTCCATTTAGCACAACATTCACCTACAGGTATATAAGGCTACAATCAGACAGTAGGTCTCAATGCACAGTTCAGACTTTTGGGTGAAAGATGATTTTTTTTTTCTACAATATGAATATTTGAACAATAATACATTATACACAATCACACGATTACAATTCACCTTTACACACACACACACACACCCACACACACACACATATATATATATATATATATATATATATATATATATATATATATATATATATATGATTTTTTTGTGTGGGTTTGTTCATATTACACATCAAATGTGACTTCTATCAGTTTTGAGCGTCAACTGAATGCACAAAAATGGTCTTGATGCAATACATGACCATGCAGGAACACGCTGTGATTGTTAAGACATTTGTCACATTTCAAAGATGTAAAGGTCAGATAAATGTGACCTGGCCAATTCAGACTGAAGTCACATTATGGAATATCAGATATGTATCAGATTTTGGACAACATATGAATGTGGTCTGGGTCAGATTTGAAAAGTTCAGATGTGTGCTGTTCAAAGGCCTTTAACAGATCACATACAGGTCACATATGGGCAAAAGAAATGGATTTGAACCACATTTGTCTGTCATCTGAACACAGCCTAAGTCAGTCTGTGTTCGTGGGCTGTTTGTTACTGAAATAAAAATGGATGCACACCAAGACTTCCTGTCTCTGGACCACCCCCCCATCAGGCTGCTGGAACCAGCTTCTATTACTCATCAGTTATTCAGTGTTTTTCGGCAGAAGGACAACTTTCTTCTAGTGTTTATGAAAGACTTTTCATTTAGAAAATCAACAAAAAAAATAAAATATTAATTGCCTCAGTATCCAGACTGATCTCTTGAAATTACATTCTACCAGTTTTTATGGCATTTGGGATGCTATACATATTAATTTTCATCCTTTTGTGTGTTATTCATAATTTGATTGCATGTCAGTGCACGTCAAGACCTCTAATAACCACTAACCCTAACTATTACAGGTTTACTGTGTGTTCCCAAAATCAGAAGCAAACAAAGTGAAGCATCATTCAGTTCTTCTGCTCCTCACCTGTGGAACAAACTACCTGAATACCTGAGGTCTGGGAAAAACTGTCAGTTCATTTAAATCAGGCCTGAAATCATTACTATTTACTGGAGCTTTTACTTAGATTCTCAATTGTTTTTTTTTAAAAATGGTTGTATGTCTCTTATTTTAATTGTTTTCTAATGCATTTTAATCTTTTTAATTTTCTTACATGTTTTATGTAAAGCACCTTGAATTGTCCTGTAAATGAAATGTGCTATGCTGAACAAATAAATTTGCCTTGCCTATTAATCATGTGGTACTTGATGCAGTGTGAATATACACACAGAAAGCTTAATGCATACAGATAACCAATTAAAAGTGGTGCGTTATCTGTACGCAATTCATGATATCACATTGCAGTGTCACCATTTCTTTATATTCAGCAAACTTTAGAGCTACATTGTTTGCAAGCTAAAAGACAGAGTAACGCATAGCATACAATGATGATGCTTACAGTGCCAACTAAAGGTGTTTACTCCCATATGCCACTGATGAAAAGAACCAATGTGCTTTACACAAAAGCGTGGGAGAAGGTGTTAGAAGTGAAAGCTAGGCTAACGGACATGGTGTAGAATAGGTTTAGACTTTGATGATATCTGTGATCATAAGCATTATTTAGCATTCCTACATCTTAAGATAATTAAAGCAATTTATATTTATACAGATGGATGACAAATTAAAGAGGCATTAAGTGTGTCATTAAGGTATTGGGCCACCAGAACCAATGCTCTTTGGCAGTGATTGTACCGTCTGTCAAGTCAACTGGAGCTATCAAGATAATTCTTCTAAAACACATTCCTTTAATTTATTAGAGTTTGGATTGTGATCTGTGACTAATGAGTGATTATATTCCTCTATATCTGCTGGGTATTTTGTTTGTTTTTCCTGACACTAACTGTTTTCCTTTCTCTTTAGACGTTCTTCTTTTCTCTCAAGGTAAAAATCTATTCATGTGCTTTCAGTTATTATTTCACATTTGTAACTTCATAACCGTTCTAACCAGTGATCAGCCAATATGGATGTTTTTGGGGGCCAATACCAATTTTTTTAACATCAGGCTTAGCCGATGACTGGTACAGGTTACCAATATTTGAAGGCCATACAGGTTTTTTTTTTTTCTATCAAATGATAACAATTGTCAAAAAATCTTCTTTACTTACAATTAGAAAACAAAAGTTGATATAGTTAATATAATAATTATCACTTCACCCAAAAAAAGCTTTTTTTTTCAGCGTGGAGAGTAGTATTTCCAAGAACCATAAACACCATCAGTCTATCATCAGTTCTATTAAAGCCTATGTGTAAAGTGCTTAGATTCATCATAGCAATTGTGTGCATATGATATATTACTCATTTTTGATTTGTTTGCTTACAATTCTCTGAAGAAAAAGCTAAAAGTGAGAAAAAAGTAAAAAAAAAATAATAATAATATCTGAATACACACATGCAGTTGAATATACTATTCAATTAAAATTGAACTAATCCAGTGCATCACCTCTTTTGTATTCCATTTCTACATACAAAAGTCTGCACAAAAAAAACAAAAAAATGTTGTTTTGACTGAAAATACCTGTTCTAGTGGCAAGAAAACACAGATTAAATGGCAACAACTTCACACCATTACTACTAACACACTGTCCTCTTTAGTCTCTCTTTTTGGTCAATCTCTCACTCCCCCTCCTTTTCTCATTTTCTCCTTCTCTGCAAAAAAAAAAAAAAACATAAAAAAATAGACACATATAAAAACACACACACACACACACACACACACACACACACACACACACACACACACACACACACACACACAAAAGCACTCCTCTTTACCTTCAAAAAGCCAGGGGAAAGCAGTCGGCATGAATAAATAGCCTAAGTGCTTATATTTCTATTCCTGCTTACCCAACTGCTAACAAGACCCAGTTCACAGTCAATGAGCTACTTCGGCATTCATGAGGATCACTGACAGTCACTTTGCATTCAACGCCAATCACAAACAGCAGAAAAAAAGAGCACACACAGGCACACACGCACTAACACACATAAAGAAGTCTGATTACAAGAGGCATTCTGCGGTGCTTCAGCATTCCCCAGTGTTTTACCAAAATAAAACAGGCAGCCCGTACCCATCCAGGCAGTTTGAAGCGCACACATAGATGAGTACAGAAACAAGCAGGAACACATGATTACCCTCCACGCATTTAGAGGTCACTGGCATTAGGAGATTAGGGAAAGTAAGCAATCATCATTTGGATATTTGATGATGAAACTATCCTGTTAAATTGATTATAGTGGTGTGCAGGGCAGGGGAGGGTGACAGCCACACCTGGCGACATATGGAGTGTGTGTGTGTTTGTGTGTGCGTGCATGTGTGTTAGTGTTTTCCTATCACATGTCATAATGGGCCACACCTGTCCTCCTGTGCTCTGCTCCGGTGTCCATCCTTTGTATGTATGTGAGACTTTTTCACTGTGACCATGTGTTAGTGTCAGAGTGTGTTTTTCAAGTGTAGGTGATTACATTTTTTTTTTTTAAAAAGTAGATACAAAAAACAAATGAGAGTGGTTGCTAAAAAAGAATGCAGATGTATGTATTTCCATCATAATAAAAGGATTTCTAATGTTTATGGCTTTACCTTTGTCATCAGGGGGTAGTCAGGGTGAATGACTAACGTACAAAATCCAGGACTTTGGACACATTCACACCTGATAAATCAAATACAATTAAACCACTGTGAATAACATGACACTTTGGTCTCCAATTCCATGCAGCAATTCATGAAACCCTTAAAAACTGAACATTGTATAAATATGGAACAATATTGTACTTTTAATTGATTTTATGATGCTGTGTGAGATTGATGAAAAAGGTGCAAGCAACCAATAATATATACATTATATATATATATATATATATATATATATATATATATATATATATATATATATATATATATATATATATATATATATATATATATATATATATATATATATATATATATATACATACATACACACACACACACACACACACACACACACACACACACACACACACACACACACACACACACACACACAGAGTATAAAATCACAATCTCCACACAGAAATGTCTGGTGTGGGATTCAAACCAGGGAAGTAAGTAAAGTTTATTTCTATAGAATATAGACACCACTGTGGAGAGCAAAATTACACAGTAATAAATGGGATATCATGAATTATGTACAAATAACCCACTAATTAAAAGTGGTGTACTATCTGTACAAATTATAAGCTTTCTGCATGTATGATAAACATCAAATACTAAGCAGTTAGTGGTTAAATTTAGAAGTTACAAATGTATAAACTAGAGATTTTTGCTCATATTGATGTGTGATCAAATGGCATTAAATAAGCAAAAGTACGAAAATGCATACATACACCATAAGGACTGGTGTAACATTTCATGAGATCAGTCTGCAATAAAACACAAAACACTATTCTATATGTCAAATAGTTTTAAAAGTCCATGACTAGTTTAAAACCTGCTGGAATAAAAGGTAAAGGTAAAATACTTTATTTGTCCTCTGCATTGAACCCATCCTTTCTTTGATGCTGTTAGGGCACCTGTAAGGAGCAGTGGGCAGCCATGGGCGGTGCTCAGGCACCCATCTCCAGCTGTAGAGCCAGGCTAAGGGTCACAATCACCAGGCTGGAGGATTTTACCCTAACAAACTTGTTTTTGGGTGATGGAGGAAACCTGTGCACCCATCCAAACATGGGGAGAGAAACATGCAAACTCCACACAGAAAGCCGGGCCTTCTTGCTGTAAGACAAGAGCGCTAAACAATGTGTTTTAAAAGCATCCAAGGAGCTCATTCTTGAGTTCAGATTTATTGGTTTTTGAAGTCCTGAAATGGGTTTGAGATACTTGAGGAACAGATTCTGACATGATGACAACCGATTGTAGGAGGACCTGTACGACTGGATCATGTCAGGGTGAACTCTTCCCTGTGGTTTTCACTGGTTTACTGGTAAGTAGTGGAGCAACTTTAACCCTTTGTTGCATGAATTATGAGAACCTTAGTTACCACTTTTTTTTCCTAAGTGTTTTTATTCCTTTTTAGGCATGAAAAAGCAATGTGATTGAAATCTTTTTAATGAACCTATTTTTTATGGAGTTAGAAAAATGTCCACTCAACTGGACAACATGTGTTTAAGCTTTGAAGCAAAGAAACATGTATTTAAAACACAAAATCAAAACACAATGAAATAAAATATTTTAATGCACTTTTTGTTTAAGAAGGGACTGTTAATTACAGTTTAATAACAATAAACACTTGATTTACAGGTAAAGTGCAGATCAGGTATTAATAACAGTCACATTACAGTAATGTTATTAACTGACTGATACGGAACTAAAACAAGAAAAGCCATGAATATACAAGAAAACAGCTGTAGAATAACTGTCCACTGTACTGACCAGTATGCATCAAAGGGGTAAATTGGGGGTTATGTGAATATGTCTATTTGTGGAGATGCTGAATTCTGCACAACCTGCAGATGGACCAGCCCTTTTTTAATTTAGACAAGTGAATTGATCATTACAGCAATTTATTCCACATTAGATAAATGGATCTATTATTTAAGTTTTTGCACTATTTTTATAAACACATTGGACAGTTTATTTATACTTATTCCTACTTTTTTAAGCTTATGTCATGAAAGTATTTAATCGGTTTCAGGTTGGAAAACGTAATGATTTGGTTTATATATTACTTAAACTGTGGTAAGCAATCTTCTTTTTGTATAACCTCCTTCTCTAAACCTAATAACCAAACAATTTTATGTACAGTACACATGGATATAAATCAATTTCACACTTTTCTGGGGAATACTAGTGATTCTGTGGATGTTTCATTGGTGCTCCTTGAAGCATAGCAGTTTCATTTTAATATTCCCCTCACCTCAGTTTAATTTCCCCTGAAAAAAAACCCCAGACACACAACCAGGACATGGACACACACAACTAAATAAGTAGCCCTCTTACTGTACTAAAGTAGCTGTATTCGTAGTGTATTCTGTGCTAAATACAAGGGGAGATATTCAGCTCAAGGATCCAGATGTAAGGGTCACACATCTGCCTATGTCAACAAAACTCTGAATATGAAATTTCACACTGACTGGACTTACACACAGTCAGCAACAGACATGTCTTTGTGCACATTTTATCCTTAGGTCCTACATTCATCTCACCTGTATATGAATGACCACAGTGCGGAGATAATCGGTCAGTCATATGCACTTCGATTTCCACCACATGCATTAACCCTAGATGTAATCTAATTCACTGACAAATCTATAAATATAGGCAATAAATTAACCATCATCATCACTTAGTATTTCATTTTTTTTTTCATTTTGTCATTGTCCTGGGCCTTTTTTCCAGAATTTACAGCCACAAGTTACAAGTTACAGATATGAAAGTCTCTGATTCCTGCTCAGATAAGCGAGTTTTCCAAACAACACAGACATAGAAAACTGTGTTCACAGCTGACAACTGTGATGGGCAGGGTCTGAGATATGCATATTAGTGTGTAAATGTATGCTGCGTGTAAATATGTAAATGCATCTTTGAGTGGCCTCGTGAAGGACTGAGACTTAGGGGTGTAACTGGTACTGAACTACATACACGACCTTACTAATGTTGTATTCTGTGTGATAACAAGGGACAGTGAGAACAAAAGAAAAAAAACAAAACTTCTGTGTCAGACAATTTGCCAGATTGTTTTGATGTATTTAATTATTTATTTTAATTTTCAATACATCTTTCTAAAAAAGAGATGTGATATGACAGTCACAAGATTTGACTTGAGTCATACTTGAGATGCAATTGTAAGAATTCAGGTTTAACTGAGTTAATTAAATATTTTTAATGTAATATTTACTTCATCCTGAGAGATCAGTATTTTGAGGCACCAAAACTACTGAGATAATTGAAATATTTACTTCATGATGTGTAAAAAAATAAATAAATAAAAGAAGAACATTTAGCAGATCAGTTACTTCAAAGTAAAATATATATTGTGAATATATATCCAGATTGTATGTTAACTGAAAAATGCATACATATGTTCATTACAACTTTAATAAACCAACAATCATAATGTTGGATGTGTGTGTAGTACTGTACATGTGTTGACAGATTATTTATTTTGTTGACACATAAATATAGACAATAGATTGTGAAAATCTGATTTCAAGAAATCTTATTAAGTCTATGTTTGATGATGATCGGAAGAGAAGATGCAAAAATGGCCTCTCGTCTTAACCTCTTTATCTACGTTTACATGAGCGTCATCATAAAGGCCACATACACACATTAAGCCAATATGGATTCATTTGGTACCAGATAGAAAGATGTCACGTCCACAAAGGGGATGGATCAGTAACGTATCATGTAAAGATAGCAATGAAACACGTACTGAAAACGATACAATACACATGCCACACCTCTAGGTGCGCTGTAAAACAGTCCCACCGGATACACCAGAACAATAGAAGAAATACAGAGCTTGTGTATACACCCCAAAGTGATGTAGATGATAGGCTTTTCCTTCTTAACTCCGTTTGACCTGTCATGACAGTAACAAATTAGCTCTATTGTCCGATCCTTCCACTTTGGAAGACGTTTTCAAAAGATTTCGGTTTGGGGCACCCCATCGTTTGGGCCTCGTGTCTACACATTAATGGTATGTTAATGTGTAAACACGAGGCCCAAACGATAACAAATCGTTTTCGAATTCACTCAAAAACAGTAATGTCTGGATGGAGCCTCAGAAATCTCAGTGTTTACGGTGATGCAAGAGTGTATGGCATTTGATTGGATATGCATGCCAGGCTGTAGATGGTGCTGTGATAGAAAGTTGTCTTGTCAACGCACATGTGTAACAGAAATATTTTTGTGTTTTTGACCGTCAGATGGAAATGCAACTTTTTTATAAAGATTTACACTCTGGAATGCGTCTTCAGATTTTTGTGTTTTCAACCTGTAAAAACTCAATTCTTGTGTAAAGGAAAGGCACTTCTCATAAAATAATGTAATTTTTAGCTACAACTGTCCTGGTGAAAACAGCTCCTCAGACAATTTTCACTTGTTCTATTGTCAGACTTTTTTTTTTTTTTAATTTTATTTCATTTTTTGGGGGTTTTCAAGCAAAAATGTCGTGTTTGATTTTCTTTTAAACTTGTTTTTAAGGGGGAATTTTTCTAGTGTGGCTGAAAAAGCTTTAGTCCTAAAACTGTAAAGCCTCTGTTATGTGCCTAAACAGATGCAAACATCCACAGACACACAATAAAAAGGAGATTGTGTCATGTGGATGAAGAGGTGATGAGCTTGCCATAACTGATTATGTCACAATGTGGCGCAGCTGTGTCTCCGTGTCACAGTATATTTTGTTGTCGTTATGTGAAAGCTGATAGAGGGATTACTGAGATGATTAATTGTCTTAAATGTCTTATTTTTGGCAGTTGCTTTCAAATAAAAAAAAACAACAACTGTCAATAAGAGCATTTCCATATGCGTCACAACAAACTAGTTGATTAATAGAAATATCTTTCTCACAGTTTCTAAGGATAAACAATAGAATACAATAGCCTAAACTCATCAGTGTTTCCCATTCCATCACATTACAAAGAATCTAATGTGATGGAATTCCCACTGTGTGTAAGCACTCTGAGAGAAAAGGTGAAATATTCACAAATACAAGTATAGACACCAATAACTCAAGGGTGAGAGTTAGGGCGTTTTCACACAGTGTACCCAAGTCTGTACTGTATTTGGATACATTCACACTTTTCCTACAGATGTTGTGTTCACAAGCACAGACCACCATCTGTGCCCAAGTACCAGTGGATGTTACAGGGCCCAAACAATAGGTGGCAGTGTGGAGGGAATTCTGTCACTATCTAACAAATACATAAGTCAGAAGATGACAAACCATTACCTATCTGTCTGTTAGCCTGTTTGAGGAAAAAGAAAGGAAAAGTGACCTCCGTTGTCCCATATGCATTATATTTCCAAAAGTGTTTGCTCACCTGAGTTGACTCACATATGAACTCTCCATCCCATTCTTAATCCCTATGGTTTAATTGATGTGGGTTCACCCTTTATAACAGCTTCAGCTCTTCTGGAAAGATTTTTGACAAGGTGGAACTCTAAAATTCCCATAAACACACTACACCTTGGAGTATGTTTATGGGAATTTTAGACCATTCCTCCCAGAATTATCAGTGAGATCACACACTGATGTTGGAGCAGACGACATGGCTCTCAGTCTGCGCTCCAATTCATCCTAAAAGTGTTCCATGGTGTTAAAGGTCAGGACTGTGTTCAAGCCAGTCCAGTTCATCCACATCAAAGTCTCTCACTCATGTCTTTATTGACCTTACTTTGTCCACTGGTGGAACAAGAAAGGGCCATCCCCAAACTGTTCCCACAAACATAGGCGCATGGAAGTGTCCAAAGTCTCTTTGTCCAAAATGTCTTATAATGCAACTGGAACAGCAGACCTCCGCCAAGGTAGACACCCCCCTCCCCCCGGATCACCACCAAAATGAAATCAGTTCTTCCTGTTCACATTTCCAACATATCCTGAAAATTTCATCAAAATCCGTCCATAAGTTTTCGAGTTATCTTGAACACAGACAGACAGACAAACAGATAAATGCTGAGAAAAACATAACCTCCTTGGCGGAGGTAATAATGGATTAAATATATATACTCAAAGCACACAGTGGATCCATTATTCATTCACTTTCACATGCTCCCTCTGGTGGTGGTAAACTACATTTGTAGCTACGGTTTCCCTGGGGCAGACTGACAGACTGACAGAAAGAAGCATGACAACTACACCAAATCATATGCATCCATACACCAGTGTGAGCACTGGAGGCAAGGAGGGTGAAGTGTCTTGCCCAAGGACACAACAGCACATGACGAAGACAGGGCAGGATTCAAACTACTAACCCTTTGTTTATTGGACGACCCGCTCTACCAACTGAGGTACGTCTTGCTGCTGAATCAAAAGGTTTTAGACAAGAAAGCCTTTCCACTGGTATATTATTTTGCCAAATAATTCAGTGTAAATGATATTTTGCTAAAATAATGATTACATTAATTATATATTTTCTGTTGCTGATAAATTTGGATTTCAAATTTGCTCAGTAAGATTTTTTTTTTATGTTTTGGGATATATATTTTTGTAAGTGAAACCAAAAGGAAGTCACATGAAATCAATTATCAAACACATGTTTAATAGTTTAACCCTCACAGCATTTTCACACAGTAATGTACCATATCTGAAACAACTGGACTAGTGTATGGTACTCCAGCATGGAACATTTTCATTCATATTAATAAAATGAAGTCAACATATGGTGAGACAGACATGAGTACACTGTGTGAAAGCACCCTTACAATACATAACTGCAAACCCATATTTTGCTAACATTCGTGGCTTGCTACACAAATGCCCCAGTGAACTGCCACAAAGACTTCAATCACTCCAGGTTACAAAAAACACATGCAGCACCATGTCACAAACATAATTCAATCACTTTCTTTAAGAAAAAAACAGTGCAAGAAATAAAATCAAAAATGTCTCAATAAAAACCTTCCAAAACACAAAAATAATGACTTCGAAAGGTGCTTTGTGATAATAATAATTGCTATAATTACACAAGAGTAAACAACAAAATGCTGGCAATATAATATAATAATGGTTTTAACAATATTTATTTATTTGAAGTGTTGTCTCACTTGACTAAATGGTACAGTTTATTGCCAGATTAGCTCCACACACATTTCAAGATCTTTACTTGACAGTATTTTTACTTAATTGTATTGTTGCTTTTCCTTAATTGCATTACTTAAATGGAGAGCTTAAAACGTCAAAACAAACTGACAGACACTGTGCTCTTTGTGCTTGTTCTTCTCATGGCTAACATTGTTGGCAAACAGTGACATATGTGCCTCAAACATTTGGGCACACAGCCAAATAATTTTAAGTGACAAACTATTTTAGGAGCAGAATCAATGAATCAGTGAAAAGTCAATTAGAAAAAAAAAAATTGGGAAATAAATGGGGAAATTCCACTGGTATTTTTAGTTGAATAACCTCTCAGATTGTACAGTATGTCTGTTGCGCACATGAAATTTGACACGTTGACAAGGTGGGTATTTTTGATCTGATGCTAAGTAACCTACTCCAATGATGATTCTACAAGTCTGGGCATAGGACCATGATGAGGGGCCATTGTATTCTAAAATTACTAATATTTCCCAAAATATTGCTTTTTGTGAATCTCTTGCTTGCCCAAAAATACATAAGCAAACTGCAGCAGTCAGATCCTTCCACATTTTGTGTGATGCCCAGGAAACACACACACACACACACACACACACACACACACACACACACATAGAGTCCACTTCTCTTTATTAATATATATATACTTAATAATACTAAAATACATTGCATCCCAGATATAATCCTGGTATGTAGTCTCCTGTTTGATTTGGTTTAGTTATCAAATCAAATCAAATCAAATCAAATCAAACCAAATCAAATCAAATTCGGCATATACCTGTTCTACGGGCTTACCTCTGAATCCTTAATGATGTCATGGCATGAGGCATCCCCAGGTCAGGACCTTTTATTTGCCCTTGATTAGAGGTCAAGTAGATAAGTAGTTGTCAAGATATGAACAAAGAAGTGTTAAGTGATTTTAAACGTTTGAGCACCCCCTTGTGAGTAATCTAAAAATGATAAATTGTCCAAAATCAAATTAGTTCTTACTTTTAATGCTATTCATTGACATGGAAAACATGGAATCTTTTAACCAAATATTTGTAAAGTTACCACATTCACATGAAGGATATTTGGCAGCAGCAGCAGTCGCAGTCGGACCAAAAATATTATATCAGCAAAACTCAGTTCGGAGATATAATTATGACCTTGCAGATACACATCAGAATCACACTTAGTGCACTGTTATTCCTTAAATATTAATGCCAATAATCCAGAACAATGAGGCTAATGTATATAGCTGCTAGCCTATCCACGCTATCCCCATTCATTACATGTATAGGTCTAGGGACGCTTCATAGTCAGGGGAGGCGGAGCTATAAAAGGACTATTTCACATCACTCTATAAGCAATAAGACGGTACTACAACCAATCAGCGTAATCTTTAGGATGACATAGTTAGATGCCGGAAAGTTCACATATGAGTCCAGAGAAAGTTCCGAATGACTAAACAAAATGGTGGATTATGGAGCTTAACGACTGTTGTCGCTTCTGTAAAAATAACTTAAAGATTGCTGACGTTTTCTCACTTTCTTCACTCATCTTTGATAAAAGGAAATCGCCACCCATTGTTGTTCTTCTTCTATGGTTGTTTCCGGTTGTTTCTCTCCGAATTACTTTGTTACCCCTGCCCTCTGACTCCATACTTCACCGTAGCACAGCAGAGGTGCGTCTAGTATGGCTAGGGTATATAGCTGCAGGTTTTGGGGAAAAAACCTCAAAAACTTTAGTGATTCTGCTTTAGACACGGCGGATTCTGGGACTTTCTGTGTTGACTTTGAAACTTTTCCACATTTCTGCATGGGTTCTCTCCAGGAAACCTCTCAAAATTCCTCCCACTGTTCAAGGACATGGTCCTTAATAGGTTCATTGTTCAGTCTCACTTGCTCATGGTTGTGAACAACAAAGTGATTGGTTGTTTATCTGTACATGTCAGCGCTGTGGTGAACTATCCAGGGTGTATCCCACTTTTACTAGTCGGTGGTTGGAATGGGCTCTTGCATCACTATCACGCTTGTGAGGAACTCAGTGGTTCAGAAAAGGAATGAATGAGTTTATTTACAGATAAATGAGACACCAGACTGAGGTGTCCAAAGAGTGGTCTGTATAAATTTTAAGAGATGGTACTGTATTTAATCTTATTTGAACCCTTATACACTTAGGGTTATTTTTATGCTGCAACTTCCAAATTCATGTTCTTCAACAGTTCACTTTTAAATTAAATTTAATATACTACATATCATCAGAGGGTATACGGTTCTGTATGGATGTCTGATATTTTTCAATATTTATTGGACTAATCATATGCATAAAGGTTTAAGTAAATGTAAAAGTTATTATGCGAAAACTTAGAAGGATTTGGAAAAAAGTGACTTTCCCAGCAGAATATACTGTATCATCAACTGAGCATAAAAACAAGTGTCTACATCGACTGCTATTTGTTTTCATGGGTTTTACTGATGAGCAAGTGATCCAAAAAAAGGCAGCACATCACACTTCACTATGGTGTCTCTGAATGTCCAAAAAAAGGTAGATCGTATGCCACTGAAAAGCTGAGAAACTGTATTTTATCTGAATCCCTGCATTGTATTGAAGGACATTGTGATTAGAAATGTATTAAACATTGTAGATCAAGTCTTCAAAGGTTAAAAAGTCTTTCTCTTTATTCTGAAAATGAATATTTCCTGCATTTTCCGGCTTGATGAAATTTATAAAATTACAAATCTATCTATCTTCACTTATTTTAATGACTATCTTCCCTCTATATTTTTTGCATTGTTTGTTATTTATGTGTTTACTGTCAGCACATGTGTGTGACTTATTTAGATTTGTATCATTTTTGCCCAGTTATTTTAATATCCTCTACTATCTTTTGTGGATGCTGAAGGTTTCTAATGGATGCAACATGGGAGGAGCACTGAGCCAAATGTGTGACACTAAAGTGACTTTTGATATCACATAGATGTCTTAAAACTACATATTTAATTTTGGGTTCAATTTTATTTTGGCATATACAGTACTTTTCATTTTCTTTTTTAATTTAGTAAAATGCAGTTTAGTAATTTTGTAGTCACAGACAATTGGCAATTAACCCTGCGTTTGCTTCTTACTTCCATAAAAATAAAATCTCAAAAGAATTGAAAGGGGGGGGTCCACTAAAACCTAATTTTTACCAGCACTCAGATATGCAAAAATGTAACATGTTGGATGACTGATCTCCAATCTGCATCTAGAGCAGATAATAAAAGTTAAGACCATTTCAACTGTAACATTATTGCTTAAATATGAATTGATAAGTGGTTGAAGTATACTTTTCTCAGTGATAAGTAATAAAACATTCTCACCTACATGTATCACTACGCACACACAAAGCTTCTGCTGCTATATCCGTCGGTAGCTTGAGATCTCAGTTAAAGCCCAGGAGGAGGTGGAGAGAAAACATGCTGGAAATACCCTGAGTTTAAAGTGCTAAAGTGAAGACTAAAACACAGATTTATTCAGCAGAAGCCAAAGACCAAGGGAGAGTTTTAACACATTTACACCACAGAGCCCTCTGAGGAGAGACGCACCAGTGGGTGGTTGTGTGAGAGCTTATTTGAGCATGTAGTACGTCTGACTGTGTGTATGCCTTCTCTCTTTATGTGCATGTGTGTGTGTGTGTGTGTGTGTGTGTGTGTGTGTGTGTGTGTGCATGTACTCCCATCGGTGCGTTCATTTCTCTTATCCATACACCCACCTTTTTCTTGGTTTCAAGACAATCTCCCAGGATGCCTATTCTACATTAAACAGTGCTTTGAAGACAATTGAGCTGAGACCCAGGCTGATCAAGGCTCCCTTATCCCTCCCAGCACATCTATTATCAAAGCCTTCGTACCATTACCGTCATTATACACTATGTATTATTATTATTATTTTGAAAATGCAGCGCTGAGAGCGGGCGAGAGACGGGGGCCCCCGTAAACAAATCTATTATTGGTGATGAATTGCATAATAACACAGGCATAATGCCGTTCTCTCACAAAACTGGTGAAGGTGCTGAACTGGAAAAAGTACCCCGTCGGTGAAATTTGAATAAACAATGGGTGAGAGAGGGAGAGAGACAAAGATGGAGTGGTCGTTAGATGGTGTGTTTTTACTTGAAAGCTAAAGACTGTAGTTTGCTCACCCCACAGAGGTCCCCCCACCCCATCTGAGCTCTCATATCTGTTTGTTATCAATCTTCAGTAACATGCCAATGCTGATTTAAAAGGCAATAATTTAGAAATAGCACAATCTGCACGACAGTAGGCAATCCCTTAGTTTTTATGCCTAAACACTCAGTTATTTCCTTCATTCTCGGAGGGAGGCGTCGTCTCTTTAAACTTTATCTTTTCTAAACCAATACAAATTATGAACACATTTATGTGCTCTGAAAAAAAAAAAGAATTTCAATTTACTCTGCCTCTCAATACATAATATTGGAGATAATCGGATATAACAGGTATGATCACATATTTACAAAAATTATAAAATGAATCCTTAAACACCTAAATAGTCACTGGGAACCAACAGCGTCTACTGACGTAAAACATTTGACAACCTTAGAATCACTAATCCTATCAGTACATTGAAATAATAAAAGTGAAATACAGTTTTTCAGCTTTTCAACAACATCAGATATGACCCATTTGGATGTTCAGAGGTTTCCGTAGTGAACATGGAAACACCATCATCATGCAACATTAGTTCATATGTAAAACCAGGTAGTTTGACAAATGACAGTAGTTGTTGATGTAGATTTTTTTTGTTTAAATAATGACATATTTAGATGAAAATGTTACTTTTTCTTATTTTTTCTCTGTTTTGAATTCACTCTTCAATGAACATCTAAATATTCAGTAAATTTAATGTAATAAAATACCTGATTTTCACTGTAAAATGGAAAATGTAGTGTCAGACTGTAACACATAGTGGCAAATCACTTAGGAATGGTGAAATATAGAAGGAAGATAAAAGAAAATCACTTGCATGTCACTATTGAAATAATTCAGTGTCTTTTAAAGGTTAAAATTATGGTAGCTGCTGTTTTGAGCTCATCTTAAACACACAACAAAGGGAACTGTCTACAGTAAACATGTAACATGAACAAAATAAGACATAAAGGGCACAAAATGGAAGAAAAATAATAAAATACAATATTAAATGTAGAAATATAAAACAAAATAAGGAACAAAATTAACAAAAACAAACAAATATTTACAAAATAAGAACTTAACTTAGATAAAATAAACGAGAATGAAGTATAAATAAATAAATAAATAAATGAATAAATAAATAATATTGTAATTTGGTTCCAGTAGTTTTAGTTTTGTTTTTTCTTTTATTTAAATAGGTTGCTTTTGGACACCTGTTTATCAAATTAATGAACAAAACTCAGTAAAATCTAAGTAAAAAACAATATTTTTTTCTTAATAGGACAAAGCGGATTCAGATGAGGAGGCAAGACGAAATAAAACCATCCTTTCAGAACCCGTCATCGCTGACACATCAGAGGTTAAATGGTTAATAAAACTTCTCCTTCCATTTAACGCTGTATGTGACTAAACTGTTTGGTTATCTGACATGTACTGTACTTTATAACCCTGTATGTCCATGTAAAATTCCCAGGTTTCAGTATTTCGAGATCAGTAATACAACAAATAATAAAAGACAAAAAAAAAAAAACAACTTATGAAGTAATAACTTAGAACTACCTCTTAAAGAGACTATCAGAGTCTATTCAGGATTATCATCACATACCAGATGTTACATTTTAATAGTTTACAGTATATGATGTGCATATATTTACTAAAAACATACAGTCTATCCATTCAACCATGTCTGCAAAAATGTACATATGCTAATATTAGATGATTCTGCACAACTCTGCAGTCTATTTTAATTACTTGCTTTCCTTCTATCTGAACTGCAGGATGTAATAGTTGTATTAGAGTGTTGGAGTTAAACTGTCACAATACATGAAGTAAAATGTCTTGTAAGAAGATCAAGCTCACTGTGTAGAAATGGAAAACTATGACGAATATTCATCTACAGAATAGGGAAGTGAATGTATGGACATCCCTGATCAATTAACTGACATTTATAATACATTTGTTCATCATCTGGAATGGTTTAATCAGAATTTTTGAAAGAATCAATGTTGGATTAATTATAACCACAATTTTATGTATGGAAAGCATGTAAAATAAAATCAAAATGCAATTAGGTTTAGGTTATCTATGAACTATGAAGTTTGGTTCTCGTCTCCACCTTGTTCTCAGCTGCATTTTATAGAGTTTTTATGCATCACTTCAGATCTGCACACTCTATTAAGCTTCAAGTTTTATCTGTTTATCTACTTTTTTCTTTTCTTTTTTTATGCATATACTTTTTATTGCTCCCTGCTGTAATGCTTTTTAAAGTTTTATGTAAAGCACTTTGAATTGTAAATGAAATGTCCTATATACTGTAAATACGCCTGCCTTGCCTTCTGTTAATATGTCAAAGTGCTCATGAGCAAGTCACTCAACCCAAAGTTGCTGGTTTTTTAGGTGATGTCCACATGAAATTGCATCACCTAAAATTTCTCTTTCGTTTTGTGAAGTGGTGTCTTCCTTCCAGGGTGAAAGATTAGAGAGGTGGGGCTATGACATCACCATTTTTGAAAATCTTTAGTTTGATCATACAGGCAAAGACGAGAAACCAGTGTTGGCAAATGTATTTACTCTGGGACCCCGGATTCATAAAGTTTCAGTGACTGAAAACACCAATTTCATATGGACAAAAAGGCTCATCTGATACAAAACTTTTGCAAATACGGCCAACATTGTCTTCATATGGAGAGTTTTAGATGTCAGCAGCACTCCGACCATCTCTAAGTATGCTTGTGTGTATGTGAAGCATGATTGTTCATTTGTCTATTTACCATTTAGTGAATCCTGACATGAAGATTCCTTTAAATCAACTGTGCTTGATTAGCCTAGCCGTGCTATCCCCATTCATTTCATGTATGGGTCTCGTCGTGCTTCATAGGCAGGGGGGTGGGTTAAACGGTTGTCTTTCAAATCCTTATGTATGCAATAGGATGGTACTACAACCAATTAGCGTCATCTTTAGTATGATGTAGTCAGAGTGGCGGAAAGTTCACGGAGGAATCTGTGATTTACGGATGACGAAACAAAATTGGGGATCATGGCGCTTAACTGTAAAAAGAATTTAAAGACTGCTGATATTTTCTCACATACATCAATCATCTTTGATAAAAGGAAATCGCCACCCAGTCTGCAGCCATCTATCATTGCTGTTCTATGGTTGTTAGGCTTCGCTGCGTACCACGGCGGGTGCAAGGCCTATTTAGTCAGCTGTGATCGCAAGGGGACTCAGTCCTTTGAGCTCTAATTTGACCTCCTGAACATGCATGAACACTCACCAAATTTTGCACACACTTCAGAAGTGTGAAAAATTGTGAGTATTTATAGGTTTCGTAAAAGTCAGTAAAGAAATGTGTCTACATCGCCCCCTAGAATAGTGAAAATAGTTTGTATGAGGCCAGATCACACCCTAGTGAAGTTAGAGCTATGAAAATCGGTACACATGTTCGGCATCTGATGACGGACCAAAAAACCTTATGATGGCCACGCCCATAAACCAACAGGAAGTCCGCCATCTTGGATCAGAATTTCAAACATGTTGAGTCATGGATTTTCACTGTCATCGGAATTTAATGAACTCCTCCTAGGCCTTTGGGCCAAATGAGCTCAAAATCGGTGAACACGATCTAGACAAGTAGGAAAAGTTGCATCGTTTTTGTGTTATGACATTGCAAAGTGCAAAGTTTTCAGAAAAATTACCACTACATAAATTGCTTCACTTCGGACATACGAACACTGATTTGGCTGAAATTTGACTCAGACATCTATCTCTCGGCCCTACACCAGTTTATCAATCGAAATTGTGATTTTGCTCTATTGCACCGCCTACAAAATCACCATTACTAAAATGGCTGTAGATCGGAAATACGAACACGGATTTGGCTCAAATTTGCCTTGGACGTCACGTGGGGAGGCGGTCACCAGGGGAGGTGGTGGTCACGAGGGACAGCGAAGGCCTTTGAGACTGCTTGCAGTTTTAATTTCCAGTTGTTTCTTTCCAAATTTTCACAGCGTCACTTTGTGACACCTGCCCTCTGACTCTTTACTTCATTGTGATTCGTCGGCCAGTGTCAGGGAAATCTATCCATAAGTTACATTAAGCGTAGCTAAACTACGGTAGCAAATTAGATGCTAAGTTGTTGCCGCTAGGGGGCATCTAGCACAGCGAGGCTAGTGTTTGATAGTTTTTTGGCAAAAATCCCAAATCCATCCATCCATCCATCCATCCATCCATCCATCCATCCATCCATCCATCCATCCATCCATCCATCCATCCATCCATCCATCCATCCATCCATCTTCAGTACCATTTAGTTGTCATGAGGGTCATGGGGGTGTTGGAGCCTACCCCAGCTGCCTATAGGCAAAGGCAGTGTCTGTCATGGAGCTGTCACCAGGTCATCACAGGACTATAATTACCTTACAGCACTAAGGGTGTTATGATGAGCATGATTGACAGCCACAACTGTTACTGTTTAGACTCATTCTGATGTGAACATGGAATCTCAGAAAAATTGTCTCACTTCTTCTCAACAACATATTGTCAAAGGTCAAATGTGTTTATATATAGTGCATTTACAAGAGTGTAACGTGCCCAAAGTGCTGTACATGGATATTGTATAACATACAACATATGATAAAAGTAGTAAAATATGTAGATATACAACATAAGATATACTAACACTGATAAAACAGATACATAATTATAGGATAAATAGTATCTAAAAACACAATAACACAACAGTCACACAGCCAGTGCAAATAGGTGTGTCGTTAAAAGAGATTTAAAGTGCTAAATGGACTGTAACTCTAACCCTACTGGGGCAGGGTGTTCCAGAGCCTTGGTGTGGCATCAGATTGTCTATATTTATATTTTTGAGTCTTTTATCCCTAATGAACTCCAGGTCATTTGTTACTATCATCATTTCAGTGTGACACAAGAGAGGATTAGCTGATAGCAGAAGCTTCATTCATATAAAACCAAGCTATGATCAGAAAATAGATTTAGCCTTTAGTTTTATTCCTTGTTGCTCCATTCAGTGATTTTTAGCAGTATAAAAATGAGCTAATACTTGAACTGTTAGATTTCTTTAGTGTTAGCTTAGCTTGGCAGTGCAAAATTTGCTGTATTGACCTTTTTGTTTTATGAAATTATTGACACATGCTGCTATCAGATTTATTAGCTCATTTTAGATATTTGTCCATTTAATTGTTTCTTGTTCGGATTGTGTTTTATTTTCCAACAATTAGTTTCATTCACTTGTTAACTGACATTCTTCTGGTTACAAGGATGTATAGCATGTGTATATTGGCATTATAAACAGATAGCATTATCATGGTAACACAGACGGAACTGGCGGGGCAACTGGGCGGTGGTGCAGGAAAGTGTTTCATTTCTGTCCCCCAGATATTTTGTAACTGATAATAAAAAATATTACTCCTTGCCCAGTTTGAGTGTCTCATATTAAACTCGTTGAAGAAAAAGTTAATTTAACGGCAGGGACATCAGTACACAGACTATTGTCGTCCGGTGTTACTGTCAGCAGAGCAGCCTATGGAGTACACTGAACGTCACTGAGGCCTCTGCCATGAGAATAATGACAGCTGTCACAGTGGATGTCTCATTCCTTATCTCTCACTTTCCTCTCTCTCTTGCTGTCTTTGTCTCTTCTGGGTCTGAGAAGAACAACAGAATGAATGAACATGTCCACGTTCCCCTACACACAGTCTCACACATGCACAAACTTGCTAACACTCCCCCACCTCGGCGTGCTGACACTGTTTAGCTATGCTAATTTGAATATATTTTTGGGTCAATTGTGCGCTCACCAGAGACGGCTTCCACGCCTACCCTTTGCTGAACAATTTAAATTTTTAATATTCCATTTAATTTATATGGGCCACCACTGAGGCAATCTGACAATGCCAAAAAGCAGCCTTGATTTTTTTTTTTTTTTTTAAATGAAGAGGGGGAAGGAGACCTCTCTTAGTAATTCCATCACCCTGCTTTCTGCCCTTCCCTCACCTGACTCCTTTTCTTATCTATCTTAAAACCATTTCACCTTAAGAAATAATCAATAAAAACAATTATGAGATCCAAGACCAGCACTGATGCTCTCCCCTCTTCCTCTCCTCATCCCCATCTTTTGTTTTTCCTCTCCTTTCTCCTCTATGTGTCTCTTTTCTTAGTCCCTACTCGCTGCTTTTATCCTCTTGTCTCTTCTCCCACCCATCCTCTCTCCTTGGTGATTCACCGGGTATAATATTTAATTATACTCTATAATTTATGCAGGTTATCAAACTCTGAGCGCATCATTTTATGTACATTGTGTAAATTGCTTTTTTCTCTCTCCCTCCCTGTCTCTCCGTCTCTTTCTGTCTTTTCTTTTCCATGCATTTTTTCCCCTTGGATGGGAGGAGGGTAAATTCTTTGCAGGCATAGACAGAGATATTGAAGCCCGGGTGCAAATGTGAAATGAATAAACAGGCTGGATCTCTTCTTCAAGGGCCTAAATGAGATCTGCACAAAATAATTTAAACTAGGACCATTCATCAAGCCAAGCCAGGGTGTGTGTGTGTGTGTGTGTGTGTGTGTGTGTGTGGCAGCGGCCTGTGTATGTTGTCCATACTGTATTTGTGTGTGTTCCAGTGTGAGGGTGAGTGTGTATTTGTGTGTTTTCCGTGCCCCTGGCAGCAGTGGTTGTATCCTTCTGTAGAGAGACAGAATGACGGAGATTAAGAGTGAAAGACAACCAAATCAATACTGAGACTGACGGTTTCATAGGAAAGTTTAGAAATCTGGAGAGTGAGCCACTTAACACATACACAGTAAGTTTTTGCACAGAATTACCACTGAATTTCCTTCCACACTCCCTGTCCCTGTGATTTACCAAAAGAGCACTGCGTAAAAAAAATCAAGAAAGCATCATGCCAAGATTAACACAAGCTACAAAATACTAATACATAGTATATTTCTGGGAATTATATCTCCCATTCTGTTTGCAATATATAATAACGTGCATACAAAACAAATACAACTGAGGTATTTAATGTTGTGTTCTCTCTTACTGGACGATCTGGCAAGTGACCTTTATTGATTTATCCACCAAAGACAAATTTTACTAGCATCCAGTGGCGGTCGGGCGTTAATTTTGGCCCCTGGCAGCGAGCCTGCATACACTCCAACTATTATCCTGGAGAAGTGGGACCCTTAATAAGAAATGTACTTTGATTTTCAGCTTAAAATCCCCTTAAATCATTTACTAAACGTTGCTACAACACCAGATTTTAGCAGTAGCAAATAATTCTGAATTATGAATAGATGAGTCGGATCACTGCAATAACTGTGAAGAAAATGAAAGAAGGGGCCAGCCAAAGTCTTATGCGCATATATATTATTTACATGGGAAATTAATAAAATGATATGACAACATAACACGCACTACATATAACACAGCTCTGATCTTTTTTCATTTGATGCGAAAATACAATTTTTAGAAAGATAAATGCCACAGTAAATGACTTGATAAGAAGTGAATGGGACAGAGGTAATCCAAAGTCATTGGCAAGTGAAGCTATTCAAGATGAATAATCCAATAAATGAACAACAATCAAATATTAACTCCATTTAAACATGTAAGCACAAGTATTTAAAAGCAGTGCAGTTTGCATAGAAGTGTGTGAAGAGTGTGATTCTGACTGAAAGTGCACAAATAAAGAGCATTATCAGAACTAATTTCAAAATAATACCTCAACAGTTATGAATGTGTTGTTTTTGTAAAATATTTGCATTGTATTTAAAACACGACTCGATTTAAAAAAGAAGAAAGCACAGATTCAACTCCACAAAGTGTCAAAGATGTGCAGGGATAAAATATATGATAGTGACGTTTAATTAAGTGAATTGATTGAAATGAGTAAGAATGACTGAGAAAGTTATTCTGTGACATTTTAGGGTTTTTTTTACCTCCTGAAAAAACTTTAAATGATTGCTATTTTCTCTGTGAAATTACCTCCAGTATTAGCTTTTCTTCAGTTTAAACACCAATAATCAAATAACCAAAATATTTAATAAGACAGATGAACCAGTGAATCAGCAGAGTGACTCACTACTCCCTCTAGTGGTCACATAAATTCCCCTCCCAACTGTAAATACATTCAGTTCACATGTCTACAATACAATACGCTGTTATTTTTTTCATTTTATTTATTTATTTATTTTTTTTTATTCATTTCATTTTTTTTTTTAGTAAAGCTTCAGACCTCTTTATTCTAAAACATAACTTCAGTCTATGCCAAAGTATACAGTGAACTGCTGATAATACCCTGCAGCAAGGGCTGTGGGCGAAAACCACAATGACACTCTTTGACTTCTACAATGACATATTTGTAGATCATAGTTTTGATATTTAAGTGGAAATGCTAGATTTTAAATTTTTTTTGGAGGGGGGGGGGTCAGGTGGATGTAAGTGGACATATGGGATAGAATATGAAGAAACTGTGTAGTTATTTGAGCATTATCCATAGAAATAAGAGATGTATCTGTGTTACCAAAGAATGGGTTATTTATATTCACAGAGGGAGGGCAGCATAATGTGTTTGTACTTTATTTTGATCCATAGTATCATTAAAGTGTACATTTGTCAGTCAGTCCGTCAGTCACGGATGGACTGACGGATAGACAGATAGATAGATAGATAGATAGATAGATAGATAGATAGATAGATAGATAGATAGATAGATAGATAGATAGATAGATAGATAGATAGATAGATAGATAGATAGATAGATAGATATGTATAAACATTTAATGCTCACAATGTTCACAACCTTTTTTTTAACAATCACAAAAATTCAAAACAGAGACATTGTTAATTTGCTTTTGATCGTGTACGAATTTGCAACACTATTGCAAATAAGCATTAATTTTAGATGACATATAAGGCTATAGAAGGTATATAATGCTGCTTTTTGGTGTCTGTTTCTTAGTTTCTCTCTCAGGTTTCTTAATGGAGCCAGGCAGTGAAGAACTCTTTCTTTTCTCTGTTGGGTCTGGGTTTTTAACTGTGACTGTGTGTGGTCAGGTTGAAGCATTTTAACACACACGGTCACATGATCAGGTCAATAAGATATGTCTTTTCAGATATTATATCATACATTTTATTTGAACTTGATTTTTATTAGGAAATGTGTTCTAATATGACGAAATATATTCATTAAAATTAATTTTCATTACTGCACCAAGTAACAATGGAGTTATGTTTTTGTTGGCATTAACTGTTTGTCTGATTCTTAACAAGATAACTCAAAAAGTTATGGACGGATTTAGCTGAAATTTTCTGGATATGTTGATACTGGCCGAATAAACACATGGTTACATTTAGGTGGTGTTCACTGGAGGTACGTGGAGGGGACTGATCTACCTCTGTGTTCTCTGAGTGCTTTTCTAGTTAGTACTAGTTTTGTTTTTTTTTTTTTATATTAATTCCTGGAAATTATTGCTAACCTCATTTAAATCCCCCCATGATTGCACTGCTTTACTGTGACAACATAAATACAGTCAAAAATAATTAATCAAATTTTTTAGGTTATACAAAATTGTAACTGTAATCTATGGAAAACTAAGTGCAAACAGATTACATACTGTTTCCATTCACTTGTTCTTTAGTTGTCCATGACAGGATCCTGTAACTGAATACTAATTACTATACACAACCTTATCATTGTGTTCCAGAGTGGAGGCAGGGTGGGCCTCAGCCTGAAGAGGTCTGTGGGATTCACACAAACACTGAGCTTCCCTTCTTTTAACTCTCCAGTGTTTTAAATGTCATTGACCCGAGGGCAGAGCACATACCATCTCAAGCGCACATCAGTCTTCTGCTAAGACACATACACACACCAATCATGTCTCAATAGGCTTCCTCCCCCCTGTCTTTTTTCTTACTGTTACAGGTGGACTGGCGGAGGCCTCATGCAGCGGCGAAGCCTACCTCTACTAGAAATAAAACAGTTAAAGGCATGGCTTACATCAATCAGACATGACATTCACACTCGCACTTTCCTGCTCGCCGCTCCTCGCTGTTATATGATTGGCAGGTCAGGCAGTGTGATGTAAAGTGCACGGTGAGAAGTGTTTTGGTCGTGTTCAGGATGGTGAAACAAATGCGGAAACTCAGTGGCATTACCGGACAGGGCATTTGATTGACAGGTGATTTATGGGAAGTGTAGTTGCAGGCATATCACAGGAGTGAGCGCTCTGTCTGCAAAAGGTAGAGCTTATGCTGTTTGGCTGTACGCTAAGAATCTATCACCCTTTACCATATGCACACTCTGCTGAAAAATAACCAGTGCAGGGGAAGTAACACGATCTCAAACACACACACACACACACACACACACACTTCCTAACTGACAAGTCCTGGTACATGAGGGGCTTAGATCCACAAACATAAATATCTAATGAGAGTAGTCTGAAGTGTGCCAGGGGAGACATTAGTGAGGGTCTCTATGTGTTAGTGTTAGACTGTGTGTGTGTGTGTGTATGTGTGTGCATGTGTGTGCATGTGTGTGTATTGACTACCAGTGCAGCTGTAAGTTGTCTACACTCCCTCCCTCCCCTCTTTTTATCCCCAATATGCCCCAGCCTGCCTTAACAGCCACATGTCAAGTGCACAGGGAGGGGTAGGTAGGGTTTGTGTGTCTTCCAGTGTGTGTTTCCTTGTGTGTGTGTGCATGCAAAGCATCACAAAGGTAAAATGCGCTGTAGCAAGTGTACAGGAGGAGAGGAGAGGCAGCCAGCATGTCGCTGCTCTGTTGGAAATGACATCATAGCAGGGGTTAAACAGCCACCGTTTACCTTGATTTATAATCCTCCTCCTCCTCTCCCACTCTCCTCCCTTATTTCTCCTCCACACCACTGCACACACACACACACACACACGCACGCACACACACACACAGGGATAAGGTCTGACTGCAAGGGGGGCAGGGGATGGGAATCACACAGCAAAAGAATGGAAATTAATTAAACCATGAAAAATAAAGTACAATATTAGCAAAAGAGTGAATCAATACTGCAGTGTTTTTGGTTGCCGTGCAGCATGGGGTATTTTGGCACATTTTGGGGCTGGGGGCAAATAATCTACTAGCCCCCTTTCAAGAAAATATGGATTTCATGATAATATTTCTTAACAGTTACATGATGACAATATGAAGTGTTGTTAACATTAACATTACTTCACTGCACTGCTTTGTTTAATGCCATTGGTATTCTGGATTCATCTTGTAATATTATCGGTTTTGTTTTTTGTTTTTTCAGCTAAAGGACAAAGATAAGTTGTAACACAGATGACCTATACTGTTTTATATACATTGTCCATGTTAGTGGACAATGAGCTCAGATCCTTAAATTATATAAAAATACCAATAAAAATAATGTTAAACATCTGTGAGCCCAATCACACAAGAGTTTATGTTGACTTATAAACTGTTATAATTTTAAGATGACAAAATTAGGACTGTCAATTCATTAAAATATTTAATCGCAGTTAATCACATAAATGCAATAGTTAACTCATGATTAATCACAGTTTAATCAAACATTTTTGTGCCATTGAAATTCATTGTTATACTCTTATCAATGTAGAAAAACAAACAGGCTTGTTTTTTTTTTTTTGTTTTTTTTCTATTATTAAAAACAAACAAGTTGTAGCCTGGCAAGCTTGAGTATGATATGAATTCATAGTCTGGAGACGATAAATAGACTGAGCTTAAGCGTACGGGTGGGATCAACGTCTGTCTTTTAAACTGCTCTGTACGCAATATGTCAGTGTTATGACCAATCAGATCAATGAACAATGTGACGTATACAGAGCAATGAAAACAAGTCTAAACTAGCGTCTACTGTATCTGGTTGATGTAACATCCTATAGGCTAGACTAATTAACACTAACACACTGGTACAGTAACAGTGGAGGAAAAATATCCAACCAGGTCAGTTTACATTCTGCTCATCCGACCATAGACTGTGAATAAGTTCGTACTTCTTCAACCCTGTCATCATTGTGCTAAGCCCCGCCCTACAATCTCGCTACACAAATGGAGTGTTGTGATTGGATCGGTAAAATTTTACTGGTACTGGCTGAGGTTCTATGGAGCATCACTAGACCAATGATTCAGGCAAAAATATTTTTTGCCACTGGAGGCAGACTAGTTTACTCAGCTAAACAAGTCGTGTTACAGTCACTAACATCTGCCATAATAATATATGACAGATGGGGCGGAAAACATAAAAAATAATAATAATGAAGGCTCAAAAGCATCCCCTGAAAATAGGTTGATACAAAAGATTTTTTTGCCTGGTGTAACATAATATGTATTTGTAAAATCACAAAATGCTCGGGAACTCTAATCATGATTAATTGCGATAAAAACAAAAGTTAATCATGATAAACTTGATTAATCGTGACAGCCTTAGTTAAAATGTACCTGAGTAAAGACTATAATAGTACTTTACTATGCTTTCAAGGCATATTTAAATATCCCCATTTTCTCAAAATGTACTGAACTTAGGTTTGTATAATTAATACAAATTATACAAGCTCAGTTGGTGGTTTTTAATTATTAAAAAAATCCCTACTACTGAGCATGGCTCAGCTGGTAGAGTGGGTCGCCCAATGACCAAGAGGTTGATGGTTCGTGTCCCAGCTCTGGCTGTCCACATGTGGACAAGACTCTGATCCCTGACTTAGTCTCTATAGGACTAACAGAACCTTAGACCTTAAACCTACTGGTGTATGAGTGTATGTGTGAATGGGTGAATGTGAGGCTAATGTAAAGTGCTTTGAGCTGGAAGGTGGAAAAGAACTATAGGAGTGCAGTCCATTTATAATTGAATATAGAACATTATCTGAAGAAGTGAAAATCTACAATGCATAAAATGAAATGTTATTCTACATTTCCCATTTGTAAATAATTCATAAATACTATCATATTCAGGAGATATTATCACATCTATTAATGATTGCATTTGTAGTAAATAATGAAAATGTTACATTATTATGTATTACATACATTATTACAGCATATATTAAAAAAGATTATTTATACAAATCTGATTGTATGTGAAGTGAATGATTTGTATGGATGCTTTGTACTATTGTGAAAATATATAGGAAAAAAGTGTGTTCAAGCAAAGGAAGTGGAATTAATGTAATAATAATTTTTTTTATTATTATAATTTTTCTGTCTTTTTCAAGGACTGAAAAATTTACTTTGACCATGTTTCATGGTTCTTTGTTAGCTGATTCATCGTGTTTGAAATTAATCTATGCTGAATAACTACACTGCTTGACAAAGTTTGTAAGTACTTTTGCTGCATGATATGACATATATACTGTAAATTTAGTGTTAACCAAATCTTGGCATAATGCAGGCTGGAGCAGATCATGGCTCGGAGCCCTGTAGAAGTCCTGAGTCCTGAGGTGGTAGGTAAGGTGGAGCTGAGGGCAGTGGCGGATGATGATTAAGGGAAGCTAGTGCATTAGCTCTGAATGGATGAGATGTAGCAGAAGGTCTGGGTACATGCAGCGATTAGGTGAATGGGATGAAGTGGGAGGAGAGGGTGGACCCATAGGAAAATGATGTGAACGAGGCCAGCTCAATCTCATAAAATACAGTAATACTTTGTTCAGTAGATTTTGACAGCTACCATTTCAGGAGCAAAGACTTGATAATAAAACTGACTTCTTGGTTAATCAATGCAATTACATAATTAGTTTGGCCCGGCCTGATTTTTTTCAAATTGAGGGTTTTCAGGGGCCTTATGTCAAACTCACTGATTTACAATTGTAGGAAGAATTATTAGACCACCCCTTCTTTTCTTTAATTTCATTTCCATGCTGATGCCTGGAACAACTAAAAGTGTAATTGTTTGACAAAAATATGATGATAACAACAAAAATAGCTAATAAGAGTTTAATTTAAGAGCTCATATCTACCAATTTTCCATGGTTTTCATAACAATAACCAAAATCATCTCAGTTCTTACATCAACATCTATATTATTGTACTGACAAGACAGTGATTTCAGGCATTCTATGTTTTCTTTTGTCTGTTTTAGTCACATGAAACTCAGAGGAGTTAATACTTGATTACATAACCATTGCTTTTGATGACTTTCGATGGTCTAATAATATTGTCTGTCTCACCTGGAGAGACACGTTGTTTTGTTTTCTCTCCAGACGTCAGACATAAATCTAGAAACAGCTACAGTAAACACAAATGCTATATTTGAGTACAAATTCTATTCTTATATTTAATATTTATTTCATGTAGTTTTATATGTATACTCCAACATTATATGACAGGAAAGTATTTTAATTGATACAAGCTATAAGATATATGATATAATGATATAATGATATATGATCCCCTCACATAACACACTAATACAAGACTAAAGTAACAAGACTGAACTTCAATTGAGCTTAACTCTTTACCTTTAACTGTCAACACTTTCACTGCACAATACATTAAAGGCTCATTTATGTGCTACATTAGATAAACATAGCCACTCAGTTAACAGTGTTCTATGTTCATTCTGGCCATATTTCTATCAGTTTTCTGGAAATTTCCAGAAACAGATTAAGTAAAGCATTATCAGTGGAGAGAGTATTGAGATTTTAAGCTAATCATTTCCAGAAACTGTGACAATATTTACAGTACAACATGGTATCAATTGGGCACAATAACAGGAACAGCTGAGAATAAATTCTTAGAGATTCTTGTTTGTCTTCTAAAAAAAACAACAAAACAAGTGGCGCCACAGCAAGAAGGACCCTGGTTCGATTCCCACACCAGACCTTTCTGTGTGGAGTTTGCATGATCCCTCCTTGTAAATGGTAAAATGGTCTGCATTTATATAACGCTTTTCAACCTTCATGGTGCTCAAAGCGCTTTACATTAGCTTCACATTCACCCATTCACACACACATTCATACACCAGTAGGTTTCTAAAGTTCTTTCAGTCCTACTGGGGGCCTAGGTTAGGGTTCAGTGTCTTGCCCAAGGACACTTCGACATGTGGACAGCCAGAGCTGGGATGCAAACCGCCAACCTCTCAGTCATTAGGCGACCCACTCTACCAACTGAGCCACAGCCACCCCTTGTCTGTGTGGGTTTCCTCCCACCATCCAAAGACATGCACTGGTAGGTTAATTGGTTAATCTAAATTGCCCATAGGTGTGAATGTGAGAGTGATTGTTTGTCTATATATGTTCAGCGCTGAGATAACCTGGTGACTCATACAGGGTGTACCCCGCCTTCACCCCCACAGACCTTTGCAATCTTAGTGAGGGTCAAGTGGGTTCATACGACGAGACAAGACAAGTGGTGCCAGGCACAACAAACCCCATCCCCTTGCAAACATTTTACCTCATTTGCCCCATCTTTATCATTGTCAAAACACATTTTTTATGACTGTAATCTATTCTATTCTATTCTATTCTGGATCACCTTGCACCGTTCCTAAAATTTTTATGGAAATCGTTCCAGTACTTTTTGCCTAAATTTGCTGACAGACAGACAGACAAAAACAAATGAACAAAAAAACTTGAACCAAATACAATACCCCTCTCCTCGGGGGTCGGGTTAAAACATTTTTTATCCTTCTTATTCGCATTTGGCCGGTATGATAATTCAAAGTGGTGCCCTCTGGCGCATTGATTGCAAAATGTCCATTCCAATGCAAGTGATGTTAACACAGTTTAAATCAGGCATCTGTTTTTATTATGCAGACAATCAATGAGCATTTAGTTGCAGTAGAATTTTTGTCGTGTTAGTTCTTTTACTTAAGTACAGGATCTGTGTACTTATTCCACTGGAACATGCAAAAATACTATGGTTTGGAAAATGTATTGTGATCGTTTTATGTATGTGAGGGGGAAAAAATGTAGGTCCTCTGGAGCCATTTGAAAACCTAAAAAATGCAAGAATGTCAAGAAAGCAAACTGATTGTTCATCTTACCCCTTGAATATATATTTTCCAATAGCCTTGTAAGTAAAGGAATGGCTGAATGCGTGGATGAATGTCCACAATCACAAACTTGAATGTTTCTGCGTCTGTGGATGGACCAGGATCACAACACAGTCCAGTAGCCTGAGGGGTGAGTGAAGCTCAAGCTTAAATTCCTCATGTCTACTATAAAACAGTCCAGCATTCCACTAGTTTAACACACACACACACACACACACACATCATAGTCAAACACACACATTCAGTTGCACACACAGCGGTGGCAGAACTTCACAAAGGAACCATTGAAGGGGCTCCTTCAGTTTAAAAGTTGAAGAGTATGTCTAATTTTGGTCAGAGTTCATTAGGCAACACAAAAGTGGGAGCTTGCAGAGAACATGAGGACAGTGGCAGAGGCAAGTGCTTCATGCCAGGACCGATAAGAGCAGACAGAAACTACAAAGGCGCCTCTCCTTCAGAAGGGAGGATGAAGAAGGAGGAGAAGAGAGGGAGGGGAGAGAAAAAAGAGAGACCAAAAGGCAAGCAAAACTCTTGGCCCGGAGTGTTGTATGGTTTTAATACATGCATGTCAGTGTTTGTTAATGTCTGTAAGTCTGCAACACACCAATATTCAACTTTAATATTCAGCTGCGAGGGAAGGATGGGGAAAAAAAGAAGAGCTGCAGGAAAATAATGGGAAGCAATGAAAATGAAAATGAAATACTTAAAGTATGACTACTATATTGAGGGTATTAAATTGTCATCACGTCTAAGTGAAAGCTATATCAGAAACAGGACGCGACTTTATGTCAAAAAAGCAAATCCACACTTAAGAGTCTAGCCCTGTCCCTGCATTTTGAAGAAGAAATGAGGATGTTTTAAGACTATAAAATAAAGAGGGGACCAAACAGCTCTTAATACGTGGACTTTAAAACGCCGACACCAAGCAGAGCGTGTGAGGATGAATGTGGACAGTGATCTGCCCATGAGATCTGCATTTTTACTGTAACTGGGATGCAGTGTTGCTGCTTTAGTGTGAGGCCCTGAGCTGTAAATGGATATTGGAGATTAGATCTTTCATCTGGAGAGAGCCATGTCATTTTCCTATTTTTCTCTCTTATTGATTCTGGCCACTCTCAGCTCCACATGAACAAACCCTTTCAGACTGGAAAAAGGCCAATCTGGAGCTGTTCATATTCCCTGCTTATAGATCCTGCTATATTATAAGAGATGCTAAAGGAGATGTGGAGATAAATGTGAAGATATATTAGAGATGGATATGTACTATCATGACTGGTGTTTTATTCTGAGGCACACCCTATATATATTACAGTCTTTTTCTGCAACATATGCATTAGATCATTTACTCACAATGTTGGAAATGAATGAACCACAGCACCCAGGAATCCACAAGTTATTGTATAAGACAGATATTATATAAATATATAAGTGATGAATGAGTTTACAAGCAGTGTTATTATATTGACCTTTTCCTGTTGTAATATTTAACATGACTTTTTTTTTTTTTAGGTTTTCTTTTTGCAAATAACCTTTCTAAAAAAGCAGAGTTTTCTCATCCACTGGCTCTAATCATCCATAATAAATCTGTTGAACAAAAAAATGCAGTTCTGCTAGTACCTGGCCTTCCTTCAAAGTGTCTGTATTTTCATGTAAAATGCTTTTTAATATATAGAAATGACACAAATGAAAAATAAAATCGCTTTACTTTACCTCAAATGGCCTTACATCTTCCATTTGAGCACAGAATTCCATCCTGTTATTTCCTGCAGTTGATTATGTGTTCTGATCACCCACTAACTATCATTGTCTCTATAAAACAAATGGAAGTTGGCACAATGTCCGAGCCGGCACCAGAAGCAACCACTGCGGCAGACTCCTATATGCAAGCGGTGCCAGTTTTAGCCAAGTTATACTCGGAATAAAACACATCACACCTGCTGGAAATACGACAAACCATTGTGTGGAAATTCTGCAAAGAAAAAAGGGGTTATTTGTGGTGCCTGCAATTCTCAAAAAACAAAGAAGGAAAGCTGATGTCATTGAATAATTTTGCATTGATGTAAATTAACACATATTCCTGCTTGGTTTGTTTAATGAATTGCATAGGTGGTTTAATCAGGATACTTTACTATCATTATTTTTGTAGATTTTTTTTGTAGATGGAAAAATATTGATTGTAAATATATGCAATGCAAGTTTCTATCTAAGGATATGAATACTGATAAATGTATACTGAAAGTTAAAATAGACACTAGGATATCATTTATAACTGCTGTTTTGAAGCAAGTACTTTAGCTTAAGGGGTGGGTTTACAGGACTGTGAGGGGTCAGAGTATAGCTAACTTTAAATCAGATTAAAACTGTAAACTTCATCAAGCATTGTTTAGCAAAGTCATTTAAAGTGTTATTATAAACAGTGGAATGTGTGTTTTATTAATTAAACCAAAACTCAGCAGTGAGCTGTGATACAGACCTATCAAAGAACATTGCAGATATTTTTGTCTTTTACATCTAATCAACAGATAAATAAACTAAAGATAGTTCATTAGAGGTTCCAAATAAAACTGATGAGACCAGAATGAGGCCTGGAAAAAATATTGGTACATTTAATTTAACCTATAAAGACCCTTTTGTCACACCACCCACATGAATGTTTCTCTCTATTTTACATTTCGTTATTTAACATTTATCACCATTTATGATAATATTCCCATCTGTATTTCACATTTTTCCTGTGTAAATTAAGTATTTTCCAATATTTAATTCATTGATCATGTAGATGTTCATAAATACTCAGATTAAAGTTGATTGTTATAACATCAGAAACAGAAAACTGAAGAAAAAGTGACTTTTTCAATGAAATATATTAACTGAATATAAACCAAGTGCTTCCATTCTTATTGATTAAACTCTATGAGTTTTAGTGGTAAATCAATGTTGTAGAAGATGATGGTGTTACCGCGTTCACGATGGAGTATCTGAACATTCATATGGGTCTAATAATGACCATGAAAAGATGATAAAATACATTTTAAACAAATTATTTACATCATGTAATGCTAAAATTAGTAGATGATTAAACAGTTTAGACTAGTAGCTGATATTGATCACTAATAGCTGTTTGGGTCTTTATGGGTTAAATTTATTGTAACGAAGGATTTCTAAAGTCAACCCAGTGGTAATCAGTGCTATGACAACATTAAACTATATCTGCACAAGTTTCATAGTGAGAGGAAAGCTCACAAGATCACTGAAGATACACTAATTATTTTTTTCATCTGGGTACGTTGGGCCCAGCATCACACATTACTTAACATTTCCATGTCAACACACTTTTTGTTTTGACATGTTCCCACCCAAAAAAAAATAAAAAAATAAAAAAAATCAGGAGTGTGTTCACCACAGTAACAGGTAAGAAACGAATGAGCCAAAGGAAAAGAAAGAAAATTCAAACAACTGTTCCACTGGAACTAATATCAGCTGATGTTAACCATATGTTGTGGAATATATTTAACTTTATAAATCACATGAAAATGCCACCATTATTATTTTGTATGCAGGAAACAGTGACAGGTTTGAGAAGATGAGCTGTCTGATGAGGAATTACACTGAACATCTTCAGTATAGAAATATAGTATATTATAGAATTATGAGGAGGTTTCATTCTTGAGGAAGTTGCGCTAATTTAACCATTGAAGTATTTAAGGTGGAGTTAAAAAAAAAATTAATATATATTTTTGCTCATATACAAATACGAATACTTTATTGTCCACAATGTGGAAATTTGTCCCCAGTTTCACCACAGACGGTTACACATTAAACATCAAAAGACACAATACTTCAGGCACTGCATCTACCCCAAAGCATAACAGGAGCAAGTTAAAAAGAAAAATGTTTGCTCACTACACTCTCCATACTTTTGCATAGAATAGAGGTGATTGCGATGGGTCATTTTTTAGGGACTGGCATAATATTTGACTGCTTCCATGTGTTGGGGACTGTGGATGTATGTAGCAGTATTTCAAACAGGTTTGTCAGCAAACCCTTTAACTGGTGAGAGCAGAACTTAAGAACTTTTCCACTTAGACCATCAGGGCCGGGGGCTTTATTAGGTTTAATACGATTCAGGCTTGAAAATACTTCGTGTTCGGTCAGATTGATTGAGTTGAATTTTGGGACAGTTTTACAGACATCCTCTCGCTCAGTGCTCAGATCCCTTTTGTCAAATCTACTGTAGAAAGTATTTAAGACATTTATGAAGGATAACGTGGGGAGCAGAGGTGTTTAAAGTACTCACATTCTGTACTTAAGTAGAAGTACAGCTACTTCTGTGAAAAAATACTCTGGTAAAAGTACTGATTCAACTTCTCTACTTAAGTAAAAGTAAAGGAGTACAATTTCTCAATAGTACAAAAGTAAAAAGTAAAACTATATTTTTTTTGTTATGAATGCAATAATACTTATTTAATCAGGGAAGTATCAAAATTAAACCCTTTAAAAGCGAGTTACTGTGTAGATAACGTGTTTGATCAGTTCACATTTACTCAGTTTTATGGGTATGGACAGGACATTTAGGAAAAATTAAAAAAAAAAATTGTGATAAAACGTCATGAGATTGTTAAAAAAAAAAGTTAGAAATTTGAGATTTAAAAAACCCCCACAATTTTAAGTTTTAAGTTAAAATTGTGAAATTAAAATTCTAAATTATGAGAGAAAAAATCAAAATTGTCAGATAATAGTCATATAACTATAGTATATAAAGTCACAGTTTCTTTTCTCCACTGATTTTCCCTCTGAAGTGACTCATTTTTCGTACTGTCACATCTGTTTAGTTTGAAAAAGTAACGAGTCTATTCTGAGAATGTAAAGAGTATAAAGTACAGATATTCATGCAAAAATGTAGGGAGTAAAAGTAACAAGTTTTCAGAAAAATAAATACTCAAGTAAAGTACAGATACCTAAAAAATATACTTAAGTACAGTAACAAAGTACTTTTACTGAGTTACTTGCCACCTCTGGTGGGGAGTGAGCCAGCATGGGTGTCTTTTTGTTTTGATTCCCTCAGCATCATTTAATTAAGTCCTTCCCATGCAGCTTTGGCGTTACCAGAACAGAATTGCTTCTCCACTTTATTGTTGTAGTCCAACCCAACCTTACACAATTTGCTCCTCAGTTCACATCTTTTTTCTCTCATAAGTTCCTCATTACCTTTGTTTTTTTCTCCACTATGCATGATTTTAAGTCTCTCGTAATCCATGTTTTATTATTTGGGTAGATCTGTACAGTCTTTGTCTGAATGACGGTGCTCTCGCAGAAAATTAAATATGATGTGATAGTGTCAGTCAGTTCATGTGGGCCATCGCAGGAGTTAAAAAAGATCTGTCAGTCCGTTTCATCCAGACAGTCTCTCAGCTCCTCCTTGCTGTCATCAGTCCATACTTGGATAACTCTGGTTACTGGTTTATTGCACTTCAGCTTCTTTCTGTAACGTGGCAGCAGGTGCAGAACGTTGTGGTCGGATTTTCCTAATCCAGGTTTACCGATGGATTTATACACGTCTTGTATATAACCAAAACATTTATCCAGGATGCACGTGTGGGGAAATTTACATATTGATAGAGCGTCAACAGATGACTTGACAAATCACACAAATTTAAGTCTCCTAGGATAAACACCTGCTGTTCCGTTGACCGAGCCAATACATAGTTATAACTGTCCGCAATTTTGGATGCCACCCCTTCGAAATCTGGCCGGGGCAAGTTAAAATAATGGTGAACTGACCAAAATCTCTTGGTAAATAAAATGAAACCACTAAGATTTCGTAGTTGTATTTACAAACTGTCTCCCGCACAGTATACTGTGTAGCACATTTCTTATCAAAGTACATACAAAGGCCACCCCTAATTGATTTCTTTGATTCGTGCGTGTCTCTATCCGCCCTTATCAAAGTGTAGCCGGGCAGGTTTGGGTCAGGTATGTCCTTTGGAAGTCAAGTCTTTGTTAAACAAATTAAGTTGCTTTGTCTGTAGTCTCTGTTATGTTTAAGTTTCGCCATCAGTTCATTCATTTTTTTACTGATTGATCAGACATTAGAGAGAGTCATTGTGGGCAGAGGGTGTTTGTAGATGCATCTTCTTACTCTCTCTCTTACTCCTCCTCGAGATCCCCTTTATTTTTTTTTTTTAATCTTGGCCTTGGCACTTATTTTTGTTCGTTTAAGTTCAGGGTAAGTGTTGAAAATATTCTCATTTGAGTTATTTTGCGTTGATTGAAGGGAAAGTAAGAACTCACGTGTAGGTCACCGCCCAGGCCTACCGCCCAGGCATTGAGGAGGCACAACGCCAGAACCAACCACACAAATAATCCAGAACTCATCTTCACTTTGTGCAAAATACAGTATCCATTCACTCACGTAAAATCCACAAATATCGAAAAAAAAAAAAACACGAACACAACCGCAACAGATGAAACTCAGGGTCAACAGCAGAGCCGCACCCCTGGAAGTTCCCAGTCAATGTCAGACTAGAACACTTAATATCAGAACAACTACATTTAATAAGGTCCTTCATTCATTATTCATAATTGCCCTAAATATTTTTATACAGTCTTATGCATTTTATTCAAAAATGCATCATTTTATTACACCTATGAAATTGATAATTCAATTCCTACAACACCTTTGTGTTGTAGGACTACTTTTGTCAGAACAATGTCATAGATATTGATGTTAGAACAGAAGTCATTTTGGTTTTTATCAAGCAAAGAATGAAAATAGGTAGATATGAGCTCTGAAATTTAACTACTATTTTTGTTATCATTATATTTGTCCAAACAAATGCACCTTTAGTTGTACGAGGCAATAAAATGAACAAGAAATTGAAGAAAACAAGGGTAGTCTAATATTTTTCCACGGCTATATACTGTAATGGATTCACTGTAAATTACGTGTACACTGTTGTGAACAAAACCACATGTTTGCTATTTACAGTAGTTGAGGTGTGGAGACTGCAGGCCAAGAAACCAACACAGAATCTGTTAGGAAATGGGACGTGAACAGTGTCATATGTAATATTTATACCATCTTATACAGGTCTTCTCACTTAGAGGTGTTGTGCTAGGACAGATTACTGTATGTTTAGACACTGACAGCAATTAGAGTTAGCACTTTGGTCGGAGAAAATCTTTCCTGGCGCCAAAAGTGCTTTTGTTGCCTACACCTAAACCCTGACAGACTCATAATGGGAGTGTGAATGTCTTACTTTGTACAACCACCATCTTCACGTACTTCTCGTGACTCCAGTAGGTAATAAAAGTGTTCCATTGCAGTTGTCAGATAATATTTTTGCTGGTGAGGTTTAACTGCATAGAAAATCAAATTAATAGGAAGCATAATCAAAGAATATGTACCGTGTGATAGTGACACGAAAACATGCAAAATGTGTTTCAACAGATCAAAATGCATCTACAGAGTAGGTGATCACCCAGAAGTCAGCAGACACTTACATTAGTGTCAAGGAAGAACATTATAAGAAAAAGGCAATAGTAATGTGTAATTTATTGAAGATGGTTTTGGGACATATTTGAGGTTTTTTTAGTCAATATAACAGACTTGTCATAGCAATGTTTAAGATTGTGCTTTAGTGGGTTACACATTAATTATTCTCAAAACATCACACATGTAATGTAAATTTCTTATGCTTCAAGGTTGATTTTGTTGTCTATTGTTGATTTCTGACCATCAACAATAGGAATGATGGCATTGCTATTCACAGTAGTTGAGGTGTGGGGACTGCAGGCCACAGAAAAAAGAATGAAGATTACAGAAATCTAAGTTTTCAAATCATGATGAACCAAAATATTTGAAGTTTTTCTTTCTTTCTTTTCTTTTTTTTTTACAGAATCCCACTTGTGTTTTTCATCAGCAGGTTCATGTTGAAATTTCATTTGAGAATTACATGGATGGACCGGATTTGAAATGAGGATAATAGAGGGGCAGTTCAGGTTAAACATTTTGGTGACAAACCTTGAGATGTTTGGGGGATGGGCCCAGGAGGGATGGTGAAAACACTGATAGAATGATCATGATCATACTAAGCAAACAAAGAGGAGATTAATGGACGGTAGAAAATGGAGGGAACAGGGTCAAATAGAAGCTGAAGATTTGTTGTGTTGACACCTACTGTAAAAGCAGTCGCCCAAAGTATAAGTAGTAATATGCCCCTTTCCCACTGGACAAAAAACCTGTCTAAATCCGTCAACAATCGGCTTTTGGTGGCAGTGGGAAAGGCGCACTGACCCAAGTTGACCCACGTCAAACAACTCAGCAAATGACATAGGCTAAAATGTCCTTCAATCGGCTCAGTTCCAATCAGCAAGCAGTAAAGTAGCGTCCTATATCATGTCACGTGTCAATGCTTGTGATATATCATCATCAACATAATTCCACAGTAGTGACGTCACCAGACACACCGCTGAGGAAGCGCAGCTTGCCATTGGGGGTTCGAATGGAGAAAGGCCAAATACAGATTATTAGCAGGTCAACGCAGGTTTTAAAAACAGGGGTAGGCCCACTAATTTTACAGGAAAAGCTGCTTTAGAAGCTCTAGAAGCCAAATATGTGATGCACTTACTTAGTTTGCATATACAGTTATTATTAAATTATTATGAAATTAATTTGTTCCAGAAGTGTTCTCGTACCGTGATTTTTTCATAAATAGAGTCACATTTTACATGTAAAAAGTTCAAAGGCCCCCCAATACTATCCCTCAAACTCTTTAAAAATAATCAAAGTATACCAATTTTGTATGAAATATGTGTTAAAAGTAAAAGAAAATGTATATTTAGATTTTAGATGTAATCTATTGGTCTTCAGTGGGTAAATGTGTCTTTACTGACTGAACATTAAACATTAAACCAATGAAATGAACCAGACATGTGGGTCATTTTCATAACATTGTGCTTGTTTTAATTGTCACTTTCACTTTCAGCAGTGTTTGTTAACAGGCGTTTGGTGGGGTGTAGATCCAGGGATGATTGACGGCTTTTCATGGTCTTCCAGGGGACATGTGCTTTGTCGGGGTGGGCGATGGCACGATTTGTAGACATTTTTTCGGGGTGTTCTTTTTCCCCGGGTTTGGGGAGGTTTGTGGGGTTTCACCCGCATGTTTTTTGTTCGTGCTGGTGGAGTGATGGCTGCCTCCTCCTTTTTTATCATATCCTGCTTCACTTCTGTTGGTAGCGCGGTAGGCTCGCTCAGGGTGACTCAAGGGGCAGAAGTGGGTCTGTCCTCCTCGTGTGTATGGTTAGAACCCTGTGATGAATGACGGTCAAAGGCTCACGAAAAGCATCATGGGTAGCTCCCTCAGAGCCAATGGGATGCTACGTACAGTATGTACATTACGTACGTTATGTAGTTACGTACAGTGCGTACAGTAATGTACATAGTATTTGTGTCTAAGGGGGTTCGGTTTCCTTTTGTAATTCTTTCGTATTCAGAGATGAAAAAATTGAGATCAAGGTTTTTTGTTACTTGGATTTCTGGTTAGCTGGGTCTTTCCTAAGTAGGGCTACCACTGTCCTACTTTGTCTATTAAAACTAAACTTGGCATGTCAGAACTTAAGGCTAGTGGGGTGACCATGCTTCACCCATATCCACATCACTTGGACTTGGACTGGAGATCCATCAGAGTCCAGGTTTAAGGACCAATGCAGCTTGGGGCTAATTCCTTTAGCTAGCATAGTCCATCCCATAATGACTATCCCCAGCATAAGCTTCAGCCTCCCACCCTCTTCCCCCACTGCAGACCTACCCTAGCATTGGGAGCTAATGAAAACAAATGGCTTTTCAATGGGCAGACAAACCTATTTCAAACATTCATCATCAGCCTCATAGATTTCTAAAATCCCATCAAGTCTGTCCCTGGCCTATACCTCACTTTGTCTCCAGCTTTCTCCCTCTGTCCATCTGTCTCTCTCCTGCTAAGCCCACTCATAGACCGCAATCACAAACTTTGTAACTTTTCAGCATCATTTATACAGGCTCCATGTAGAATTACCCACCTGACAGTTATTCACATACCAAATCTCGATTGACAGAAACAAGTGGACAGGACACTATTATCTTGAGATGGCAGAATGAATGGAAACTTGGTGCTAATTTCTCTGAGCAGCACACACAACAGCTCTGAGCTTCAACAAAACTTTCACATTTTCCACAGCAAATAAACAAAAATTTGATTAGATAAGATCGGACTTTAATGATCCCTGTAAGGAAATTGGGTTGTTGCAGCAGCACACAGAAGAATATACTGTAGATAAGACAGGACAGATATAGAGTATTTGTAGAAAATACAAATATCGAGTCATAACAACGCAGGAACAGTGACAACAATGCTACAGATAAATACATGAAGACAAAGCATCTTCAGAGATAGAGAGATATAATGCAGGTCATGTGCATGACAGATGATTAGATTGTGGATGTCAGACAGAGGTGCAGAGTAGTGCTGAGCATGGCAAATTAAGTTTAGATAGAGGCTTTTTTGTTGGTCTGAAATCAGCTCTTAAACCGTTTGCCAGAAGTGCTTTTAATATCTGTCCTTACTGCAGAGAAAAGACAGATTAAAGCAGTCCAATCAGCATCTTCTCAGAGGTAAAACAACAAGGTTAAAGTCCCTCTGCTATTAATGGGTTTTTGTTACCTTTATATTTCATTTTATCAGTAAAAAAAAGAAACAATTCCATGATGCATGTTGGTGTACAAAGTAACCGACAGCATATGATTTGTGCACTCGCATTATTTGGCTCTTCAGTTTCTTTTACTTCTATTGCTGCTTCTGCTTTTTACACCACTTAGAGGCAGAATCAACCCATGGAGTCATCGCAAAAAGATGTAATTGTGCATAGTGTTTGTTTAAGCTGGTTGTGAAGTCAAGCTCAGCCCAGGATCCTACATCATGGACCTGCCTCGAACTTCAGCTGAACCATTACATCCTATGCCTGGCTTAATCAATCTCATATTGTTACCATTAATGTCTGCTTTGTTCCCTTCATGGGGGTCTTGAAGCCATTTTCCATGCCTTTGAATATCCATATACACACATGGAAAGGCAGAAATGTCCCAGAATAAAGACATTAAATACAACTTCCCACAAATTAAGTAAGTTGATTTAATAATCTTTTTGTCTCGGTTGAGAGGGAGGGAACTGATATCCCTCCTTTACTTTTGAGTATAGCTGAACCTGATCCATACTCATATAATGTGAAATAAATACACAGATTGCTCTTGAATATACACAGATTCTTGGGCATCACCACAGACTGAAGAATTTGTCATGCCTGAATCAGCAACAGCAGAGTGGTTGCCAATAATGTCATTGCAGCTAGGTTGTTCTGGTGCCAAAAAAACAATGAGCAGTAAGAAAACAATACATACATTGCCTTACAAATGACAGCAATATACCAATGGGTAGCCCTTTTTACACAGTACTTCTGTTATGACAATATTTCGCCTATATTCGACATCTGTGTAAAAGAAATGGTGGATCATTTGCACACAAAACCATACACTGTCACCTTCAAAAGTTCTGTAATGACACCACCATTGTTGGTTGTGTGTCTGAAGAGAACAAACTGGAAAACAGAGGAGTCATCACAGACTGTAGACTGGTGTAAGCAAAACCACCTGCGCTTGTCTGGTTGTCACGATGAGCTGTCAGAGCTATTGGGTCTGACCAACACGTTAAGGCGAACTCCCTCAAATGCCTCAGTTTTCTATTGGTTAAAGCCAGAAAAGGTGGTGTTGAAGCTTAAACCAATCACACCACTCTTTCCTATGATGTATCCAGCGAGGCTAACTGGTAGCTTAAACTCTTACCGAAGACAGAAACATCTTTTCTTTTAATATCTTTAATATTTTTTTTCCTGTATGTATTACCATAATGTAGAAATCAGGTGGCACAGTTTACAATTTACAGTTAGATTTGGATCTTAATGTGCTTGCCATGATGCATTTTCACCAAGTTCCCATGTCATCTAGAACAGATATACTGTATTGTATGTCAGTTCTCCTTGACCAAGGTACTAGAAGATCTGGAGTCGGTCTACGAGCCCCTCCAATGGCAGCTCAATGCTCCTAATGCCAAACTGCTAACTGCTAATGCAAAGAGTTGTATGTATAAGGGTGGATAAAATGCAGGAACCAAATTTTGAAGTTAAGTTAATAAAGTCAGTTAAGCTTGTAATTTACTTCTTGTTTTCAATTACCCTGAAGTGACAAGATATGCCTATCTGCTGCCTAAACGAGTCACCTGACATTTATAGCCTGAAACACAATTTAACCAATAGATACGAATGCTTCCAACTTAAAGTGTGCATTAATGGAAAAATCATGTTAATAATAGAGGTGAGTATTGGCAGGTACTGTGATACAATACAAATCGCAATACTAGGATCATGATACGATACATAGCAATACTGTATATCATAATACTGTTAACAAGGTGATTTTTGTTGTTGTTGTTTTGTTTATTTTTTCTTGAAAATGTTAATTACACCACAAATGGTAAATGGACTGCATTTATATAGCGCTTTTCCACCTTCATGGTGCTCAAAGCGCTTTACATTAGCCTCTCATTCACCCATTTACACACACACTCATACACCAGTAGGTTCCTAAGATCTAAGGTCAGTCCTACTGGGGGCCTAAGCCAGGGTTCAGTCTCTTGCCTAAGGACACTTCAACATGTGGACAGCCAGAGCCGGCACGCGAACCGCCAACCTCTCGGTCATTGGGCTACCCACTCTACCAACACATTTTTATTTGATCAGAAAACTTCCTTCTGTAAAAACTTAAAAGTGCACAATTTGAATAAAGATACAACATTGACTTTACCAGTATAAAATGAAAAAATAAATAAAATAATGTTTTACAGAGATCAATGTTTAAGATCCTGCTCTATAAATAAAAGAGCTTAATAAACAAAAAGAAACCCAAAAAACAAAGGTGAACCTCTGCCATGTCTGGATTTGAGTGAATACCTAAAAATATGCATACAGTACTTTTTAATACTGATACAGTATTTGAAATGACATATATTGCAAAGCTAATATTTTCTTACACCTCTAGTCAAAACACATTCAAATCTACATGAGGATGCTAACATACCGAAAATAATTCAGGTGAACAATATAGGACTCCATGTGGTTTTCTGACAAAATTGATGGTTTTGTGCTGGTGGCAGTGTCCTTAGGGTGAGACGATGATTGACTGGGGGCCGGGGAGGGCCTCACCTTTTTATTTACCACGACATCGGTGCTTGGAATCCCCCACTGCCAGGCTAAATGAGTGGCATACAGAGGGACACTCATTGTAACAGCAGGGCTGACGGATGGACGATGATGATGTCATCAGCGAGTGCCAATCCTGATCAGGCTAGTGGATTGGTGCCAGGCTGCGGGTGGCCGTGGCAACCAGATGCCAAGGCAACAATGCCACTCAGCCAGTTAAAGAGGGGATGATGGAATATGGCAGGTGCACTCTGGTGGTGGCGCTCCACACAGTAGTCCACATATGAAGAGCTTTTTCCACGTCTTAAGCATTGTTTGTTTTAGTATTATTCCACTGATGCTTGTGTGTTTAAGGGAAAAAAAACACCTTCAGACAATCTTATAGTGTTATATAATCACTTCTTCACATTCAGTGGGTTGCATGTTAATGTCACACAGTGTTACAACTAATACTGTATGGGACTTGCTTTGCATATAGTATTGCATTGGCTGGAAACTATTTTTTTTCTCTTTTTGGGGGGGCGTTTAAGTGAGGATTAGCTTTTCTTTACATGCTTCTTAAGACCAGTAAATAGAATTATGAGGAATAGTGTCTTTTACAGAAAAGCAGAGAAACACTTAAGAGATACTATAACATAGCCCTCCCTGGTATTCTTTTTGTTGCTCTCCCCTTCCTCTTTTTTATTTCTCTGCTGAGTTATTAAATTTTTTTTGTTTATATTTCATTTTTGGTTTTTAATTTCTGCTTCATTTTATGAGGGTATACTTTTTTTAAGGACTGGTAATTGTTTTATATACCGGTATTATGACAGAAATCTTGATTTACAGAAGCACACATTAAAGGGATGTAAGATACAAGGCAACATTTTTAACTGTGTCATTTTAATGATTGCCATTCAATTACATTAACAATCAGGGAAAGCAAAAGAGAATTTTACTTGCAGTAATATTTAGTTTAACTTTGTCTTGTTTTATACATATTTGTATTTACTTTTTTCTCATCGTTTTTATTTAACACACCTATAACAGTGCCATTTCTTTGTGCTCCTCCTCTTTTTCAACATCTTCCCCCTTTGCCAATCCACAGGGTGAAATTAACCCTGTTGTAATTACATGAAGAGGGTCAACATGCACTAAGGTTGAAAGTGTTAGCTGTGGCTTTTCCCCTCTATATGAGTCTGTGAAAAAAAAAAAAAAGATGGATGGATTATATACTGTATGTCCACAATTGTACAGTCTGGCTAAAATGCATCCAAATCCCTCGGGTGATCACATAGGTTGTGCAGTGAAACACTAGTGCCATTAGAAAATAAAGTGCATGACTCACTGACAGCCTTCATTATTTTCACAACTCATTCTAAACCAACTTACAGTGCTAAGCCGTTTCATCTATCTCTCTTAATCACACAGTAGCCTATGCATTAGACTTAATTATGCCGCTGCATTTTAATGGCACACAGTGTACTGCTTAAACCCAATCTTGAGCAGCAATCTTGACTACCATGCTTTTAAGACAACAACAACGCATTTATATAAACAAGCACTGCTACACAAATTAAATATTTCTCTCCGTGCAATGTGATGTACGCCAGATCTGTGACATGATAGTATGAAAATGCACAACAGAAAAAATAACATCAAAATAGCAATTTTATACTTAAATTAATCATTTTTCTCTGTATCACACTGGCAATGTGTTCAATTTGCTTTTTTTGTGTTTTCTCTCTCCCTCTCTCTCTCTCTCTCTCTCTCTCTCTCCCTCTCTCTCTCTCTCTCTCTCTCGCTCTCTCTCTCTCTCTCTCTCTCTCTCTCTCACTAGGTAGGAGCCCTCAGCAGCAGAAGCAGGAGTGGAGAACAGTTAATAGTGGCGCTGCAATAACAATAAAATGTCATCAATCTGTGGGCGCCTCCTGCCTCTGTCACACCAAGTTTGTACAGAGTAATGACATTAGGCCCGGAGTAGCAGGCACACTGCTCTCTTAAAGGCACCGCACCTCACAAACAAACAAACAAACAAACAAACAAGCAATATATCCAAAGAGGAATGTACAGCCTGGAATAAAATGGAAAAGGATGGAGAGACTACGAGCAAATAGGAAGGTTACAAAAGTTATTTTTACGTGTCACACTCATGACAATATACCAACAAGGACATGTACTTCTCAATTTGTATGTACAGTATGTAAGTATGACACTGTCAAACAGGTTTTCAGAATAAAAAAGCACACATCCAGATCCACTCATTACACTTAAAAGTCATTTGTGTCGTCTTTAGTCTTTTTTTGTGTTATTTATGCTTATTTGGGTGAGATAATTTCATGTAGCTCTTACTAGAGTGAGGCAATATGGACAAAAATGTTAAACTTACAGGCACACTATTTTTGATGTGTTAAAACCATATGCTATATCTAACTGGAGAAACACATCTGTTATTAACATATAAGAAGTGGTACACAGGCTACATTCTGAAATGTTAAGTAGAAAAAGTCATGAGACAGATAATCTGGATTTTAAGAATTTTCTCATAACAAAGTTTGATTAATGCAATTAAATTGATATATCATGTCTTCTTGGACGTTTCCTCCTTCTCTGGACAACATATACATTTTTGATATTTGCTTTTCTTGCTCTTTTTAATTGTGTGAACCACTAATTGAATATATCGAAACATAAATATATCACTCATTGTACAAATTAAGTGCTACCTGACACAATTCAGTTCATAAGATGCATAAATAGGAAAAATAAATGAATATAATAATATATTAACATATATGCAACATTTTACATTATATATATATATATATATATATATATATATATATATATATATATATATATATATATATATATATATAAACTCTTCAAATCTCTTAATTTAAGGGTATTATATACTATACACATCAATCCATATTGGTAATTTTAAACATTTCCATCAGTGCACATCTAAACCAAAAAAAGCAAACTAATTAATTCAAAAACAAATATTGTCAATTTGGCATATGATATTAACTGAACTTGGCTTTTCTTCTTTTATTTTCTTTACTTTTTGTAAAAAAAAAAAAAAGAAAAAAGATTCATGTATGAAACATAAACAGTTGTTTTGTCATAAAACATCCAAGTTATATCGTTCAAGGTGGCTAAAAAAATGCAGTAAATATGTACCATCTAAATTTGATTTAATGACAGCAATGGTTGTCATCTTAGCAGTTGATTTGTAGGTGAAATAAAATGAGAAGGCTGACAGGGTTTTTTTTATTTATGTGAATGACAGCAAAACCGTGCAAGATTGAACTTTTTAAACAAAATACAGCCACAAAAAATAAAACATGCATTATGTATAGATATTAATGTTTCTTTATACAGATTAAAAAAGCACAGTATGTATAGATGTTAACGGTTCTTTATGCAGATCAAATAAGCACAGGTTAAATGCTTTAGGTGCTAACTTAGAAGGTTTTGAGTCAATTATTAATGTGGATTTTTTTTCATCACTATGAAAGCTTAAAATGAGCAGCTATGATACTGCACATCTCTGCTGTTCATAAATTCTTATTCAGTATTATAATTCAAACAATGCAATAACCAAATAATGAATAGCAGCTACTGACAAGATCACACTACCTTCTATCTAAAACCGATGTGAGTCAAACCATAAAATGTCATATTACTACATTAACATTTTAATTTGTGCGTGTCTGTGTATGTCCATGCACGTGTGTGTGTGTGTGTGTGTGTGTGTGTGTGTGTGTCTGCATCTGAACTGGATTGTTATGTGTTTGTGCGTGCCAACGTGTGCTCATCGGGGTGTGTTTACTAGCATCCATCTGCATGCCCGCTGGTGACACATCAGCCAAGAGCCTCCATCAGTGACACACAAACACTTGGGGAACGGGGGCCGAGGGGTGGAGGTAGGGTGGGTGTGGAGTCTGTGAGTTAAATCTGTGTGTGTGTCTGTGTGTGTGTGTGTGTGTGTGTGTGTGTAAGAGAAGGAGGGAGGCAGAGTCAGGGGGAGAGGAAGGCCTGGCCAGGCGGCATTAACCCTGCGTTGCCTGAGGCCAAGCCGTGCCACCGATCCTGTTTTCTAATTCACCCCTGCTGGCAGTGCTAATGCCAGCCACTACCAGTTACCACACAATCTGCTCAGGGGACTGCCCAGCCCCACTCGGCCCCACACCCCCTCATACAATAATCTGGGCTGGGCTATGCATGATGATTTGCATCCTGCTCAGTGGAAGTCTGATAGTCTAAATGATATTCTATGAGACATATTAACTATCTTATCGAGGTTTTTTATCACACTTGTCACTTGGAAATTACAAGATATTAACATGTTTTTAGTAAAATTAAACTACAGGGTTTCACAAAACTATTAGATTTTCTCAGTAAGACACACACACACACTCCTTTCCATGTCTCACGGGGACCAAATTTGTAATTATCACTTGTAGGTAAAGCAGCCATTGTGAGTGAAAATGAGTGTAATGAGTGTAAATGCATCTTCTTTTTTTCATAAAAAATTCTATCTTTTTTTTTTTAGATAAATAAATACAAAAATACAAAAAAATACAGAAAAGGTTTTAAAAATAACAATGAATAAAATAATCATCTCATCATCTGAACCCGCTTTATCCTGACTCGGGTCGCCGGGGTCACTGGGGGCCTAATCCAGCTACAATGGACAATGGCGGGGTACACCCTGTATGAGTAAATAAAATAATAAAGAATAATAATACAAAAATAAATTTAAAAAAAAAAGGGAAACATCTTCAAACCTTTGAAAAATACATGTTTAGCTTTGCATCTCTTTCCCCCATGATTTAAAACAAGTGAATGCATTTATACATTTGCATAAATTTGTATACTTCAAAGATTTATATTTTACTAATGGGGACCTACATTTATATTAACCCTTGTGGGGATCTGAATTTTGGTGCCCATGGGGTCTGAGGTCACCATGGCGACAGTGTAAATGGATTAATGCAAAAGCCCTATAGCAGTGGTTCCCAACCTTTTTTGGCTCATGACCCCATTTTAATATCATAAATTTCTGTCGACCCCAGACGTTGACAATGGAGACTTTTTTACTGAAATGAATTCGTTTTTGATCATTTAATAGTTTGCTATAACAAGATGTAAATAAAGAGAATTGTACATGACATTTACTCTATATATTGTATAATATGGACAAAGCCAAGTGTAGATTAAACTGCACAAAGTGAGAATTTGACTTCCTTGGTCAGGATATGTACAGTCAGTCCAGCTTGTATTTACAAAGCTGACAATTAATCCTGAACAAACAATAACTCAAACTATGAATTATGAAAGAGCTGCAGGATCTGAAACTGACCACAATGAACATTTGACAGATAAACAGAACCACAGTGCTTCAGTTTTAGCTTCAGACTTTGTCAAGTCTTTTATGTTGGGCTGTCAAAAAATTTAACACAATTAAATGGAACACTTGGTTACAGATGTTTTGGTGAAACTGTCAGAAATTAGTAACATGAATAAACATGTTAATTGCATATATATTCATATTTGTGCATATATTTGTGACATTTAATCATATTTTTTTTCAATACTTCAGAAGAGTTTTTGAGTAGGTTTTGAATTTTTCATTGCTTTTTTTTTTGTTAGTTTATATTTTGACTGACATAAACTGACATTAATCAAAATTAATCCAAAACAACCCTGTGATTAATCTGATTAAAAAATGTAAGCATTTGAAAGCCCTACTTTTATGTATTGTGAATCTTTCTCTCAACTCACCATATATTTTTTATTAGTAAGTTTTTATTTGTATTTTTATCTATTACTACAAATTTCATATGACCCCATTTGAATTCCAGGTAACTCCACTTGGGGTCCTGACCCCAAAGTTGACAAACACTGCTTTATAGGATTGTTGCTTTAGTAAAGTTCTAATGACCACACATATGCAGATCAAACCTGGATAAATATAACGTATGTGCAGCAATAAAAACTAACATTTTCAGAAAATAAACTAAAGCGGTAGTATTTAGTATGATCTCCCTTTGCACTTAACATGTCTTTAAACATTTTGTTCAGACAATGTGAAAATTACTGCATTAATTTGCTGATATTTTATGACAGGTTTTTATTTAACATGATATTTCTTCTTGTGCCGCTTCCTGTCATGGAGTCAGGGGTCACATCAAATAGAGACTTTAACCTTTAAAACACATTTAGCTCTGGTTTTTTCTGTACATCTTTTAAGGCTGTGCACATATTTCCTCTGTGTTCTTGTTGTATCTGATGGAACAAGAATGGAAAAATAAATCTGTACACTCACTATAAACCCAGCAAAACAACACAACGAAATGCAATCCAAGACTTTTATATATATATCTTGGAAAAACAGAGATAAAACCATAATTAATTTGTTGATAATATTAAAATAATATAATTTTGATGGTCTTGTTCACTTTAATTGAATGTTATTTGGCAACAAGTGTTGTTTGATTCCATCTATATTGGTGTTGTCGTCAGTATCTTGCTCAGTCATTTTATAAATTGCTTTCACCTTGTCTTAATTTGTACCCGTTACCTTTTATCGGAGCCATCACCATCCTGTCTGTTATCTGTACAGGTATCTTCTTTTTCTCACCTCTATTGCTCCCCCCACACTTGGCCTCCATCAGTAAAAACACACATGAAAGTACATTTTATGGGATTTTCTTGATGGTCATTTTGGACTGAGGCATAAATAATGGTAAATGTTTAGAATTTATTTTTGAGGGTTTTTTTGTTGTTTTTTTTTTTTTATAACTTAAGGCAGCATATGACTTTTATTATAATTTTTGTCTTCACATTTGTAAAACCTAATTATCACTAATCCATTAGTCTTTCTGTGCTTATGTATCTATGTCATTTCCCTCGCAGTGAACAACTTCAAAAGATAACTACATCACAAGCTGTCTGTTTTATTTACACTATAAACTGATACATCACTCAGGCTTTATCAGAAATTTTATTCTGAAATGAATTTGGGGAATGAAAATTCAGTAGCAACAAACACGGAGACAAAAAATGAAAAATGTGTCCAAGAAATAGATGGAATCATTATTAATTTTTAAAAATTATTTCAGTCACAATACAGAACAAACAGAAAAGCACAAGGCAGGCAAGACACATATGCACACATGATCAATATATTGCTTGCTGAAAAAGGTTTAGGACTGAAGTCGAAGCTTATTTTGGCCACCTTAGAGGTCAAGTGTCATCTTATAATACAGGGTGTGACACAAAAGTCAGGCTACTTTTAAAAGGTGACGATGAAAACAGAAGACGTAAAAGTGACGTCTTCAGTTGTTCATCCACATTTACAGTAGACAAACATTTTCAGGAGGAAATCCATGTTTATATGAAGACGCAACAGTAGATGAAATACCATTGGATATGAATGCCAGGCCGCTAGGTGGTGCTGTGATAGAACGCCAACATGTCCTTTTCTGTTTTTGACGTATGTAATTGTACACCCGTCTGTTTGTCTATGGTATGCGTGTCATTTCTGTGCAATAGCTGAAGCGACTCCTGCACATTTACTAGAGCTGCTAGTGCTAGTGCTAATGCTAATGCTAATGCTAGTGCATCTTGAAGATCTGTGGGATTGAGGTTTTCCGACATATTTGTTGCTTTACCAGCTCGGCGTATGAATGGAACATGAAAGTGTATGTGATGTGAACATGTGCATTTCTTGCCGTCTTCAAAACACCCCACTCTGGAAGGAGTCTTCAGATTTTTGTGTATTCAAACCCTGACAGTGCTGGCACCGTGTAAATTAAAGGCACTTCCGATAAGATATTTTCTCGTATTTAGCCGCAATCATCCTCGTGTAAATGGCCGCTTACACATCAGTTTCAAGGCATTTTCTGAATATGTCATTGTGATGCTTTAAGAGGCATTTTAAGACATACTTTTATTCTACTGCTTTTATGGTTATCCCTTGATTTTATGACCTTGACCCCTGAAGGGGAGAGGGGTACTGTTTTTGAGTTGGTTTGTTTGTTTGTTGATCTGTCTGTCTATTTGTAAGCAGCTTTACACAAAAACTACAGCACCAATTTTCATGAAAATTTCAGGAAAGGTGTGAGGTGGTTCAGAAAAGATCCCATTGAATGTTGGTGAATGTAGGTCAAAGGTCACAGTCCCAGTCACCAAAAATGTGTTTTCACAATGATAAGAAATAGGAAAATCAGGTCAAATGCGTGCAGGGTTTGTTTTGCCGCGCACGCTTTTGTGCTATTTATCTACTGTCTTTTAATCTGTAAGGAATCCAGTTTAAAAACCGGTACAGGCACATGGTTTTCACTGGGTACAGGGTAGAGGAAGGGTTTGAACATTCTGGGTTTCTTTATTAATTCTAATTGTTACCTACTTTCCTATCTGCTTATTTGTTGTTTTTTTGTTGTTTTTTGTTATTTAATTATTATTATTATTATTATTATTATTATTATTATTATTATTATTATTATTATTATTATTATTATTATTATTATTATTATTATTGTTGTTATTATTGTTGTTATTATTATTATTATTATTATTATTATTATTATTATTATTATTATTATTATTATTATTATTATTATTGTTGTTGTTGTTGTTGTTGTATTGATTATTGTTGTAATTCTGCACATGTTCAAAATAAAGCATTCAAAGAAAAGAAGAAGAAAGAATTTTTGTGCGCATGTGTGAACAACTATCTTATCCTTTAAATCTGTGAAGCACTTTGTGAGGTGTCGCTGTGATAAGTGCTATATAAATAAATGTTTCTATCCTGAGTACTGATAGCCTGGCCTTACCCTTTATGTTTGCAAGGTATGTATGGTAAGTCTACACAATGCCATATTCTCATCTTTTTCATGACCCTGTATTATAAAATGACAATTGACTGGACTCATTACTTGTCTCCATGTTTGTTGCTGTTGCTGCTGCAGCTGCGTGGAATTCCCATTCCCATAATGCACTCTAAAAATAGCACTTTGAAAATTTCCAAAATGGACATAACATTTTGGTACATAAACAAATGAACTGCTTGTAATGGAGTCATCTTTGAAGTTGTTCACTGTGAGGGAAGTGATTTACAGTGGTGGAAATGACTGAAATCTGCCAAGTATTATTTCCTTCTCCAAACCAACATGTCAAGGTTAAAACTGGATGTTTCTGCAGAAAACCATACAGGACATAACATGTTGAAACCATCAATTTACTTTTGTTCTTTTTTTTTTGTCTTATAAAGAAAAAAAATAAATTAATATTTGCATCTGTTTATCTGATGCAGCCACATCTTTTTAAATAAAAATAACTACTGTAACTGTATAAGCACAAACATACTAATGGACTAGAGATAATTTGGCTATCGCTCTGGTTTTACAAATCTGAAGAACAATTTGTGTTGTGGCAGTGAGCTCAAACATTTGCCCTTTTCCACTGGAGGCCAATGAGGTGTTTCTGGTTACGATTCTCTTTTTCTTAAGTCGATCAAAAGGATGAAGCGATAGCATGACTGTCACTATGTCCTATTATCATCTCTCTTACTAATAAAACAGAAACTATAGGTTCAATCACGTGTCCACTATCCATTCTTCTGTTAATGCCTTTCTGTCAACCAATATAATTATGAGATTTTGGAGCAGGAGAACCCAAACATTTGACTAATCTGCTGATATTATAACGCCTTCTCTTTTTCCTGACAAAACATCAAAACTGACAGATGAATGAATTTTTATTTTGAGGTATTATCACTGAACAGCTCCAATTAAAGCCAAGCATTAGCCATCAGTCAGTACTACAGCCAAATTCTGTTGATACCAATAATTTGTAAAATACATAATTGGCACCAATTAATTGGTCTATCTTTGATTATTTTTTTTATCTGTTATCTTTAATTAGTGACTTGCAGCCAAAAATGTATTTTGCCAAGTCACAGTAATCTTGGCCTTTGACCTGTGATGTTTAATCATTTCATCATGTTGTACAAATGAAAATTTCCATTACAATATTACAATATTGTATTACAATATTCCATTTGAAAGATAAAAAGTGACCTTTGACCCTTGGAAATGTGTAATTGTACATTTTTAAGTGTTGGCCAAAAAGTGTGTTTTGTGAGGTCACAGCAAATGTTGATTGTGACTTTTAATTATCAAATATGTGGGTGAATCTACAAGGTGAAGTAGAGTTGCTGGTTCAATTCCCTGGACCTCCCCCAGCATCTGATATGGCAACACAATGTTCCTAGTCTGCAGTGTTGGTGTGATCCTGCATATTCAGTCAGTGAATTTTAAAAGCAGAGCCTATATTTCAGTGTGTATTTCATGTCCACATGTGTAATATACTGAAAAATAAAGATAAGACTTCATTGAATCATTTCAGTCCATTCTTGAGTCCAATTGAGTCTTTGGGACAGATCTGAAGAAAATATTTTGCCGCATTCAATGTAATTTTTAGGGCCAGCACTCAAAACTACATTTCTGGTGTCATTATTTAGAAGTATGTTTGAAGATGGTCCTATGAAGTTGAATTACTGAAGAATTCAGACCCAAACATTGCATTTGCAGTTTATGTAGATCCCAAGGAATTGTTTCAAAATATATAATTCCAATTAAAAAACCTAAATGTTACTTATTTAAGTGTGACACGTGTGTATAATTGTACTATTTCAATTTTATTTTTAATTGATCAACTCTGTACAGTGACCTTGAGTGCCTATAAATAAAATGTGTTATGATTATTTTGATTATTATTAATATTATTATTAAAAAGGTGATTGGTGTCACATCTCATCAAGATCAACTTGAAACAACCACATTGGATACATTTACATGATATTTTTTCATTCTGAATCATTTATTCTGAATAAAATAATTTGGAATTCAAGCTATTTCCGTCACATTTACATGAAAATGTTAATTCTGAATAAAATGATTGTATTCTGCTCTAGTTAACTGGGCTTTAGATGGAGTTGGAGGTACAGAGGGTTCTGATTGGACAGAACGCCCACTTAAAGGTGTCATTCCAATGTCATTTCATTGCGATTGCGTCCACTTCCTGTTTTGCTTTCATTTCAACTAGCAACATGGACGACATGCAATGTAGTAACACATTTATTTTTGTAATAATCACGAAGCAGCAGCTCGACTGAATCAACCATAGGAATCAACAAACTAATACCGGCAGCATGGAATATGCACATCATGGTGATAAGACCAGGAATAATGTTAAAGCAGAATTAATGGTTTACATGTCAGAGGAATTATCCAATTCGGAATTAAGATCGGAATAAACCAGTGACTTTATTTGGAATTAAGTTAAATTCAGAATTGGCATTTTTAATTGGAATTGGGTGTGTACATGGTCATCTTAAAGAGGAATGAACCTTTATGCTGAATTAAACAGGAATAAAAACTCTCATTGGCACCACTGTCTGCTTGACACGCCTCCAGATAAAACATTTCAAGCATGAGTTACAATTCAGGTCATTGACAGACACCTCTGAAATATCTCCTGGAGAGCCCTGTAAAAAACATGAACAGTCAGCACCAGTGCCCTATCTCTAAAGCCACTGAGGGATTTGTGGACCAAGTGGGATGCTCTCCCTGGTGAAATACAGAAGCCCTGCAGAAGACACCAGTACTAACAGATCTGGCAGAAAACAGCGTCTTTTCTGTCTGGTCTCCAGGGTCACTGGAGATCTGAGACTCATACTGCCTCTTCACCCACTCAGCATCATAACATGTTTGCATTTATGCCTTTGAGGGATTACCCACAAATACACTCAGCTACTATTTTGTCATTTATAGACAAAGGTTAACAGATTACAACACTAGTAGCTACTTAGTTAACTACAACATATGTTTGACAAATCCATTGATACCAGAGGATACAAGAGGAAGACTTTACTGAAAAAAGGTGTGTGGCATATTGTCATCATAGAGTAGGCACCTGTAAATTACCTTTCTAAATAGATTTCATCATGATTAGATATCAGAATGTCATGTAATGGTTTATGGCGAAATGAACAAAATGCAAGACGGTTTATTCTGGGATCATGTAGAGAAAACGTGAAATATAGTCAATGGTTGAAGCAGTATATCATGCCACAAAAACAAATCTCTTTCTATCAGATTATGCACTAATGAAAGCTTAATTATGATTATACTTATGTCCTTCATCTACATGTAACACTGCTACAATTTTTTTTAGAAAGCATCTGCTTCAGATTAAATCTGCTACATTTTACATACTTTAATAAGATGAATTACAAAACAAAAAATGACAAAAGTGCTGGTTAGCTCATGTTTTAATATATATGATGGTGGTATATTCCACATAAATGGTGGTTTCTGTACATGTATACAATGGATTAGTAAATATTCCACTAGAAAGAACCTGTAAAGTGAATGAATCATAATGTGCAGACAGTGGTTTGAAGTAGATCTAGTAGATCTAGTAGATCTGACACCAATATTCCTTTGGACTAAAACCTATTGTCTTGCTAATTCTCACAATTTCCCATTTGGACCCAAAACTTGAGCCAACCAGCATTTAAGACTTGAGATTTCTTCATCACTAACACACATGTGTTAAAATTCCATTAGTTTTATCAGCATTTTACTTGTAGATCACTGTAATTTGATGATGGGCTGAATATTTTTTGTATTTCTTAATGACAAGTGATTGATGTCGACACCCGAGAGCTCACAACCCAGAGCATTTCTAGGTTTGTTTTTGATTTACCAGATGACATTGGATACTGGATTAAGAAAAGATTATTCCGTGGTTTAAATATCAATGATACAAAACATGTTTTATTGCATTTTTTGTAATAAGTCAAGTCCTGGGGTCTTCACCAAACCTTAAATAAGTGCTGCTGCTTGTTAAGACTGAACTAGGATTTGAACCCAAATGCAAAAACTCAAAAACTTGTTCAAAAATAAACCAATGTTTAATGACGAAGTAGAACATAAAACACTCCTAAAGAGGATTTCTAACAAATCTATCAAATAGAGGAAAAACCATAATGTGACAAAACATTAAATTAACTTCACTCTCATGGAGGAAAAACTATTAAGTGACAAAGTATTTCAAATTTCAAATAGCATCTAATGTGAAAATGTTCATTTCAGCCATTTGAGACTTGACTTGGACTTGGGACGAAAGACTTGAGACTTGACTTGGACTTGTAAAAAGTGACTTGTGAACATCTCTGTTTAATAGGGGTGTTTTGCACTAAATCAAAGACATATTATTTACATGGTATTCTATTATTTTACTGGTCCGGCCCACCAGAAATCAAATCAGACTGAATGTGGCCCTTGAAAGGAAATAAGTTTGAAACCCCTGCTGTAAACACTCCATAAGCAGTATCTAAAACCAAACTTCATACAACAACATATCTGGAAAACAATTCAAGTTATGTGTGTTTTTGTCTTCTAATCCTTCAAAGGGTCTACAGAAGAATTTCATTTTTATTTTCTAGCCGTCTGGCTTTCTGACATCAGACAAAACAGATTATGCTTTTTTATTCTCTTTTATTCACAGTGTGCATATTAGCCATTAGGTGAGTGACCCCCGCCAGCCTGAACGACAACTCTAGACTGAGAGGCGAAGCTGCTGCTCATGGTCGGCCTCACCTCCTGTGTAGACGGTGTCAGAGAGCAGCTAGTGGGAGCAACTTGTTGAACAAAGAGCACTGCTCAGTTGTATCCATATAAACACAGACAGGGGCTTACAACTATCAACACAGAATGTTAAGTGGACATAGTGGTTCGTAAGTGGCCTGCTCATGTTGTGCGTGTTTAAGGCTTATACCAGGATATCTGACTGAGTGAGCTTCATGCAAATATTCACTTTTATGTGCTTAGACCCTGGACAAACCTCTACCCAAGGATAGAAGGAAAAGATAGTGGTTTAAATGTACTTTATATTCATGCACTCTGTCCAGTTGAGTGTTGGTTGATCCTTTTTATTACTCTTATTCATACAATTTTTTACCTCTGCCAACGTTACGTTTTTGCCGCCATTGGTTGGTTTACAAGATAACTCATTTACTTATGGGTGGATTTTGATGACATTTTACAGGGTAGGTTGGCAATGGGGAGATCTGGAAATGACCAAAGTGATTAATATAAAAACACATAAGTATGCCAAACTGCAGCAGTGAGCTCCTTCCAGATTTTGTGAAAATCTCCAGACATCACCCACACAAATGCCACTTGTTTTCTTATAAAATTGACGAGTACCTGTAATACCAATGATGGCCACATGGATCCCAAAACTCCTCTGAATTAGCCACTATGTCAGTCTAATGCATGTAAAGTAACGTTTTAATGTCCTAAAATACATGTTCTTTTCTCCTTAGGCGTATTTTTCTTCTTCTGGAGTTCTAAAAAGTTGGAAGTAATAACATAAAATTACTTAAATTACAGAATTCTTGATTTATTTATTTATTTATTTTTTTTACCATTTTACTGAATCACTAAGTTAGCATTTAGCATTAGTTCACATCTGACCCTTTAGACTCACAGAGTTACACCCCTTTTTCAGTTTTTTTTTTTACACCATCCTAGTTCTGTGTGTTCAGCATTAGTGAGCTACAGAAAAGTAAAATGTGCAATTACCAATAACTAGGAACTACAAGAATTAGTAAATGCATGTTATACTTTTGAGTTAAAAGCATGTGACTGAGGTGAAACATCAAACTAAAGTCCATTAGACACTCCAATCACATAAAACATTAATCAGACATTTCCACCAAAAAAACAACAACTTGTCCTTCATCTTATATCAGAGCGATGATGTGATAACTGTAAAGTGTGGAGTATATCAGATGACATTTAATATCTTCACATATCGCTATCTTAAATGTACTTCAGATCTATGAGATAAGGTTTCAAGTGTTTTTCTTTCTTTCTAGCTGATTAATTTATTATTATAGTGAGCGATCAAAAGCAGAATATAAAAGCCTCTCTGTGATCCAAGACAAAAAGGTTTTGTTAAATCACTCCATTATACTGAAGTCAGTTCTTTCTCAGCAGTGATGAGGTAATTAGAAAGTATAATGCAAAGTTAGCCTGTTTATAGAGGTGATCCAAAGCTGATCTTTCTACTCACATGTGAATCAATGAATCTGATTGGATTTATTTATTTATATTTGATGTTTTTTACACTTCTGATCAAGGCAACAAGCACAAAACACCTCATCTCTTGCATGTAATGTAGCTTATTTGACGTCTATGCATGTGGTGACATCAGCCTCTGTATATGTACCAAGTTTGAAGTGAATTGAAAACATTTATATATATACTGCATATATATTTTTAAATACATTTAAAATGTCAGCCATTATAAGTAAATAGGGGATGGGAGGTTAAAACAACCATAAAAAATATCCTGCTGTTGGTCTGAAGGCCTTGTGTCTCCCCTGTCGCACAAGTGACAAAAAACATGTCAAAAAATACGAGTCAATGACACTGTAGCTCACTGGGCTTGATGTTGGACAGAGAGATGGCTGAGGGGTGGATCATTGTCACATGAGCTAGATATAGCACATGTGACAATGATCCATTGTACCAGACGTCATAATTGTGGTAAACAGTCATGGGGAATTTTTGGCACCACTTAAAACACCATTAAAGACACAAACATGGCATAAACACTGATAGTGCTGCTCTATTAAACGAGTTCCAATAGGGCCCCATTACATGGTAAACGGTCAACATAAATAACTTTGTCCAAAAGGAGTAATTGTTAGTGCAGGACAGGAACCACCATTATACTGCATGTAGCATCAACGTAGTCACCAAACTGCTGCTGTGGATTGTCAATGTAAAGTGAGTATTCGGGCATTAACGATTTCCGTGGCATGAGAGTACAGTGTTCCTGGATGGATGGACAGACGAACAGCATTTCTATGTCCCCCGCCGGGGCAATGGTGGAGAAAAATGCTAACATTGAACTAACATGAATTCCAGGTAAAAAAAAAAAAAATGTATAAATTAAAAAGAAAAAAAAAAAAAATTAAATAAAAAAAAAATTAAAAAAAAAAATATATATATAGTTTGGTATAAATTCATGCAAAGGTTTTGCTGCTACATATATTTGAAATTCCATCCATTATAAGTTTTAAAGGATTTAAAAAAGATTTTAAAAATTCCTAGAAAATTTCAACTTTGACTTTGCATTCCCAAAATGTAATTGAACCTATTCTGGGTCAGTAGTAAACTATAAACCCAATATGATATGAATTCAACAAATATTTTTGCTCCTAGAGTGTTAACATCCAGCTGAACTAAAAACAATACAAATGAATGAACAAAACAATATTAATAGATCGAGGAACATCATTAGTGGTTCCCAAACTTTGATAATCAATATAGATCTGACTCCCTCACTATCAGAACACAATCTCTAAAATGTATTCCATATCACTTTTTCCATTCATTTCATTCATTGCGTCTGATATTATTTTAATGTGTATGGACCTTGTTTTTCTTTTTTGTCTTTTAAACTTACTTTTGTTGTTATTTCTTTTATGCCATTTTTATCTTTTAAGCTTATTTTTGTCTTGCATGTTTCATAATATTTTAGTCTTTGTATATCATTCATTTATGTCGGCTCTTGCTATGTCATTTTCTTCTGATGCATTGATTCTCATGACTTTCTTAAGGTCAACATTTCTAAACTGCTCCAGAGAACGCCGTCTGTTTTCATTCATATGAGTAACTTCACTTATCACATACTTTCTGTATATTTCTCATCCATTCCTGATCCTAAGTAACAGCAGCAGGGGCTAATAAAAAACACTACATGCTATGACACCTCAATAACACCTACTTCTAATTAAAAGTGAGGTTTCATTTGTGTATTAATGCTTTACCTGATGGAAACCATTTGAAAACTTACAGCTCTTCCGCTTTTGCGCTCACACTGAAATCTGACATTGTGATTAAGATTCACATTGTTTATCTTCAAGGGGAAATTCAATTCAATCATTTATAAAGCTCTAATAAAAAAGCAAAAAAACAAAACATTGATCTGAGGAAAATCACAGGGCACTAAGGTTTACAGTTTGACCGTAGCATATGAGGCTATGAACTAAGCTAATCTCAGTAGCGTGGCCCCATGCCTTCATCATTTCACCATGTGAAGTGATGCACACACACGCACACGCACACACACACACCTACACACACACACACACCTACACACACACACACACACACACACACACACATATATTCCCTCTCTCCATACGTGGGGGGTGGGAGGTGGTATGTTGGTTGCCTAGGAAACACTTCAGTCCAGATAATTATTACTGTAACTGTCTCTGCACACCCCACCTATAATAGCAATGGATCATAAATTATAATCACTGAGTGGCAGCCTTCTGTTAGGGCTGCCTGCTTGCTGCTGCCACCCATTGGGCTGCGGTGAAAATGCAGGATGCGGCTGAGAACAGTGGAGCTGCTGTCAACTCATGGTGCGCGGTGCCTTTGCAGCCTTTGCCTGAAATGACACAGAAAAAGAGCCTATGTCTACCCTTTTTTTCCCCCCCCTTCCTCTATTTTTAGCAAGAATTTTTCACTCTGAATGTCAAACCCGGATGACAATAACAATCATTTAAAAACATTAATGGCAGAATGGAAATATGGCATCATGCTGAATCTGTTTAAATATTTACAAAGGCCTATTCCCATGGCCCATTCCTAAGTAATCAAAAAACAATTAAATATTCTTCCCGGTTGAAAGTCGCTTTTTTGTTTGTTTGTTTTTAAAACAAAATAATTCAGAGCCTTATAAAGAAGTAGTCTGGGGTTGAGTAGTAATTGCAAAGTGAGCGCCCTACTTTTTCTCTCCCCCTTTGCGGGAACTGAGAAGGAACAACGAAAAAATGAAAAACATGGGGGGAAAAAAATGAATAAACAAACAAAAAAAAATAAATTAAAGTAGCATTAAGAATATAAACTAGCAGCCAAAGGAAATAAGATAATTGCCCGGCTGTGTATTTATCATGTCCTTTGTTTAGTAATCATATTCCACAGAAATGATGAGTTTCTGGCCTTCAGTTGGATAGCTACAGCGTTCAGTTTTTGTGCGGCTGAAGACATTTTATTAGCGAAGACATTATTTCCTTTTCCTCTCTTTCTCCATCTCCCCATTTGAAACTTAAAACTATTCATCACATATCCCCCATAACAGAAACCTGCCTTTACATTAGCTGCTAAACAGATGATTTCAATTCAGTTTTCTCCTATGAAGTAAGGGAGTGTTTTCTGATAGGAGACGAGTCTGCAACAGAGGTCTTCGCCACACCGCCAATTACTGGCAAGACGCAGCCGCCTTAAATCAGCTTCCGTTTATAAACATAACTTCAACCGTGGTGCTCCTTCTTCTTCTTCTTCTCCTTCTTCTTCTGTGTCTCCCCTAAAAATCTAAAGCAATGACTGTGGATAGGGAGGAAGCATCATAATTATATTGGTCAGATTACTGAAAGACAGCAGGTTTAAAAGCCAGACCTCAACAGTTTCATATCCAGTGTCAGCTCTGTTCACCTCCTCTGTTTTAAAATGAGATGCCACAGCGTTTTACTTCCTGCAGCCACACACGGGTGAGCAGGAAAGTTTCAGGCTGTTCAAATGACCTCAGCATTATGATTGTAACTCTGCAGAAAGCTTGGCAATAAAACCTTTTAATCATCAATTGTTGTTTCTGCTGAAATCCCGGTCTATTTCTTTTCAAAGGACAGACTATGTCACGCTCACACTCGTAGAGACAGAAAGCGACAAACACACACAATCATACACACTGAATCCCTTTCAAAAAAATAAAAACAAAAAACAAAAAAAACAAAAGACAAAACATCTTCTATCCAGTTACTGAACAACTTTAAATTACAACATCTCACAACTTCATTTCAAAAAGACGCGGCTGTTTCGGGAGGGAGGACCTTTGAAAAGTTGATGGCACCTCGTGTTAGCAGTTTACGTCCAGAGGTTTTTGCTCACTGCACAACGCAAATCACAGGTGGGTTTCCTCATTAGGCGCTATTGACAGGCCACATAAAACAGAATCTATCGCTCCTCCAAAAGCCTCGGCAGCCACCATCCAGCGGGCCTCTTTTTGTCACCCCCCCCTTCACCACCACCTCCTTCCTTCTCTCGTCTCTTCTTTTCTCCGACATGCATATTTCAGATCAGGGATAGATGTCAGGCGGTGCGTGGGAATTATTAATCTCAGGTTCTGTACTTGTGGTGAGCTGTTTAAGGATTCATACTAACAAAGGGCAGTGGAGTCACACAACGGGGCTGACAAGGCCTGTCTTTCCATCTCCGAACCTCCACCTGTCTGCCGCCTCTTCCTCTTCCTCTTCCTCTTCCTCTTCTTCATCCACGCACTCAAACTCCTTTTTTTTTCCTCTTCCCTCCATCCAATTGTCTCACTCTTTCCCTCTGTCTCCCTCTCCCTCTCTTTCTCCATCTGACCTTTGGAGACGCTTAGGTTCACAAAACACCTCCAAACACTTCCTCTCTAATGGCCCGCTACTCAAACAATCGGTAGAAAGACCTGACGAAGATGATTGATCTCTGACAAGCGGCTCGATGCATTCCTATGAGTCATTAGATCAGCCTGGATGAAGGGAGAGAGAGCGAGAGAGAGACACAGGGAAATAGAAAGCGAGGGAGACCTATTGGAGAATTGGTACAGCTGTGCGTACAACCAGACCAGGCATTTATCTAATGTCAAGAGGTGCAGACAACCTTTAGTCAGAGTTTGATGTTGGGGAAGCTTTGGAATGACAACAGCATTCACATCCACACTGGCATGAACAAAATCAGCCAGCGCGCACACACATCTTTTTTCTCAGCCTCCCTCACACATTCCCATAAATGAAACGTACTCATATCTCAAAAAGAGTAGCAGATGTAACACACACAAACACATGCACGAATAGTCGGTACTAAAACACTATCACTGGAGCGGCTGAGCACTGTGGAAAAGAGAAATGTCTTCTTTAAAGATTCTCTTGTTGTGTTGTCGCACTGGGAGATAAGGACGGATTAGGCTGAGAGACGCTCTGAGCTGAGACACGCAAACATGCTGTTGAACATGGAAGTGAAGCACCAGAAAGTCTCTCTCCCCAGCCAATCAACATACACACACCGTACGCTCACCATCATCTTCTACAGGGGCCTCTTGAAATGTTTTAATTCAGATGTCATCAGCCCAAAAATGAAATATTTCTGACACTTTTTTGGCTACAAATGTGTCTACGTGAAGGTTATCACTCCCAGGGGTTCTATAAAGTGTCACAGTGAATTCCACATGGGAATTTTACTGCAAACACAAAGTATAAAATGAATTTAAAACAGTTGAACATTACTTTACATTATCCTTTCAAGTCATTTTATAAAACGTGGACAAAAAAGGTCAATGTGCAATAGACAGTGAAGGTCAATAGTCACTAAAACTACTGCGCATCTCTCTCATACATCAGGAATTTGCAATAACCTGAAGATGTATTCAAGCAACTGCCGCTGCCCTCTGACATCTTCATTCTTAGTTGAATTGTTGTTGTTTTTTTTCCGAAATATTAATGGTCAAGGAACAAAAAAGAACAACAGATTATTTTTTACACATGCAAAGACATAACCAAATCAGCCATGATGTGAGGTGTATTTTGCGTGTATGAAACATGTGGTCAAATATGGGCCACAAATAAAAGGCGAATCTTCAGGGTCAAAATGTGACACAGGCATAAAAATGTATAGTATATGTACATAGTCTGGGACTGAAGTTGTTTTCATACTATTCACTGAAAGACCTCAGAGGCAAGATGGATAATCACTTAAAATATGTAAATAATTGCATTCATATTGGTTCGTATATAAGAGCAGGTTCAGCCAGTGAGATTTACAGGTTAATGGATGTTTTAATGGTTTGTCATTTTCAGGAATACACTACGGAGTAAATCTACCAAACACACCAGACATTTTTGTGTCATGTTATGGATATTTAAAACTGTGTTTAGATTCAGTTTGCAGATATTTACATAACTGGTGTCGTTTACTACTCGCCGCTTAACACGCACAGTTGTATGGTGCACAAATGTTGACCTTTACAAGATTTCCAGAAAAATGGTGATTTAAATAAAACAAAAAAAAAATCTATAAATAATGTAGAGGTTTATGGTGTATTTTCTTGTTTAGTACTAGATTAAATGCTCACTTGACTGTTGATATGGTATCAGTGCAAAGGTTTTCATTCCAGCTGTCTTAAATGTCTTGTAATGATATAAGACAGCACAGTTTACATCTTAATGTGGTTCTGCTCAAGGCATCATTAGACACCGAGAAGCTGTCACAACATAGCAACAACAAAAACCATTTCTACTGCAAAACACGTGTGACCCTCACACACAGACACATTTACGTACAGCGTGTTATCAAAAGCAGAAATGTAAGGAGAAGAGAGGGGAGGAGAATTCCCTCCATCTTTCCATTAGTGACCTCTAAAAGTTGATCCGCAGAGACAGGGTGTATTGTAGCTCTTGTCTTGGTCTTGATCCAACTCCTTTTTTTCTCCTGCTATGCCTTCATCTTTTCCACAGACGACTCTCGTCACACACTTTTTTATCACATGGCCGCAGTGACTTTATGACCGCCTGGGTCTCGTTAGGCTCAAGCTGAGGCTTGAAACAAAAAGGGACAGCTGGATACACCAAGAATGTACTGAGAATCTGAAATATGTCTGATCCAGGCTGGGTGAGTGATTAGTGGTGAGTTGGGGGCTTGGGGATAATGATATGATGTGCATGTGCATCTGTGTGTGTGTGTGTGTGTGTGTGTGTGTGTGTGTGTACTGTATGTATTTGCATGTGGGGATCAGAGAAGAACTGATGCGCTGTCTATTTGATGCCCTTTTCTTAACTCCTCCTTCGAGCCACTTAATCCATGTCCAGTGTTCCCAGTTATAATACATCAAGCCTCTATAACCAGAGCAAAGACCCTCCTCAAATCCAATGCCAAGATGACACCATCTCATTCTGTGACTCATATACAGTAGATGCACAATATACTCACCAAAAACAACTATCATACACACACACACACACGCAGACACAGACACACGCCTCACACTCGGGCGCCATGGGAACAAAGCAAACAGGTCGGGGGTCAGCCAATCGTGTTGAGGCTCATTTCCTGGCGGCTTGTGTTTCACCCTGGGTCTTTTGATACGTGGCCCGTCCAAACCGCTACGGCTGTAGACCCGACTAAACGCTCATCCCAGACAACTTCCTGCTATCATCACTGTCATCATGCTCTATAATCCACAACACATGTAGTGGAAAAAAACATATTAACGACACTCACTGGCGGATGAAAACAGCTGGGATGGGGATGAATGAGCAAGAAATAAGACGCTTCATTAAAATAGATACAGTGGAGCATACGGATAACACTTGAAGATAGATAGATAGATAGATAGATAGATAGATAGATAGATAGATAGATAGATAGATAGATAGATAGATAGATAGATAGATAGATAGACAGACAGACAGACAGACAGACAGACAGACAGACAGACAGACAGACAGACAGACAGACAGATAGATAGATAGATAGATAGATAGATAGATAGATAGATAGATAGATAGATAGATAGATAGATAGATAGATAGATAGATAGATAGATAGATAGATAGATAGATAGATAGATAGATAGATAGATAGATAGATAGATAGATAGATGAGAAACATTTTCAAGGAGACGAAAAGAGCAGAAGGAGAGAGCAACAGACAGAGGAGAACGAAGGATAAATGAGTGTGAATAAAAAGACTGAATAATGGGGAGAAAGGGAGAAAAATGAGGTGAAAAAATAGAGGGGGGAGGCCAGACTGAGAGGAGGAGCGGTGGGTGAATGTGGCTGCTAAAAGGAGAAAAACAGGAGAAAATGCAGCTAAACAGACAGGGGGGGGGGGGGGTAGACAGAAAGATCTATGGGTGGCGCTCCTTCCATTGGATTTTGGAGTTCACACTTTGGTGTCGGTGACTCTTCAGCAGTTCCAAGGAAATTTAAGTCATTAGACTGATACATATGGGTGTCTGTGTGATGGCAGGGTGAGGGGTTATTAAGAGGTGAAAAGACCACCCCCCCACCCACTCAACCTACACCACACAACATCCTACACACATACACACAAAAGCACCCACCCATCTACCAACCCCCACCCACCCACCCACCCCACTCTCCACCTCCATCCACCACAACCACAATCCAGTCCAGTGCCAAGGCAGCACAGATGCAAACTCCCCCCTGACCGGGCGGCTGCCAAGGCGCCGCTTCCGAAGCCTCTCCACCAGCTGGAGACTCTCTGATGAGGCCAACACATCCATTTCCCTGGTAACCGACGAACCCAGGCACACAACACACAGTTACACACTTGCATATAAACATGTATATACACCCATGTGAATATATACATGCCACACACACACACACACACACACATAAGCACTGTCCGCTTGAAGCCCCCCTACCCCCACCCCCTCGGCGGAAAACCCTCCAACGCCTCCCCTTCCTTGCCCTGTTTGCTGCCAGGTCTATTATCACACAGGATGGGTTGCAGGGCCACAACACAACAGCTAGACACATTTACACCCAGTTACCAGACATATGCAGTGTACAGCCCGCTGTTCTGATTAGCAGGGCCCAAGATGTCACCTCTGCCTCTGCATGCAACCACTGACACGTACCTCCAAATGGGACGGGGATGGGCCAGTCCACTGAGACACTACAAACGATGTTGCATGTTTAAGAAGTATTTATGTACAGTTTGCAGACTTTAGACCAGAGGTGTTGAAGTCATTTAATTCAGGGGCCACATAAAGTGGGAATACTGGGAACGTCCATTCAAAGTGAATGGGAGCTGTTTTGCAATGTTCTAGAGGGCCATAGAATAAGATAAGATAAGATCCTACCATGGGAAAATTCCACAGTTATAGCAACAAACATACAGTACACCAGATTCTGGTAGAAAGAAAAAAAAAGTCACATTCTTGAATATGAGTATAACATATAAGTGAAATTGTAAATGTTATTTGCATGTTCACATTATTTAGATATACTGTGGTTTCACTGTGTGTGTGTTGGCGTTTTTACTGTGAACTATTATACAATCTGACAGCTGTGGGTAGGAACCTATATCCTATAAATAATACCATTAATAATAATAATAATTTTCTGTGTTAGCATGAAAAAAGTTAAATATTACAAAAAAAATCTGAATATCCCAAATAACCATGTGCAACCTGTAACTTCTTCAGCAAAATAAAAGCAATGTCAATGATATTAAGTATCATCTCATTATTAACATAACTTACAAACTAAATATTTGCATACATATTTACAACATAATAAAATATTTAGTAACTGGCATTATATTGTTAAAATTGTACCTACTTTTAAGACATATTTTCATAATTCAACTTTTTTTTTTATCGCACTAAACCATGACTAAATATGGAATTGTCGTTATTTGTATGTCAGTAGGCCTTTATTTAACCAGGACAACCCCATTGAGATTAAAAATGTCTGTAACACTTTATAATACCTACATACAATTGACTATGTATTAACCATTTATTACCCATTTATAAATGGGTTGTTCATTATGTATTAACCATTTGTTACCTATTTGCTAATGTCTTGTAAAGGTTCATACTAGTGTCTTCCAAAGATAAATGTAAAATGTGATTATTTTTAACAAACAGGTGCAGTGTTTGTAGATGTGCTTTACAGGTAAACAAAGAAAAAGTTGTAAAAACTGAACCTGTTGGTTAAAAATAATCAAATTTTACATTTACACAAGTATGAATCTTTACAAGACATTAACAAATAGGTAACAAATGGTTAATACATAATGCACAAGCCATTTATAAATGGGTAATAAGTGGTTAATACATAGTCAATTGTGTGTAAGTATTATAAAGTGTTACCAAAATGTCTTTTCCAACTGTCTCATGGCCAAGTCAGACAGTAGTGCATTTACAGACAGTACAGTTACACACAGACACAAACTTCCAGTCATAAAAATAAAACAAAGTTTAAGAAAATCAAGGTATAAAAAACTAAGTCAATATTATACTCATACTTATACTATATATATATAGTCAATAGTCAAAAAGCCGATATTAAAAAATAAATAAACGAAAACACAAATATCAGCTGGCCTATATATCAGTCTGTCATTAGACCCCATAGTCATGAGAGAGATAGAAATAGCTCCAGGTAGTGCCATAAAAATGCTAAATTATTGCAATATAAATAGTAAGTTAGTTTTAATAGAAACCAGACGGTAAAAAAGAAAAGAAGATGAAAAGAAGAGAGGCCCATATGAACTGTTCAAAATGAAAATATTAAATCTTATCTAAAACACGCAAATTTATAAAAGCAGACTCATAACTCTCCAAAGAAGTCCCGCACTTTTGTTGCTCATTTCTCACCATCTCATCCATCCACAGTCTAATCGGGCAGCAAACACAAAACGCAGCTGGAAGAATAAAGGTGCTTTGTAATTGAGGACAGAGGGGAAGAAAGAAACAAGTGGAGAGAGGAAAGGAAAAGCGAACGGGGAACGCTTATCGGCAAAAGCGGAGGAGGCTGCTAAATATATAATCTCTTCAAACAGTCAAGGTCAGACAAACAGCACCTGTTTGTTCCAGGCCGACGAGGAAAGGCAAGGAATTGCATGGCGCGGAATGGAATGGCACTGAATGAGACACGAGGAAGGGAATAGGAGAGGAGGAATGTAGCTGCTGGAAGGGGATCAGTGGCTGAGCTTTAACCTTGGGCTCTTTGTGTTGGAAAAGGAGAGGGCCCTTAGCCTCCTCTGTTGAGTTTACACACAGGGCCAAAGGGGGTCTGAACCCCCCCACACACCCTTCCAAACCGACCAAACCCCCTGCCGACACACACAAACACACACACACACACACACACACATACACACACACTACAGCCTCTTCACTCGCTGTCTGAGAAACAAGGAAGGTTCAGTGATGTTCATGTCGACAGAGCCCTGCGAAAGCCTTTTGATGTCCCTCTTCTTTTTGAGGGGACCGCAGAAAGCCTGGAGGACTTTTGGATGTGGTGCCAAGAACAACAAGCGAGGAGGCAGCTGTGTGCAAGAGGAGGCGGATCGGCCCAGGAATCAAAGATGGCTGGCGAAGAAAGGAAAATAGCGTATCAAAGGAGGGGTCCCACGTAATTGGAGTTAGTCAGTGTCTTTAAATAAATTGACTTGGGTGGAGGCCACCGTCACAACACACACAAGAAAATCGTCTGTCATGAGCAGAAGTGCTTATCGAGAACTTTCACTCTTCACTGAGTGTTTGACATTGTTCGCAGCAAAAAAAAAATTACAACTTTTTTACAAGGGGCGAAACTGCCCTCTCTAAAAGAGGAGATTTATACATTATGATCTCTTTACAAATAAAATAAAAATGTATAATACTAATAAGATTTATTTATTTATTATTATTATTGTTATTATTATTGTTATTATTATTATTATTATTATTATTATTATTATTATTATTATTATTATTATTATTATTATTATTATTATTATTATTATTATTATTATTATTATTATTATTATTATTATCATCATCATCATTATTATCATTATTATAATTATTATTATTATTATTATTATTATTATTATTATTATTATTATTATTATTATTATTATTATTATTATTATTATTATTATTATCTTAAGTTCAAAGTGAATGTAATTTTAATGTGTAATATGAGTAATACATATACATTACAAAAAAATAGCTATTGTAAGTTACAGTAATGGATTTTTTTAATTAAATTACAATTATATATTGGTTACTTCCAGATAGATTTATATTTTTTAAATAATTATGTAGGATATAACTGATTTTGTTTATTTAGGACTTTTTAATCATCAAATAATGTATGACAAATACTTAACAAAAGAGAAAAATAAATATTATGAATAAAAGTAGAAATTGTTGTAGGTGATGGCATGAAGAAAAAGCAACACTAAAAACTAAATACAACAATATATATTTTAATGTATTTATTTTACCTTTATTTAACCAGGAAGACACATTAAGATCAGAAATGTATTTTGTAAGGGACACTTGCCCACGGTAACAACCAAACAATGTCCATACAAAGTCCAAACAATGTACAAACACGCAATGAAACAATAAAACACTTATTAACACACTTAACACTTATTCAACCATAATGGCATCAAGAAAAGCAATGAGATTTCTGCATTGAAAGGATACTTATTATTACAATATAAAATAATTATATTTAATAATTATATTTGCTATAATCATTATGTAGCCCAGACTCATCCACATCTGAACTTCCACATCAATGGGAAATGTTTATGGAGATCAGAAAATTCACAAAATCTTCCTGAATTTTGCAAGAACTGTTTTTCACCCTTACAATAATTTATGTACATTATTGGAAATGGAAATTTTTAGTCTAAATTAATCAGATGATTGATAAGATGTTCTGCTGTGTCTTCCCTGACGCTTCAATAAAAAGATTTGCAGTGTGTCAGTATAGACAGTAAACAATGCATTATACGTTTTCTTCTACTGTGCTTATTAAAGCCATATGTTACATAATATATAGCACCATGTAATAACAATACAACACAGCCTAGATTCTTTTCTTTAAAAACTGTTTCTGAAAGTAAACATATTTTTCATTTTTCTAGAATATTACCCTGTTCACACTGCATCTGTCAGTAAAAATCTGATCTTTTCAATAGTTAATTTACTGATCATATCAATGATCATTTGAGCTCAAAGTAAATCTAAAGCAAATTATATCAACACATAAAAAATGAATTTGTTTTTTCCCACCACATATATCATTTACTGAGCATAAAAACATGCATCAACCACCACTGTCATTTTCCATTAGGTTTATTGATGAATTAATCAATGTTGCAGAAGATGATGGTGTTTCCATGTTCACTACAAAGCATCTGAACAAAAGTATCATATCTGATGTCACTGAATTATCCAGGAAACTACATTTTATCTGAATGATTAAAATATATTGATAGAATTTATGGTTTAACCAATATTAAACATTTTAGGTCAGCAGATGATTTTGATCACTGACAAATACTTGGGTCATTGAGAGTTAAATTAATGTTTTTCAGATTTTTCAGTGCGATTTAATAGTTTCAATATGTTTCAAAAGTAATCAATATATATATATATATATATATATATATATATATATATATATATATATATATATATATATATATATATATATATATATATATATATATATATATATATGTATATATATATATGTATATAGTTACACAACGTTGATGGATGATGATCACATTTTAACAGGTTAAATGTGTAACCTATTACACTTGAATAATAACTTTCTTCATGTTCGTACCCAACTGTAAAACAACCTTCAAGTCACTGTTTTAGTTCCTTCAAGTCTACGGGTCAATTCTCACACATTTATTTAAGTGATGAAGGCAACTGTTTGCAGCAAAAAAGCTCTGATAAACATATTATATATAAATCTGGAGAATGCCAAGCAGCAGACAGACATAGCAATTAGCTAATAGTGCAAAAATAGCACAGCTACCAACGAGCCTGACAGAGAGGCCAGAGCTATGAGCTGAGTGAATATGTGACTTTGACAGAGTGCTTGTGAGTGAAAACTGTTGTATAATGTCTATAAAGTGGCTGAAGGAACTTTATTAAGTATGAGAAAGGGATTCATGATTTCATCTGGGTTCCTTGGTTAAAAGTAATAATGGAACATATCTGGTTTAAAGCATTGGGACTGTATCTGTAATAATGTAAGGGAACATAAAAATGATCAAATATACACCCAAATATGGTGGAAGTGGTGGAAAAACGTTTTCAAACACCCCATGAATTTATGAAATATTGCATTAAGAACCACTCTTAAGTCATCAAACTCTGCCCATTATTGTTCCATTCACCAAACCCACATGCTCCTTTCTGTTTTATATAAGTCAAAGAAAGACAAAAAGTTAGTTTCCTCCACCATAGAGGTTCAATTTTCATCTGGGTTTGTCTGTCTGCCAGTTACCAAGATAACTTAAAAATGTGTGGAAGGATTTTTATGGGCAGAGGTCTGAGTTTAGCTGCTTTAATTTATTTTTATTATTATTTTTACCAATAAACACAACAAATCATTTGCATTTGTCTGATGCACATGTTTCTTAAAGCTGTCATTCCGTGGTTATTTCATTAATATTACTGTCTTCTCCATTGTGTGTTGGTTTTATTTTTTATTTTTTTAAATGTCTGGATTGCTTTGTTTCCAGTTGTTTTTTCACGGTAGAAAAATAACTTTTTTTTAAAATTTTCTTAAATTAAATTTTTTTTATTACTTTCTTTTTTTTTTCTTTCACAAAATGGGACACACATCACAAGGCAAACATACAAGAAGACGGATAAGTCATTAACAACCAAAAACTTGAGGTCGGGACAACACAGTTTACCGGTACTTCCTCATACATGTCCATGACGCAGTGATGAGGCGTCTCTGATTGGCTCAGAATGCATGAAGGAACACTACCCCCTCCCGTCTCGCTGTATGTGTTTTACCTTTACCCAAGTAGCATCCAGATAGGTTTTGTGCAGTTGCTTGTTCTGAAAATGAGGCTTTATTTCCACAGAGAGCACATGAACCAGTTTGAGTCGCCATTTTTTTCCAGTTTGTGCAGCAGCTACTATGGCGCCGTCTTCTCTTGCAGATGCTAAAGCTAATGCTACTTCAGATTCGCTGCCGGGGACAGGTTTAACGCCACGTGGGTGGCGCTAAAGTCCATCTAATCATGGACTGGCTTTTTCTCGGTCCCTCGTTGTTTTCTGTCAATGCAGCCAGTGGAGGTGACAAACCACTTTCAAAGGCAGCATGTGTTGGTAACTCGGGGTGACCCATCAGATTCCAAAAGGAGCATGGGAAAATGGTTTTCATCGGAATGACATCATTAAATTCCAAAACATACAACACACATCACAAATATTTCATGATGGTATTTCAGATTGTGTAAAATTTTAAGAGTTTTAACTTTAACACAGTATATACCCCAAATAAACTTGTGCAAATAAAATAATTCAATTGTTCTTTGGGGAATGACGTTCAGATCTATACGAGTTTTAAGTCTGAACAGTGTACTTATGAAATAGCCTAGATGAGTTCATAGAGAGGCAACTAAAATAAAGTAGCCTTGCATCAGATTCATAGCCTAGGATCTAGTCTGTCCCCAGTGGCCGCAAATGGTATTTGCTACGGGAGACAGACTAGACAGCCTCGGATCTGAAAATCCAAAATGTACCGGGCCAATCAAATCGCGAGGGGTGGGATTGGAGCCGACACAAATACGACACATAATGTTGTAGTCGCAGAGACATAGCAGCTAGCAAGCAGCTAGCACACATTGCCGTAACACCAGTTGCTAGCTGCTAGACAACATGGCTCATCACCAGGAACAACCATTCGAGCTGGCTTTGGTAGCAACGCTAGGGGATTTAAAATTACAGTTTTCCCTGTGAGAGGAGCAGAAAACGGCACTTAAGCTGTTTTTGGAAAAAAGGGACGTTGTCGGAGTTTTGCCCACCGGGTATGGCAAAAGTTTGATATATCAGCTGGCTCCGCTAGTGGGACGACGCATGGGTCTGCACAACCCGCTGGTGATCGTTGTCACCCCTTTTAGCCCTAATAGATGACCAGTTGCAAGAGGCCGAAAAACTGGGAATACGAGCAGCACAACTCGGCAAAGGCGACCCGGAGGAGATCCGAAGCGGCCGGTGCCAAATAGTGTACGGGAGTCCGGAATCCTGGCTGAACCGGGAATGGTTAGACCTGCTCCATGTTCATCGCTCTGATTGGTTGGCTCTGACTGGTTACCCATCCAATAGCATGGCGTTGTGTAAAGAGAAAATTTGACAGACAGCAGTTATCCCGCCCACAAATTCGCCTAGACTTTCTAGACTCTCCCCCGTAGCAAATACCATTTGCGGCCACTAGGGAGAGTCTAGATCCTAGGCTATCAGATTCACTCATGTCACCAAAAACAATAGTTATGTAATCGAGTACTAACTCCTATCTGTATCATGTCACTAAAACAGACAGAAAAGAAAACATGGAATGAATAAAAGCTCAGTTTATATCAGTCCATTGACATAGATATTGATGTAAGAACTGAAGTATTATCAAGAAAACATGGAAAATGGATATAAATCAGCTCTGAAATTAAACTACTGAGCTATTTTTGTTATCATTATATTTCGCCAAATGAAATGTACCTATAGTTTTACCAGAAATTTGTAATAATGCCTCCCCAGCTCTGTCATAATGTTACAACAATACTTGTGGCTATTTGACTAAATGACAATTTAAAAACAAGAATGATGAGTAAATACACATTAAATCCTTAATAATGTGTTGCCTCATGCCTGAGTTAAATCACATAGATTTTCACTGGCAGCGTCGAAAACAATAATTCTAATGATCTCAAATCTCCTTCATGGCAAACTCAACTGCATCTTCTGTTACTATTTTGATTTGGAGAAAGTAATCTAAATAATCAAGGAAATAATAATCTGCTAACTCCGTCTGTGATTATATTTATATTGTGTTGTCCTCTGATGATAATTATTATGCTGTAATCACAATGTGTTTCCGATCTATTGCCATAAAATGCAGCCGCAGCGTATGTAAGCCAGTATCTCCCCTCCATTTTTCTCCTGTTTCACACAGTTAAGTGAACATGAAGTGAACTTTATGCTACAAATACACACAGTTTTTCTATGTTCCACACTCCATTACAGCTGGGGGGGAAACAGCCTCTTAAGAGCAATCCAGACATTTCCTCGGGCTTTGTTCCCCTAGGGCCTCCCTTCTCTTCGCCTTGAGCAGGAAGAAATCAGCAGCTAAAGCAACACCATCTCCCTTCCCTGCGGCTACTCCGACCCAACACATGTACTCCTAATGCCTTCAAATCACATTTCCCCATCACTTTAACACCATCATTTCTTAAAAGCATGCCTTTTTCTGCAAGTTTAAGACAAGTAAAGAGATAAAAAGGATAACGCTGGAGAATGATGTTTTGTTAAGACATTTTAAAAGGAAAGCATCCAGTCTTCTGCTTGTGCTTATCTAACACTGGGCATGATGTTTCTTTTACTGGAAGGGTAGAGAGTCTGTGACTGACAGGCTGCCTGGGTGACGGAAAGAATAGTTTAGGTAATGACAAGCCTGCCTTAGTTGGAAAAGAGTGAGTGAGTGACATGTTAACTGTGTTGTATGATCATCTGTCTACCTCTTGTCTCTCACTTGGTTCTCCATGTTGTTGTTCTCTGTCCTGTCAATCTCTCTTTAGAGATGCCGAGCTGAACTCGATCTCCAGCAAACTCCACATCAAGACCCAAAGTATATGTCTAGCAATGTAAAATATATTAACCAATTTTCCACAGAAGTCAGAGGACACTTTGTAAAGTATAGTAAAAGATAATGTCTGTCATCTGTTTAACTGGAATATTTTGTTAACTGGCAGCAGAAAAGACCGATAGTGTTTCCAGCTTGACAACTTAAGCATATTTTGTGAATATACACTGGAAATAAAGTGTATTTATATTCTATCCCAACAAATTTGCAGTGTAATGAATGGCTCAACATTTTTATCCCACCTTTTTTGCTTTTTACTCTTGTTTTATTGCTTGTTTTATACATTCCTGTTTGCTGCATAGTGTCGTAAAAATAAAATCTATTATTATTACAATCTACACTACAAAAATCTATATCTTACCAAGTGTATGAGATATTTTCTACTCAAAATATCTCATCACACTTAAAGACATAATCACCTCAAGAATAACTTTTCAGTGGCATATAATAACTTATTTTTAGACAATTGATCTGGAAAATCATATTTCAAGAAATGTTGCCAAGTTCATTTTGAGTTGTTCCTTTGGCAGAATTTTTTTGTTTGAATTAAGCAAAAATAAATAAATTGGGAATTAATTAAAGAAAATCTGCCTGGAACAAGAGGAAATTATCTTGGTAAGATTGCCCAGTCCAGGGCGTACTCCACCTGACTTGCTGTTTATAGCACCTTGAATCAACTCAAAAGTCTGTGATGTCCATTGTGTGATCCTCCTCTTTATGTTGTCCATTCATTCCTTCTCAACAAGAGATGGCTGTGGATACAACAGGACAGTCCAGCACACATTCTGCAAGTGTTCCAGAGTGAGGCAGGTCATTGTTCTACTGAAATAACTGCATTCAGACGGTTAAAAACGATACAATCATTACCGCTTGTCTATTCCTCAGCAAAACTTGGAAGAAACACCTTCTATTTAGCATTTCAAATGACAACCGTATGAGTTACCATTGACCTAAATGTCTAGAATGTCTGGAACTGGCAAATAACACAAATTATCTTTTTTTTACTCAGTCTTACAGAGTTTAACTGCTATACCATGCTGGTTTATGCAGGCTGTGAATGTGGACAAACTACACTTTCTGGCCACTTTATTAGGTACACCTTTCCAATTGCTCGTTAATGCAAATTTCAAATCAGCCAGTCACATGGCAGCAGTGGTCAAGACTATCTGCTGCACTTCAAATACAGCATCAGAATGTGGAAGAAAGGTGATTTAAGTGACTTTGAATGTGGCATGGTTGTTGGTGCCAGGCGGGCTGGACTGAGTATTTCAGAAACTGCTGATCTACTGGGATTTTAACACACAACCATCTCTACGGTTTACAGAGAATGGTCCAAAAAAAAAAAGAAAATATCCAGTGAGCAGTAGCTCTGTGGGCACAAATGTCTAGTTGATGCCAAAGGTCAGAGGAGAATGGCCAGACTGGTTCAAGCTGATAGAAGGGCAACAGTAACTGAAATAAACACTGGTTACAACCAAGGTGTGCAGAAGAGTATCTGTGAACCCACAACACGTCAAACCCTGAGGCAGAGGGGCTACAGCAGCAGAAGACCACACCGGGTGCCACTCTTGTCAGCTAAGAACAGGAAACTGAGGCTACAATTCGCACAGGCTCACCGAAGTTAGACAATAGAAGATTGGAAAAACATGGCCTGGGCTGAATAGTCTTGAGTTCTGTTGCAACATTTGGATGGTAGGGTCAGAATTTGTCAACAACAACATGAAAGCATGGATCCATCCTGCCGTGTATCAATGGTTTAGGTTAGTGGTGGTGGTGTAATGGTGTGGGGGGTATTTTCCTGAAACTCTTTGGGCCCATTCGTACCAATTGAACATTGTTGGAACCCCACAGCCTACCTGAGTATTGTTACTGACCATGTCCATCCCTTTATGACCACAGTGGACTCATCTTATGAGTCCACTGTGTCCACACATCTTCCAGCAGGATAACACACCATGTCATAAAGCTCGAATCATGTCAGACTGGTTTCTTGAACATGATAATGAGTTCACTGTACTCAAATGGCCTCCAGTCACCAGATCTTAATCCAATAGAGCACCTGGTACGGGAAACTCACATCATGATTGTGCAGCTGACAAATCTGCAGCAACATGCGTGATGCTATCATGTCAATATGGACCAAACTCTCTGAGGAATATTTCCAGTACCTTATTGAATCTATGCCACAAAGGATTAAGGCAGTACTGAAGAAAGAATGGGGTCCAACCCGGTACTAGCAAGGTGTACCAATAAAATAGCCGGTAAGTGTAGACTTCAGTACAGAGGTTGGAACAGAAATAAACAATGGGTGCTGCATATTATCAGCTATTTGAGACTGATCTCATGACTCTCCCCAGATGCTAGCATAAGGGTGTAGCACCTCCTTGCCAAAATCTGAGCACCTGCTTGGCATTTTTCAACTGACCGGCATCGTACTAGCAAAGGTGTCATCAGCTCGCAATGTTCCAAAACACAAGATTCTCATCGGTCAGTAAAGTATGGTGTTAAGAAATAAACTAGTGATGTTATGCTAGCATTTAAAAGGCCAATTTCTGCATGTTTTCCATAAACAATTCCACCTGGTGTAAATCATGACCAAGCACAAGGCGTAGACGAAGCCTGCTGGGGGGCAGAGCACAACTCACGAAATTGCATTGTATGTCACAGCAGTGCTTATGGTACTTGGTGTGCTATATGTATGCATATTCATCCTTTTACATGTTATTCAGTGTCATTTCATTGCATGTAAATTCATGACAAGATCTCTGGATTATATACCTGTTACCGCTAACCCTTAACCTAAACCCCTCAGGGGAATGGTATTTGATGAGGATGATGAGCACTGCCTAGCTCTATAGTTCACTTACAGAGATGAATGATGCCTTTTTCCTGGGATATTGTAACAAAATGAAGATGCCTAGACTCGATTGAGACCTATATTTGGTAAGACCAGTGGCCAAGACCAAGACAAGTCCAAGTCAAATGCCAGCGAGACCATAAAAAAACAGACTTGAGTCCAGACTCAAGTCCAAGACCAGACTCAAGTACTAAAACCCTGTCTGAGAGCAATATTCCTTTGGACTAAAACCTATTCTCTTGTTTATTCTAAGAATTTCACATTTTGACACAAGTCTTATCTTGGAAACTTGAGCCAACCAGCATTTAAGACTTTAGTTTTCTTTATCACTAACACATGTGGTAAAATGTAATTAATTTTATTCTGGAAGCAGTTTACTTGTAGACCAGTGTAACATGCCAATTAAAAGTGTCGCACATATTTACACGGTTTCATGAAATGACACTGGTTATTCACACCCCAGGTAGAATTCACATGTCAAAAATTTTTTCCAGGGTACAATTCTTATCTCAAGGCTATGCATTTAATTACCATTATTAATTTATTTACAATAACTTTAAAACAGCTAACAAATGCAAACACTACACTACAGTAGTCACATTTTACAACAACAGTCAGATCATGCCATTGATGAATCTATAAACCTTTATAAATATCGTCACAGATTATGACATATGATGGAAACTATATGTCATGTTGAACTCTTCTGGGTTGCTTTTCTGATTTTGTCTGTTTTCCTTCAGCAAAATATGGTCTTGCACATCCTAAGCTAAAGCAGATACTAAAGGAAACACTGAAGCTGCTCTCCTTATTTAGAACATCTTTTTATGATGGTTGTTAAATAGACACCTCTGGGTCATTTCATTCAAGACGATTGTCACTGATCCAACCTAGGATTTTAATAACTATAATGGACCATTCAGTTTCTTTCAGTCATCTAACTTAGAACCACAATCAAGTCACACCCATGTCCTCTTTTTTTTCCAAAGTAAAATGGTTGTAAGGTTAACTGAATGGGGGGGGGGGTGCATAAACTTGCAAAATAGGGTACATTATCACTTTCTACAATAGACATTTTTCACTAGTGATGCTGTGGTTACATTTTCAAGGAGCTGAAGGTGTGGATGTGTCAAAAGGTGATTCTGAGCAAGCGATAGCAGTGACGGGAGCGAATGAGGTGTGGAAATGAGGAGCAAGAGGACATAGATGATTATATGAGTGAGGCATGTGGGAGGGGGCGCTCGATAAGAAGGAAAAAGGAAAGGGCTTCTTGTGGAGAGGATAAAAAGCTAAAAGGAAGCATGAAACAGATGAAGAGACAGAGGGACAGGACATCCACCCTGCAGACACGTGTTATGATCAGCTGTCAAGTGCTCACCTCCTCGTGTAGTTTCCGCTGATCTAAAGAGCTTTCTATTTTACTAAGCTGTCGTCTATTTTCCTCACCTTTCTTTGATGTTTACTCTCACCCCCTCTACTCTTTCCCAGTTCTTCTCTGTTTCTGTTACACTGTCTTCACTCCTCCCATCTCTTTTCTGGAGAACAGTTTCATTCACATTGTGAATCACTTCACAAATAAACTCTTGGGTTGCACGGCAGAGGAAAGTATCTCATTTAGAAAATTTTTTTTTTTTTGTCTCTAAGAGGTTGAAGACTATAAAGTTGTGTTTACAGTTTATGCGTCTGGCACAACAAAAATGTGATCAATTCTATTTGCGCTCAGATGCAAAGACAGAAAGCTGTCACATTCCCAACATGTCGTGGTGTTAAGACATTTACTTTCAGCAGTTTCCCCACTCGCTCATCACATAAGTAACTCTCAACTGATTTACAAGTGAGGAGAATCAGGCAACAAAAAAAAAAAAAACTGCTTTAGCACTTTTTGTGCTTACAAAGCCTGATGAAGAATGGAATGGAGAGAGTATACAAAAGTGATAATGAGTCCCCTTTTCAGTGATGAGAAACTCATTTGAAACTGCCCAGATTTCTCCTACAAAGACACACGACACCAAGGCTGCATGTTCGCGCCGTCTCCTCAGAATGTGCTTTCACAGCCTCGGAAAAAAAAAAAAAAAAAGTGATTCTCTCCTCTGTCTCTCTGTGGGTAATTCTTGTGGTTGTGTCCGTCCACCGGTGTCTGTCTCCAACTGAATCATCTTCAATCGTATCCTGGACGCCTTCATAAAGGATCGCTCAGAATTACAAACGCGTGCACACATTTCAGACACATACAGATGCATGCCTGTTCATGCAACAGTCAGCAGAGTTAAAGGTGCTGGTCGGACGCTTTTTCATATCTTATTTGAAATGGAATCTGTCGAGGGCTTCTTGTGGTAAACACTGTCATTTCTGGGAGACAGCTAAGCCCTACAAGGCTTTTCCGCCTAAAGGCTCCACTTAAAGCAAATTATCATTTACCTTTCGACGCGTGCCAGATCATTAGGCAGGGACATTAAAACCAGCCACCACAGCACCAGAGGGGGCCCGAGTGAACCGCTGCCCGGTACATCGCTGTATGGGAGTGTGCATGTGTGTCTGTTTGTGTGGAGTGTGTGAAAGGGTGTGTGGGCGCATGCAGAAGTGCTCGTGTGAGTATTTTCATGTAAGTGCTCAAGAAATTGTATGTGTGTGTGTGTGTGTGTGTGTGTGTGTGTGTGCATGCTCGGTGACATCAAAGGGGCCAGCAGCCCTGGGTTTTGCCATGTGCCCAGAATCATTTGACACGAGCAGATGCATCATTAAAACACTGCCACACTTGCTGGCCAGGCGAGAGACCAGGCGGCCTCTCACACTTGTGCACATTAGCATTTTCTTTTCTTTTCTTTTTTTTTCTTTCCCCCATTCTTTCGAAATACTCAGAAATTCCACAAAGATGCAAAGAATAATACCCTCATCCAGGAAGGATTTCTTTCCCATTTTCATATTTCCCTGTGACTTTCCAGGAGAGCCCTGTGAGTTTTGACAAACGTGTGTGATTTTGGAGGGGAATGACGCTGTTGTGGGGAATCGGCTGGGCGTGTCGGGTGGCGTCTATGTGTGTGTGTGTGTGTGTGTGTGAGACAGCGCCTGCCCTAGCCATGGCAACCCAGCCCTGCTCATTAAATCAGCCAGAGCAGCTCGTGTCTGGGGTCGACGCTGGCCACATAATGCACACACACTCATTCACAGACAAACACACATGCTCGCACACACAGAATGACAGCGGGCCCGACACTGGGCCAACGACAGGCCTGTGATGTGCGGCCAGAGGATAGATGTGGACAGACTTCACCTTCTTCTGCTCGGCTGCTGCTGCTGCTGCTTCTGGGGAACACACAACAGATGGCTCAAGCACAACCGTCTTTCTCCTCAGCCCGATCTCACTTTTTCTTTCTCTTCCACTCCACTCTAAAAATTCTTCCGGGCCCATTTCAACTCTTCACATTTTCCTCTCCTTTTACACTCTTATCAGGTGAAGCCATTAAGAAAGACACAAACAATGACAATAAGATGGTGCAAAAGTTTGACATTATTGCTGTAATGGATGTAGATGGATATTGATGCAGAAGAGTTTTGGTGCATACTGATTATGATTTAGGGGAAAAGACTCGAGAGGTTTGTGTCAACTTGTGCCTCTCAAGCACCTGGTGAGACTCTTTTTCTACCAGCTGTAGAAAAACTGCTCTTAGAAAAATTGCACTGTAACCACCCAGCTGCATAAGCAATCCAGGATGGGCTCATGCACTGTCACATGGGTCAGGGTCAGTATATAGTATGTGTACTTTAAGATACACTTCTTGTTCTCTCACACATTAATATTCATTGTGTTCGAGATAAACTAGTAAACTGTGGCTTTTACTAAGTGTGGATACACAGTTACTGTCATATTGACTACATCTCATGTATTGATTTTGTAGAAAGCTGTTTTTGGTCTTTTGGGAACAAGTGATCATATTTGGACATAGTTGGGTGGAACTTGGATCATAGCAAACTAATACTAACACAAATATTCTGAAAAAGCAGCTCACATCAGTTAATTCCACCAAGAAATGACAAGAAGTCATCTCCAGTTTAGGTTTGCATTATGGAGGCTGTTGAGGCTACTTAAATCCTTGTGCAACTTGGTTTGTTGAACTTTAATTATGAGATCTGATGGGTAACTGGGGAACCATTTTGTAGTAATACTGTATCAACCATGAAGTTTGAGTTTCTGCAGCACCTACAAAAAATCTAAGTGCAAAAACACATCATTATATAATGCATTTCCTCATCATAGTTTTTGATACAGAATTAAAGGCAGACTAGTTTGGACAAAAAGGGAAAAAACAAGGAAGTGTGCAGAAGTGTGGCTTTCCTGTTAGATTAAATGCATTACAAAATGATGAAAGTCTAGTATTTTAGGGGGGGGGGGTTGTTCATTGACAACAAAAAGTATTTCATACTGAAATTTGTTAATTACAGTGTTATAATCAAACAGCAGGTGTTAATGCACAATTGAGATTTTTTTGGGTGAAATCTGCTTTTTTGTGTCCTCATTCATATTACACATTAAATATGACTTCTCGTAGTTTTGAGTATGCACTGAATGCGACCCTGCACTTGCACAGAAGAGGTCCTGATGTAACACATAACCACGCAGGCACGAACTATGTTTACAGAAGTGACACTCCTGGGATGCACAATTGTGACATTGGTTGCATTTTAATTATGTAAAGGTCGGATAAATGGAACCTAGCCTTTCAGATTGAAGTTGCACAGTCAAATATCTAATACATATCGGATCCATCCACAGTTGGATTTGAAAAAAAGAAAGGATTTGTGCTGGTCAAACTGTTTTTAACAGATGAGATACAGGCAAAAAAAAAATCCAATTTTGGTCACATTTGCCTGTTGCCTTTTGAACATAACCTAAGTGGGCAGGAAGTGAGCTAAACTAACAAGTCAAAATAAGGTAAAGTACTTTAATTGTCATTATACACTGTACAATGAAATTTGTCCTGTGCATTTAACCCATCCTTGATGCCATTGAGGTAACCTGTAAGGAGCAGTGGGCAGTCATGGGAAGCACCTGGACACCCATCTCCAGCTGTAGAGCCAGGATAATGGTTAGAATCACCTGGCTGGAAGATTTTACCCTAACAAACATATTTTTGGATGATGGGGGAAACCGGAGCACCTGGGGGAAACCCATCCAGACATGGGGAGAGAAACATGCAAACTCCAAACAGAAACGGTCACGGAATTGAACCCAGGTCTTCTTGCTGTGAGGCAAGAGCACTAACCGCTCAGCCTGTGTCTACTTACACACACTTAAGAGTGCCAAAATAACCAACAAATCAAGGCTATGTATCCAGAATCACAATCAGTTTTGTCATTTTGCATATCCAAGGACATCAAAATGAAATCCAAATCCAAAGACCACACGCACTCGCTGCATAAAATATAAAGTTCATTATTTACACATTCTATACTGTGGTATCACCAAGGTATCTTCTTCAAACTAAAACTCATGTCCACATGATCTTACAATTTTCATGTTCTCTGTCAGTTTATATCAGGCATCTCCAAACTATTCCACAAAGCGCCAGTGTGGTTGCAGATTTTTGTTCCAAACAAGCAGCAGCACACCAGACTTGACTCAACTAATCAACTGATCTCAGTCTTCAGAGAGTTGATTGGTCAAACTGTGAACTCTTGGTTGTTTGGAACAAAAACCTGCAGCCACACTGGTCCTTTCTGGAATAGTTTGGACATGCCTGGTTTACATCATAGCTTTTGATGGCTTAGCTCTGTTTTTAGACAGAAAATCAGCCTCAGTAAACACAAATCCACTGTAGTTTATGTAGTTTCGTCAGTCGCTGTTCGAAAAATCTGTTTGGAATTGAACAAACACCAGAACTATAACAGTTTAGTCTGAACAAATAGTGACTTACCAAAGGAAATAATATCACATAATAACTGTATACCTTCATTAGCCTAGCCGCGCTAGACCCCCCCCCCCACTAGCAGTAGCAAATCTTATGTGCTACCGTAGTAGTGGAGTTACACTTGATGTAACTTTTGGCTAGATTTCACTGAAACTGGCCGAAAAAAATCACAGTGAACCATAGTGTCAGAGGGCGAGTGTAACAAAGTGACGCTGCTGCAATTCAGAGAGAAACAACTGGAAACAACCATAGAAGAAGAACAATAGGTGGCCATTTCCTTTTATCAAAGATGAGTGAAGAATGTGAGCAAACATCAGCAATCTTTAAATTATTTTTACAGAAGCGACAACAGTCATTAAGCTTCATAGTCCCCAATTTTGTATAGTCATTCGTAACTTTCTCCTCTGTAAACTTTGTGGCGTCCAACTACGTCATCCTAGAGATTACGCTGATTGGTTGTAGTACCGTCCTATTGCAAACAAAGCGATTTGAAAGACAACCTTTTAGCCCCCGTCTTCCCTGCCTATGAAGCAGCCCTATACATGTAATGAATAGGGATAGCACAATTAGGCTATACGTTCATACGACTCATCATCAAACTGTCGAAGAAACACTTTCAACGTCAAACTGCATTCTTTACATTTAGAGCTGTGTCCACTGGAGAAAACAACAGCAGTGGTTCTAGCTGTTATCATCAGGTCACTTCTCTTTAACTTTCTTAGTGGTTCTTACCTCATATGGTCACTTTCTGATGCAATTGTCAAAGACTTGTTGTGTTAGATTTCCTCACCATGGGATACTCACAGATTGACTCACTCCTCCCTCTAGTCATCCCAAAAATCTCCCAACAGATAGGTGAAAATAAATTTGGTCCATTTCTCTACAATCAAATACATTGGCATCTTTAAAAAAACTTCATCTCTTTTTTTTAAAACACTCTATTGGCAAATGTAAATATTTTGAAAATATTTCAATGTGGAAATACTACACATAGTACTGTTAAATAATGCTAATGTCCTCACATAAAAGACAGAATTCAGCCTCCAGTGTCCAGGATGACAAGAACTAATAAAGGCCAGCTCCTATAAGGGTAGATAAATTATAATGTGCATGGCAGTTAGACACACTGTACGTGCATTTCTACACTTTAATGAATTCACCAATATAGTCATGCTGCTGCTCTGTTCTGGATTACTGATTTAAAGTGTCATTGTTTGATTTCAGTCACTGTGGGCGTGTGTATGTGTTAATGTCTTTAGCAGGATTCACAATTTCAAGCTACAGGGAACCTTGCACATGAACATGTTTCCATAGAAAATACTGATCATACTAAAATATGACCAATCGCATTTATCTAACAGGGAATTACAAATTATAGATCTGCCTCCAGGAGATATTTTCACAGGATAGCTTTATGTTTTTTTTCCCCCTAGGTTCAGTATGTTGGCAGCACATTGACATTATTCTCAATCTTAGGTTTACAGAGCAAGATTAAAACAAGAAGGTAAAAATAAGCAGAGTTTCACAGAGTTTATTCAATACTAATGTTCAGTGGAAGAATTAATGTAGGTCAGGGTCTGAATTTAAACATTTCTAACCGAGATCACACTTTTCCCCGAACCATAACATTCCTAGATCTTTTATTCTTAGGTGTTTACAACATCTAACTTTAATTAAAGTTCAGATTTAGTTACAAACCATACAATATAACTACACTGAATTAAGGGATCATTTTAACAGGGTTTATTTGAACAAACTCTCAGGGTGGACCGAGTGTCCTTCTCACAATCACACAGTTAAAAAGCATCTTAGAGTTCACAATTCACTGTTTAATTCCCAGAGAGGAAGAGGATGTTTGGCCTTGAGTCTCATGTCTGCTGTCTAAGGAACTATAAATACACACCTAGACACTTCCAGGTGAAAGGACAGGGTAATGCAAACACACAAACACCACTACCCAGAGAGAAGGAAAGAGTATGGGAGAGTGAGGAGAGAGGAGAAAAAGAGAGAGAGAGAGGGGGGGGGGGGGTAAAGCAGCCAAATAAAAATCTATTGAGCTTAACAATGGTGTTATAAAAACGTACAGAGGTAGTGTTTAACAATGTGGTAGGAAGAGATGGGGGTAAATACCTCTGGGAACGACGGGGCTTGGCTCGGCATCAAAGCCCTGGCAAGCGCACAGCATTGTCTTTAAATTCACACCATTGTCTCCTTTAAACACACACACACACACACACACACACACGCACACACCTCTATACATCTAAAATGATGATGTAGAGGGATATTTTTGGGGCTAAAACCCATTTTGTTTAGTGGATTCTAAATCAGAGAATACAGCTGCAGTACAGCTGGAGGCAGACCAGCTACTCTGGAGTGGAGTCGATATTAGGCATATGTAAAGTATCTGAGAGGGATACCAAACGAAACACAAGCTGCTTCAACCAGAAGATGTTGTAAATGTTTAAAAAAACACTTGGTTCAAGTTTTGAGACTTGCTCTAATTCCTTATTGTCTACAGTTTGATGAGAAAATTGATAAGCTTCTCTGTTTGTCTGGTAAACAAAGGTACAGTAAGTAGATTTTTAGCTCCTATTTGGCTGAAACCAGGGGGAATGTTTCTAGCATTAGTTTGTCTAATGGTAAGAAATGAAAAGTGAATGTTTGTGTCAACTTCTGGAAGTCCAGACAATTGACTACATACTATACATCTTTGTAAGAACAAAAATTATTTAGATTTTACATATGGGCTGCTGGAATAATGGGTGCTAACCTTGTAACAATAATAAACTAAGCTTTTTGCATTTGTTTTTTTGACAGAATAAACATGACAGCTTGTTTTCTAGTGCATTAATAATAATGATAATAATAATAATGGATTAGATTTGTATAGCGCTTTTTTAGAAAGATATACTTAAAGCGCTTACAGTGGACCCATTATTCATTCACTCTCATATTCTCACTCTGGTGGTGATAAACTATATTGTATCCACATTAGTCCTGGGGCAGACTGACAAAAGCATGGCTGCCATTTTGTGCCTATGTCCCCTCACACCACTACTGAAACTTCACACACCAGTGTGAGTAGCAGCACTGGAGGCAAGGAGGGTGAAGCGTCTTGCCCAAGGACACAACAGCACAAAATTCACATACCCTTTGTTATTGGATGACTCACTCTACCTCCTGATCCACGGCTGCCATTTACAGGCCCTAAGGTCTTTACACACGGGAAGCTTTTTTTTTTCTTGTGATTAATTTGCATATCATATTTTTGCCATAACTATTTCCACATAAGACATGACTATTACTCAGTGAAAGATTGTTGTTGATTTGTCTTTGTTTTGCATATAGACCAATTATTTGAGTAAAATGAACATCATGTCATCAAACAATGGACTCGGATATGTTGATTTTTACTAAACTCAAAAGATAATGTAATGGGTGACAATGTAAAAATAATCTAATCTTTTACTGAACAAGTGTCACAAACATTGGCGAGGAAAATTAAATATTCACAGGTGAATATTACAGTAAGACTGTAGTCTGTAGCTTTTAAGTTTAAAAAAAAAAATCCAAATGTCAACAGCAGTCAGACCACCTACTGTTACCACTGGATTGAGGGTAGACTTGGAAAAAGTTGAAAAAATGTTACTTTTTTTCAGTAAATATGTATAATTTACCAACATTTTATCCATAAAAAACAACTTAAAAGAATAAAAATAGCATTGTTCTTGCATCACCTTCAGGTGCTGCAATAGTCAATGTGATACTTGGGTTTAACTACAGCAACTTTTCCACAGTTCCAACAGTTATATGACTTGACTTTCATTTCCAGACAGACAGATTATTGCAGTTACAATTTTTATGAGAGAGTCTATCCATTTCTCATAGCTTCTGTTCTTTTGCTCCCTTTTCCAAATAATCAAAACACAAAGAAAGTAAAGCTTCTGGATGTTGCAGTTTGCATTTTGGGTTTACAAGTCAATGCAAATGCAGAATGTGGAAAAGGGGCTTATGTATCCATCCATCTGTCCATCTATCCATTCACATGTCCATACATCCATCATTTATCTGTCTGTGCATCTGTCCATTGTCTGTCCATGGACCCATCCATCTGGCCATCCATCCATCCATCCATCCATCCATCCATCCATCCATCCATCCATCCATCCATCCATCCATCCATCCATTCATCCATTCATCCATCCATCCATCCATCCATCCATCCATCCATCCATCCATCCATCCATCCATCCATCCATCCATCCATCCATCCTCTGAACTAACCCTTACGAGGGTCACAGAGATGTTGTACCATTCCTCTGCTAAAATAGAATTAAAATTTTTTCTAGAATAGTTTTGTACATGTGCTATGGTTAATGAACATTCTTCAGACAACAGTTCCATATGCAGGTAACAGATTTGACAGTTGTAGTTATGTTTGACAAATTACTGGCAAGAAATTAAAGTCTATACGAGACAAGTATTCAGAGAATGCCTAATCTCACACCTATTTTGTGCCAATCTCAAGTTTCCATGGCAACCCTGTTCTTGAGTTAGAGTGAATAATGTGATTTTGACCTTTCTGCTAAATGCGACCTTGACCTTTGACCTTTTGCAATATTGATAATTTTGTTATATGTATATAAGTATCAGTTTGTGTAATATTATTATAATATATCAAGTATTGACTAAGTGATAGCATGATATGTCTATGCTTGACACACACAAACAGTGTGTACAGAAGTTAATTTTGCCACATGTCACCGTTGACCTCCAGAGATCTCAAAAACTATTGGTCGTAGGTGATAACACCAATTGAGTGTAGTAGATATCTTCATTCCACATCACTTGGTACCAATCTGAAAGTTCTGTGACCTTCCATTCTTGAGTTATAACCAATAATGTGATTTTGAACTTTTAGTTAACTGTGACCTTTGACCTTTACTCAAATGGATTATTGCATCTGATGTGTATATGTATATGCTCATGTAATTTCATGGTTACATCTCAAGTATTCATTGAGTTATAGCATTATATGTCTCTGCGGACACACACAGACACACACACAGTGATTACAATAATCTCTCCCAAACAATTTTGGGTGAGATTAAAAACAAAAAAGCAACCATTAAAAGTCACTTCTCCAATAATGTTCACGACTACAGTTGACATTCAACAATGAAGGTCAGTCCCTAAAGACAGGTATATACATTGGTACCTCTACTTACCAATCCAAGTAACAAAAAACGCTTACCTCAATTTTTCATAAATTCTATTTACAAAAAAATTTAATAAAAAAAAAAAAAACGAAACCCCCGAGACATAAATACTATGTACATTACTGTACATACTATACCTACCTACGTATTGTGCATAAACTCGTCATGTACGTACTGTACGTACATAACCTGTGAGGGAGCTACCCATGATGCTTTTCATGAGCCTTTGACCCTCATTCATCACAGAGCTCTAACCATACACACGTAAAATAGTAAAGAACATAGCCACCGTTGCCCCACCACAGCATGCACCGGCCACAAGCCCAAAGAACGTGACTCCCGGCCACGAACAGAAGTGAAACAGGAGACGACAAAAAAAGGAGGAGGCAGCCAGCACGAACAAAGACACGCCGGCAAAAGCCCACGAACCCGCGGAAAAAACACACTCCGACATTCCCCAGGAAGACCACGAAAAGCCATCACACCCCACCAAACGTCCATCAACAAACACCACTGAGGTGAAAGTAACAATTAAAACAAGTACAATGGTATGACCCACATGTCTGGTTGATTTTAATGGTTTAATGTTTAATGGTCAGTCAATGAAGACACATTTCCCCACTTAGACCAATAAACTAAATCTAAAATCTAACTCTACATTTTCTTTTACCTTTAACACATATTTCATACAAAATTGCTAAACTGTTTATAAATTTTAAAGGGTTTTAGAGGTAGTATTTTGGGGCCTTGAAACGAATCAGGCGTTTTACATGTAAAATGCGACTCTATTCACAGTACAAAAACACTTCTGGAACAAATTAATTTAGTAAGTAAAGATACCACTGTACTGCTATCTTGGCCCATTCAGACCATATATGATGAAAATAATTTTGTTTGACCATCTCACAGCATTGCTGCTGCTACATCCATGACAAAAATCACACACGATATGACATGGTAGTTGAATTTACGCTTCTAACCTCAATAGTGTTTGCAAAATTACTACTCCAGTTTGGCCAGAGTCACAATCTGGCCAGAGTCCTCTGTTCTGGCAATCATATTATATATATATATATATATATATATATATATATATATATATATATATATATATATATATATATATATATATATATATATATATATATATATATATATATATATATATATATATAATTTCCTTACAAAAAGACCGACATTCCAAAAGTGTGATTGACATGAGACCGACTCTAATACGGTTAAATAAATGGAGATGAATGTACATTTCAACACTAACAAATTCAACAATATTGCCACTCTGTACATAACACTTTTGTATTTGCTTTCAGATTATTAATTTAAAGTGTGATTGTCTGATTTCAGTCACTGTGGGTGTATATAAGTGTTAATATCTCTAACGAAGAAGTGCCATAAGAATCACAATTTCAAGCAACGGGGAACCTTGCAAAACAGAAAATATCAAATCCAATATTTGTCTATCTACATGCTATGGCATGACCAATAATACTTCTTTGACAGAGGGAATTAAATAATAGGCTGATTCTACAAGAAGACTGCAACAAATAACACCCCTTATGTTCTTTAAAGGTCTCAGTCTGTGTTTGAGAAAATATGCTAATACTGCCTCTAAAAATGCCCAGTTTCATTCTTCTAAGGAATCGCTCTCTGTTTACAGGAAAACAGAACAGCAGTGCATCAGCAGTACTCCACATCCATGTAGGTGTGTATCTGTAAAATCACATCTATCACAGAGTAAGTAAGTGGAGAATACAGGCTCCAGGACCAAAGGCCTTAACAAAAGACAAGCATACTTCTGTGATCCTCCAGCTGACTTACCACCATCACACTCTGCAGAGATGAGCTTCCAGCTGAAAGAAAATTGATAATCACACAAATATTCCCTGCATAAAAAGGCATTTGGTAGTAAATAAGACACATGAATATTTTTCGCTCAGCCATTTTGCTAACCATACAAAAAATGCTCACAACATACTTACTGAGACTGACGAGGTGTTGCTCCGAATCCTTCAATAGCAGCAGCAATAAAGTGCAGATTTATGGCGAATGTTTTCATCGTTTTGCCTCTATCAGTGCTCCTGCTTCAAAATTAATTATTGATTAATCACTTTGCTTTTTAAGCAAAAATGCAGACCAGCAATATCAAACTATCACAAAAAAATGATTATGCCCCCAAATCGCATTTATCTAGCTCATTCATTACTATTGTATTGACAAGGACCAAGTTGCTAATCGCCAAAGCCAAAGAAATAAGGGCTGTCAGCACTTCTGTTGATCGGGCTAAACCAGATATATACAACAGGATGTAAGTTAATGGATTGATCAGAGCAGGAGGCAGAGATGGCAAGGCTAACCATGCAGAGGAAGGTGCATATGCATAATCATCAGTTTGTTTTAGTCTTAAGTGTACAGCGAAACAGTACTCAGACATGATGACACAGAAACTGTGTGTGTGTGTGTGTGTGTGTGGTCTTGTGTATGTGTGGCTACATATTGAAACTGCAGCACGAGTGCCAGTGCAGGCGGCCAACAGTAAAAGGTCAAGGCAAAGTTTAGATGCCGTGTACCAGGGGCCTTAAGATATTCATAGCCAGCATTTTAGCCTGGAACATAATGAGATGGAACTGGTAAATATTTGCTGATGGCCAGAAAAATTCCAACCATGCTGGGAACCTATTTTGAATACAAAAGATGTCAGGGGAGGATGATAAGTGAGGACGGGGGTGGGGGCGAGGGGGGCACCTGATAGCTAATTAGTACATTTGCCCAAATAATTAGAATGAGCACTCATGGCTGATATCACACAGGAGGGTAGTGTGTGTAGCATTCCGAATGGGAAAATCTGCATTTCATAGGCCGCTGGCCACTTATAATCCCACCCCCAGAGGCCTTTAATGGACATATTTACCTTTGCTGCATATTGGTGATGTGTGATTAAGATTGACAGGTGGATGCACCAATAACTGTACACCTCCCAACTCCCAACATCCATCCCCTTAGCAATAGGATTCTCCTCAATCTGCTCTAAGGGAATCCTTAAGCTGTTTAGTGGAAATGAATGGGGGAATGGGGGAAGGAGGGTAAAAAAAAATTACACTGAAAAGAACAGAGCTGGATATGATTTTCCAGGCTTTACACCCCACCCACCCCACCTCTCACCATGGCTGAAAGAGAGAGGTCCACGTGTCTTTTAACAGCGTCTGGAGACACACACATTACGCTGTGCAAATAGATACTCCGTCTCATTATCCTGTCCTTTAAGGAAAAGCCGAGCCTAGCTGTTTGTGGTGCCCCTATTATTATTACCCCTTCACTTATAATTCAAATACAGACAGTCGGGAAATAGAGGGAGACAGAGACGTGAGGATGGTGGGAAGGGAGAGGAGGATTTGGACGTGAGAGAGAAGAAGCAGAAGAAGAATCAGAGGCACTTAATTTGCCAAGTGCACAGGATAAATGTGCAGGGGTTTAATGCAGACATATCACGGCCTTACAGCTTTACAGAGTATGTAGACACATGCTCCAACAACAACTGGTCCTTATTCATAACGCAGGGGAATTTACTTTCTTTGCCCAGTTCCCTGAGAGTTTATAGACCTGAGGTTTAAATGTAGTGATTTGGGATCTTTTGGGCCAAGATTTAAAGCAGCCCCATCACTAAAAAAAACAGCCAGTGTACATTTCTGCAAACCAAAGATACACACTGTATAATGGAAATGTTTGAAAAACAAATATAAGTTTCATATCAACATTTATATGTTCTACATTCACACTGCTTTATGATAGTTTATCTTTTCTCAATTGGCAGGGGGTGGTTGCACTGGAGAGCACATATACATAAACTAAGAGAATGGGATTCCTATGCCAACTTCTGGAAGTTTATAGGTTTAGACAATATAATAGCTTTGGCTAGGGTTCGATGAAAGTTATAGGTTGGTTCAAACACCAAAGACAATGTAACATATGTTCTTATCACGTTGGTATATTTTCAAACTCATACAATAGTGCTGTCAGTGCAGATATCAAAATCCTTAAAATACAAGTATTCAGAGAATGCCTAATCTCACCCCTATTTTGTGCCAATCTCAGGTTTCCATGACAACCTGTTCTTGAATTAGAGCCAATAATGTGATTTTGACCTTTTGGCTAAACAAGACCTTGACCTTTGACCTTTACTCAAATGTATCATTGCATCTGATGCACATTAGCGATATGTATATGCCCATGTAATTTCATGGTGATATCTCAAATATTCATTGAGTTATAGCATGATATGTCTCTGCGGACACACACACACACACACACACACACAGATAACAATAATCTCTCCCAACCACTGTTGGACGAGATTAATAAATAACATGAACACAACATCAGATATGATTGAAAACTGAACATACATGAAATGTTGGCTGGAAATGTATGTTTGACGCCAGATGTTGAAATTAGAAGTGTTCATGGTTTGTAGAAATGTAAAATAGGTGAGAATTAGGCTAAAATTGTGTCAAATAAAAACTTCCAAACATATGCAGGGACCCGGAAGTTTTACTGTGGTGAAGTTGGAGACTGTCACTGCAACCACTGCTCTTGTCACACCCTGGCCTTCTACAGCAGCTAAAAAACATCAAAGTCCTGCATCAGATCTCTGGTCTTTTCAGGCCTTTTTAGATAAGGGGTTATTAACTCTGGTCCACAATTACATAGTAGATGACAGTACTGTGCACCTTCATGCTGAATGGAAATGGGTATAAGATGTAAAAAATGGAAGAGATGGTGTGGAAACATGGTAGTGCACATCCATGGCTGAAAACCCAGCTCCTTCTGTAGCTCATTGTACAGTGACAAAAATGCAATGAGTCATTTTAAGGTCATTATACATGGGTGAAACTATGGTTATGAATATAATGTTCCATTTTTCTAATCAGACCTCCTTAAATCTCTTTAATTCCTCACTGTCTGCAAGAAAAAAAAACTTCCATCATTTACATTACATTGAAAATTACAAAAAAAAACCAGAATATTATGTGAGAGTCTTTTCTGTGCGACATTTAAAAAAAAAACCTTCAAAGCTTTAGACGACTTCTGCAGTACTGTATGACTTTGCTTAAAGACACTTTGGGCTAACTTGTCAAAGCAACACGAGGCAACAAATTTAAAGTCTAATCCTCTGGCACATTTTGAGACAATTGTCCCATTCCCAAAGAAAAGCAGTTATAGCAGAAGTCCTCCCTTTTTTTAATACATTTGTAAAGTGACACTTCACAGCCGAACTGCTCCAATGCCCAAAACTGCTCATGAACTTTCAATTCAATATTCAATATCACATGAATCAAAAACAAAAAATTAAATCAGGATGACTTTTTGAATTGAGAAATGTTAACAAGAGTTGCTTCAAGGTCTCCTGGCTCTTCAAGGCTCCGGTCCTTTTCCTTGCTTGCCTCAGTGGTCATCCATCTTCACGTTAAACAGGCTGAAAACCTGCCCGTGTTGCATATGCATCATTAAATCTTAAAAACTGTTTAATGTGAGGAGTAGCGGCACTTCATAGCTGACTAAAAATGTGAGGTGAGGAGACTGGAAAGAAAAGGAAGTGAGCAGAAGCACGTACGACCAAGGAATAAGTGGGTTCTTATTGGGTTACTGTAACTTAGACCTGGAAAGTTTTTCAAGGTCCTCTGCGAACGTAGCCTCTAAATTCTTCACTACTTTACAAGTCATCAAAGATATTTATTTTCTGCCTCTCTACGTCTGGCCAAGACGGTAGCAGAAGTAGAAGAAGAAGAAGGGGGAGGGGGAGAAGGGGAGTCAACATAACTGAAATAGAAATCTGAATTGGAAGCAAGGATACAGATCAAAATGTAATCCTGCTTATGGCTCGGTCGAGCCAAAGAGAGAGAGAAAGAGAGAGAGAGAGAGAGAAAGAGAGAGCGCGGGAGAGAGATTATGTGATACTGTGATACCTTACCCTATCTTTACAATTAGTTTCCTACAGGCGCGGCACACTCCAAAATCACATTGAACAACTTCTCTAACAGGGTCAAGGAAAAGATGATTTAAGCCTCTACTATATTTACGTGCAGGGCTACAACAGCATGCCGCAATTTGTCTCTGTCTCGCTGTGTTTTAGTAACATCTGGCGCCCAGAGATTTAGGTTAGACAGGTAATTAGTGGCACATATTTGTCCTAAAGACAGGTGTATTTTCATTTAAGAAACACTCCATCACTTCTCCGGATGGCAGCATGTTTGTTACACTCCGACTGAAGGATGCACAGAAGCTTTACAACCCCACAGCAGAGCAACCTTCACAGACTTATTATATATATAGATTTTGTTTTGTTTTGTTTAGTTAGAATATTTTTCAAACGGAGAATTGTATGTAAAGAATGAGTTGAATGATGGCAGAGACACTTCAAAAAGGTAATACCCTCATGCGTTTCTACTGACATGCTCTGCATTAGCAAAGCCCTACTTTCATTACACAACCTTTGCATGATTGCAAGGTTTGGCACAGACTATCCCAAAATGTTTTTCCGCTTAAGTATGAGGCATTACTCTGTGTTAACAACTTCACGCAGGATTAAATATCTAATATCAATGTCCCTTCTAAAAACATATTTTCCTCCATCTCTAAATCGTTTACTTTCTCGCTTTCTGCGTTCCGATTACCCCATTTTTCTTTTTATGTCGGGTTTTGGGAAGCAAAATGATATATCTCAGCTTAAGGAATGTGTTTAATATGTCTCTTAAATGGCATAAATTTAGAACAGAAATGATGTATCTGTTTTCCCTGTCTCTTTTCTGATTGCTGCAGCTCACCAGTCGTCACTGGGTCCATTCTCCTCTCTTTAACTTTCTCCCTCCCCACCCACCACCCTATCCAGATGAAGCTGTATAGTCTTTTAAAATGGAAATACACTTCATCATGGTCACTTGGCTCTTGGTTCTAATAAATCAAGGGCCGTCCGCCATTGCTGCTCCTCTCCGGAAAACAAACTGCCCCTGGATGGATCTCCTCAGCTGCTCCTAATGGAGGTCACATTCACAGGAACACATTTACCCACACACACAGATGAAAAAAAAAAACAAAAAAAACACACAAACTCACACATATGCTGTTCTGCCTTTGGAACTAAACATAGAGTAGAGGGAGAAATTTTAATAATCCTGCCATTAGAAAATCACTTGTCACGTGTGGCACAATGCACTGAAAAACACACTATTGATCTAAAAGTAGCATCGAAGAAAATTGTGAATTATCAGCTATAGACGCAGACACATTAAACAGTAACGTCAGCTTCATTATTCCTTACACCTTCATTCATTTGTAATATAACTTAATGCAAACACGTATGAAACACACATGCATCTATGCTCGTGTTCATTTTCTTCTCATGTTTCAGTTGAGTTTTATTGACGTTTTCATTTTGTCTTATGCGTGCGATACTGTAGCTGCATTCAAATATTTAGTTCTCAAAAGAAATAGATGCACACATGACATTTGTGCCGCACGAAGCTCTACTTAAAACGCTTACATTTGTTGAGCAGCAAAGTGTGTTACAGTAACATATAACCAATTAAAAGATCTTATTTCATGAAATTAATTAGAAAGTGTTCCATCACAGCCTTAACCTACATGCTGATATAGGTCATTATGAGGCATTAAAGGTCATTACAGTAATCCTTATGATATCTGTGTAAAGGCAGGTTGCCTGTATATCCTCTATGTTGTGCAGCTGTCTTCATTACCGAGACGTCTCTCCCGTTCAGAAGCTTCTTGTGAAGTCGAAACGGCGAATGTGCTGGCCTGCACAAACCAATAGCCTCTGTAGCCACTTTATCCATAGAAATATATTCCACCACATTTAATTGTAAGTGGGGGGAAAAAGAAAACAATGAGATCAATTGTGATTCAACTCATTCCTCTGAATGGAATTATCTGCACACAAAAAGAAATTCAAAATGTCTCTGCTGTACGGGCTCAATCAAAATATTCTGATCCTAGTTACAGAAACTGAATATGTATGAACAGCTCAAATATGCTGAATTTATTTTGAATATTTAATGAGATATAAAATATAAGTCTATTTCAGCAACTAATAAAATCAGTCTTGTATGAATGTGCCATAGATTGAAAATGAATGGTGAGAGAGGGCGAGACAAGAGGGAAGAGGGGAAGGAGGAGGAGGAGGAGGAGGAGAAAGAGGGGGAGACGGAGGAGAAAAACAAAGGGTGTCAGAGCTTCATCAACATGCTATAACTGAGTGGCACGGCCATATTTTCCAGCATCAAGCTCAGTCAAAATACCAATGTGCAAATCGGAGCGCCTCCTCCCCTCCATCTCTCCATCTACTCCTCTTCTTCTCTCTCCTCCATCCTATGCTACCCCCCCCCCCCACACACACACACACACACACATACACACCACCACCTCCTCCTCCTCCTCCTCTTCTAGCTCACTCGCTCTCCCCTCTATCTCTCTGTGTGTCCAATCACACGGCAGTCCTTCTCAATAAAACAAATTAACTGATTAGACATTTTAATCTCAGTTGTCTTTGACCTTGTAGAATATATTACTGATGTCTACATCGCTGAGAGCAGATAATGCGGCAGGCAGCTGCTTTTCTTAAAGACAAAACTGCCCTTTTGAAACAGGCGCCAAACACACGAGCTAACAGGTTGAGGGCAGAAATCACCCTCCTCTTCTTCCCCCCCTCCTTGTCTTTTGCCACCCTCCCTCACTCAATACACCCCCCCCCTCCTCCTTTTTTTAACCACACACTCACACACTCACACACTCACACACTCACACACACACACCCCACCCCTCCCCTCCCCTCCCCTCCCTGCAGGCGGCCAGCGGGGAAGGGGTTAAGGCAGAATGCATTAACAAAAGAAAATTATAGCGTAAACAGTTCATAAAATCTCACAGCCCCTGATGTCGGGGCTAGATCATTAAATTTCTACAACAATTAGACCTTTTCTCACGGCGGCAAATTGGAGCCGTTGCCATGGCAAATCCGAGCCCTTAAGTCATATATCTTTGATTGCGGAAAGGTCAGGCGCAGACAGCCTAATAACTCAGGGAGCTGTTTGACAGATTTCATCCAAGCATGATCACATAACAGAGCCAAACTATGTCGGCAGTTGTTAAAAGCAAGGGAGGGGTCAGCGGGAAGGTTGGGGTTATGGAATGTTTCTGCTCGGCTGGGCCCAGCCTGATAATGTGCCTGACCGACTTTAAATCCACTGGAATAAAAAAAAAAAAAAAAAAAAAAAAAAAAAAGAAAGAAAAAGCTACAGTATTTAACTAAGGACATATTTCTATAACTGTGGGTCAATGGCAGTAGGAGGTAAAATAAAATAAAAAATAAAATAAAAAATAAAAAAAAGGGGGGGGGGGGGGTGCTTTTTCACTTCACCAGATCTGGATTAGGCTGTAAAGGAGGTGATGTTAAGGATGGGCGATTTAATGCCTACATGATGTAAAAAATGTCCTTTAAAAGATAGAATAGAATAGAATAGAATAGAATAGAATAGAATAGAATAGAATAGAATAGAATAGAATAGAATATTATAGAATAGAATAGAATAGAATAGAATAGAATAGAATAGAATAGAATAGAATATTATAGAATAGAATAGAATAGAATAGAATAGAATAGAATAGAATAGAATAGAATAGAATAGAATAGAATAGAATAGAATAGAAAAAGGAAAAAGAGCAGACTGTGATGAGCAGGAGTGACTGACAGTGGTTTGAGACACCAATGATGAACCATGATTTATTTCCCGTTCAAACACATATGTTGAGGGAATTGAGATAGATGTGAGCTCCTGGTACGGTGTGGGATCGAGCGGCAGGCTGCTTTAGAAATCCTTGTCATCGACTCGTTAACGACCCTGACACGTAGAACTTTGAATAACAATCAGCTTCTCCTGACTCTGTTAAGACTACATGTCTGATACTGCTGTGGTTGTTTAGAGCCCCCCCCCGACCCAACCACCACCACCCCATTAAACCCTGTGCACCCTCCCCTAAGACCCCAACCAACCTACCCCTCTCTCCTCTCTCTCTCTCTCTCTCTCTCTCTCTCTCTCTCTCTCTCTCTCTCTCTCTCTCCCTACCCCCCCCTTCATGCCTTCTCTCCTTCTGTCTCTGTAGGCAGTGCTGGCATTTCAGCTGTCTATCCCAAAGGCCTAGACTGGGAAACAAGTTCCAATAGCACCCCCTGCTGGAGAAAACAAGCTACTGCTCATCCGCTCATGCTCAGCCCCTGAGGAGAGACCAGCGACGGGTCTGGAGGGTGCACGGAATTATATATTGCAATACAGTGAAATACTTACACACTAAATGATAGGCATCTAAAATACTGAGCATTGTAATCATTGTGAAAATACAACTTTCTGCAGAACTAGACATGAATTGCTGGTATTATTCCTTCCTCAGTAACTAAGGTAATGTAAGGTAAGTCAAGGTGAGCTGAGGTGAGGTACCTTGCATCTCATCTAAGCCACTCCTATCACCTAACACACTCCATCATCCATGTGAACTCAACCGTTTAATATTGCATGTTAAAAATGACACATATGTCCTCTCAAACATTAGTTTCACATAGAATCAAAAAGTGATTATTAACACTGCTTCTTTAGAGTAATAAAAGATCATAAAAATGATGGGAGCTTTAAATAATGAAACCATATATGATCAGAAAGGTACTTCTTGAGATAATAGAAGGTAATAAAATAAGACAAAAGTTACAATCATACACCAGCACAACTTCTTGTTATTCAATATCTTGATGGAGGATGGAATGAATTAATTCTCCTACCAGTTCAGTATGCAATTTGGCATCCTGAACCGACGGCCTGGGGGCAAAACTATCTTTAATTCTGGGTTGAGGATGTGGATGCTGGATCGTTGAGAATCTTTTCTGCCTCCCTGAGCACATATTTTTTCAAATAAAGACTGAAAATACTGCTGTTTCTTCTTCCCCTGTGATCTAACCGTGCTGACAGGTTACCATACCGTACGTGAATGTCATATCAAATCTCCCAGAAATTATTTGATGAGGCTTTAAGTAAAATATGGAGGCAATGTAAGTAAACTAACATGGAATAATTAAGGTAAACTCACAAAAAAAAATCTGAATAATGTCTGGACCACACAAAACTAAAAACACAGAAATTGTTATGTAAAGATTGGCAAGCAATTAATAAGGAATTTTTACAGGTGTGATATCTGAATGTATTTTAAATAAAGTTATTAAAACTACATTTCAGAGAAAGTTTGATGATACAAGACACAAATTGTGAGGTTTATATTTAGAAACTGAGAAGTATAGTATCTGTAGAAATAACCTGAATAACCTTTCAGAACTAAGTAACATAATTAAATGTTACATATTATTATTATTATTATTATTATTATTATTATTATTATTATTATTATTATTATTATTATTATTATTATTATTATTATTATGACTGTTCTGTCTGGGGTTTGGGTTCTTTGTACTGAAATTTCCCACAAAATACATTAAAAAACACAAAAAGACGTGGAGAAAAATAAAACAAAATGTGTTACAATCCACAAAAAATAAACACAAAAAAGCAATGAAAAATTCGAAACATATTCAAAAACGCTTCTAAAATACAGAAAAACATATACAAAAATATGAATATAAATGCACCTAAGAGGTTTATTCAAACACCTTCCACAGTTTCAACAAAACAACTGAACTACTGTTCCATTTAATTGCATGAAAAGTTTTAATCAGTTTAATCATATTAATCATGATGTTGGATTAAATTGTATACATACATATACATATATATATATATATATATATATATATATATATATATATATATATATATATATATATATATATATATATATATATATATATATATATATATGTATATGTATATGTATATGTATGTATACACATGAATAAATAAATAATTCCCAGTGTAAAGAACTGTATTTCTCAAGTAAGACAGTTGCTCTACTTTGACATATTACATTGGTATTAAATAAGTTATGACATTAAAGTATGAGTAAACCCATGAACACACAAGTGCCATCTGACATGCCTGATGTCACCACCAAACACCCACAGTCTTTATCACAATCATTCCATTGTATAGTGAGAGGAGTCAAGTACTTACATTACAGTAGAGTGGTGGAACGAACAGGCAGACACTGATCTGACCTACAGACTACAGTAAATACAGGACTAAAATATTCCACTGGTCATATGGAGCTGAGATTTACAAGCAGTACGTGTACATAGCAGGTCCTAAATGTAAAAAACATGCAATGCAACTGTTAGAAACGACAGTTGCATTGGTGGTTTCCACTTTTCCAATCTGTGATCATGACATGATAACACAAAGAACAGAAAATCAACAACACACACTGAGAAATACAACAAGGCATGAGGGTGTTAATGTTCCATATGTGAGTATATGATTAATATTCTTTGGTTATGAAATTATACTTTTTTTTTCTCAGTGATTCGTCAATACTTTTCTACAAGAGACAAACAAATAAAACAATTAATTCTGTTGTTATTGGGTCGTGTTGATGTTGTTTAGTATTTAAATGCATTAATTAAATTTCATAATAATAATAAAATAAAAGTAAATAAATAATTTAAAAAAGAGAGAAAAGAAGTGAATAATAATTGAGTTTATGATAAAACCGTCCTTTCATCCTGTATTGTCTGAATAGTTGAAATATTTCGGGTTCAAGTGTGTTTGTTAAACTGGTCCTACAGGGTCCAGTCTGGTTCGGTTCGGTGTCGGTTGAAATACAGATGAGGGTGAATTTGGGTACTGGGATTTTGGTCTGGTTCCGTTCCGTTTATTTTTTCTGTATATCTTCTCCTTTTCCTGGTTATCATGTGGTTGCTCTGTTTTCATCTGTTATATTTAGTTTATTTGCAGAAAGGTTTTGACATAGACTTCATTCTGTCTCTGGTTAAATTATAATATAAACTCACATCTACATCAGCTGTGATTTACACAAAACCCACATTTATTCACTGAATGGTCTGTGTTTGTTGTTCATCGTTATGTAAACACACGTGCATTCAAGGTTGTAGGGCTGTCTTTGCTGACACATCTGACTGGAGTAGTGGTTCTCATCTTTAAGAAAGGAAACCAGAGGATGTGCTCCAACTATCGTGGGATCACACTCCTCAGCCTCCCTGGTAAGGTCTACTCCAGGGTGCTGGAAAGGAGGGTACGATCGATGGTCAAACCTCCGGAGAGGTGGTTTTCTTCCCGGACGTGGAACCATGGACCAGCTCTTTACTCAGGGGTGCTGGAGGGGTTATGGGAGTTTGCCCAACCAGTTCACATGTGTTTTGTGGATTTGGAAAAGGCGTACGACTGGGTCCCCAGAGGTATCCTGTGGGGGGGTGCTCCAAGAGTATGGGGTGGATGGTCTCCTACTGAGGGCCATTCAGTCTCTGTACCGAAGCGGTGAGAGCTTGGTAGCCGGTAGTAAGTCGCACCGTTTCTTGGTGAGGGTTGGACTCCGCCAGGGCTGCATTTTGTCACCGGTTCTGTTCCTAAATTTTATGGACAGAATTTCTAGGCGCAGCCGAGTGGGGGAAGGGGTCGAGTTCGGTGTCGGGAGGATCTCGGCTCTGCTTTTTGGAATTATATGGTCCTCTTGGCTCCATTAAGCACTGACCTCCAGCACTGGAGCAGTTCACAACCGAATGTGAAGCGGCTGGGATGAAGATCAACACTTCCAAGTCTGAGGCCATGGTTCTCAGTCGGAAAAGGGTAGAGTGCTCTCTTCGGGTCAGGGGGAAGGCCCTGCCTCAGGTGGAGGAGTTTAAGTACCTCAGGATCTTATTCACGAGTGACGGAAGGATGGAGCGGGAGGTGGACAGGTGGATTGGGGCAGCATCCGGAGTAATGCAGGTGTCGCTTCTCCTCCATGTCAAAAGTGAGGATGCTTCCTGGACGTCTCCCTGGGGAGGTGTTCTGGGCATGTCCCTCTGGGAGGAGACCTTGGGGTCGACCCAGGACACACTGGAGGGATTATATCTCTTGCCTGGTCTGGGAATGCCTCGGGATTACCCTGGAGGAGTTGGCTGAGGTGGCTGGGGTGGCTGGGGTGAGGGGCGTCTGGGCTTCTTTGCTGGGGCTGCTGCCTGCGTGACTTGGACCTAGATCATTGGGAGAAGACGACGACGATGCCGACATGATTCAACTGATTAAAAAATTTTATATAATTAAAAGTTGTTTACAGTTGCTTTGTTCAAGTTTATTTTAGCTGTTGATGGTGTAGCATATATATTCATATTTTTATGTCTGCCAAGGAGGTTATGTTTTGTTTCTTTGTCTGTTTGTTAGCAAGATAACTCAAAACTCAAAAAAGGGTGGACGGATTTTGATTACATTTTCAAGGTAGGATGGTAATGGGAAGATCTGGAAATTATTAGATTTTGGTGGTGATGGGAGGGGGGTTCCACCTTGGTGGAGGTCTGTGCTCTCAGAGTGCTTTTCGAGTTGCATATGTTTGGGATATGTTATCCCTTGTTTTGCGGGGTGTTGTCAGTTTTTTTGTGCTTTTGTGAATTTTATTGGATTTTAGTATGTTTTGCATATATTTTGTCTACATTTTTTGTGTTTCTTAGGGTATTATAGTGTATTGTGTGGGAAATTTGAGAACAACAACAACAAAACAATGATGACCGGCATGAAGTGTTTTGATCTTGATTAATCAAAATTAATCCAAAGTGAGCCTATGATTATTGGGAATTAAAATTGTAATAATTTGGCAGCCCCAGTTTTAATATAAATAACTGTGACAAACCTTTGACCAGTGTAAGCCACAGCTAGAAATTTTATGTAATGTACTTTTCAGATTAAAGGCTGCACTGCACTAATATAGTTTAAGGTTGTAATACGCTAAAGTACCAATGCTGTCAAAATACTTAGTAAGAAAAAAGTAAGTAAAATATACTTATAAAGTGCTTTTCACAGATAAAAATCACAAAGTACTGTACATAAAATGGGTTCAACCAAACAATATAAGAATATTTCCTAAAATAAATAAAAAGGATAAATCCATCAACTAAAAGCTTTCCTAAATAAAAAAGACTACACACCCTAATCCAGGGGTCTCAAACATGTGGCCAGGGGGGCCAAATGTGACCCACTAAAGGTTTTTATCTGGTCTTTGGGATGAATTTGCAAAGTACAAGGCTGTCAAACTTATTTTAGCTCAAGGTTCCCCATACAGATCAATATGATGTCAAGTAAAATAAGTGATGCCAGGCACAACAAATCTCGCCCTCTCGCACACATTTTGCCTGATTCATCCTATCTCTTATGATTGCAAAAACACATTTTTGGTGACTGTGACCTTGACCTTTGACCCACATTCAACAAAATTTAATGGGATCTGCTCTGGACATCCCCACACCTTTCTTGAAAATTTCATGAAAATTGGTCCAGTAGTTTTTGCAAGCAGTTGCTGAAAGTCAGACAGGCAGACAAACAAACAATCCAAAAACAATACCCCTATGCTATTATTACCCCGGGGTAATATTAGCATAATAACCTACAAAAACATTTGTCAAAATTTTCTTCTTACTTTGATGTGAATAAAGAATAATATTACGTTATAAATAATGACAACATCACATTTTTGTCTTTGTTTTAGTGCAAAAATGACATTCAATTATGAAATATCGAAAAAAAAAAAAAGATTATTATTTAACAATTTATCTGCCTGTTACTAAGTGTTTAGTGTCTTTGTAGATCTGATGCATAATGAAAATGTGTAAATGATAAGATGAGGTTTAACATTTGTAGTTGTACTTAAAATTCTTAAAGAGATTTTTTCAGGTTATTCACATCTCTTTTATTTGGATGGTTTATAAAAGTAAGTATTTTCATAATTTAATGGGGGGGTTGTACTAAAATAGACTGTCCTTATTTATAGGTTATTATGTTATTATTTTACTGGTCTGGCTCACTGGAGATCAAATTTATCTGAATGTGGCTCTTAAACTAAAATGAGTTTGACACCCCTGATCTACATGCTCAATAAAATAAATATAGGAAAATATGGGATATTCACTGAAAAAATGCTAAATAGGGAGAATAACAATACAATAAATGGTGACAATTATTTAACAGAAGTAAATACAGTTTAAAGCCTTCAGTGGGGGTGATGCTTGTCCTTTAGTTTGGTGTTTATGCAAAAACTGATGAGCATCTCACTCCTCAGGTGACTGAGAATATCGAAGAAGGACATGATCAGACTGTGTCAGCAAAAGCAATCCATCTATGCTTACACACAGGGGAATGTTATAGTAGGGCTGCAGTGCATAAACCTGTCATTACTACGATAAATGCTTATTTGAGAGTTCACTGATGCAAAATCAGAGGCAGAGGTTTACAGAGATGTGGAAATAAGTAACAAAAAAGTTAATCAAATGCTGTGGTCCTTACAACCACCAAGTCTCAAACCAGTTGGAGATTTTTGGACAACTGTGTAAGATGCATCTTTACCCAAAACACCAAATTTTCACCCAGAGAAATCCTGAGAATCCTTGTCAGTCTGTATATCCACCTCTTTCTTATTCTCTTAGAAAGTAAAATAATTTTCGTGTTGTTTTTTCGAAATATTGTCTAAAGACTGACAAAAGTCTCTCGTCTCGTCATATCAAAGGCAAAGTCAACTTTATTGTCAAATATGCCATATGCACAACATACAGCACAGATGAAATGACATCCTCTCACCCCTCGTACAAATGCGCAATAATTAAAAACACAGAATACAAAATAACAACTAGGTAACCAAGTAATATGTATAATATATATGAATATAAAAAAAATATAAATATAAAAGAGAATAAAAGATCAAGTCTAATAGTGCAAAATACTGTAACAAAAACTGAGGTATAACAAAACAACATGAAATTACGGACCCAATAAAATACAGTTAAAAACAACAACAAGACACTGTATTGCACTGAGTATGTAACAATACATCTGTTAAAGTGGGGTAGCCTAGTGCATAAAGTGAATGTGTAGTGGGCTGATTAGGGGGGTTGTATGTTGTCAGGGTGCGGAAGAGGAATTGCAGTCTATAGCAGAGGACAGAGGGATGGGAAGGGGTAGAGCAGGGAGAGAGTTCAGAGTCCTGACAGCCTGATGAACAAAACTGTCCTTGAGCCTGCTGGTTCTGGCTCGGAGACTCCGCAGTCTTCTCCTTGATGGCAGCAGGCTGATCCGACGGCTTTGCAGTTGAGGTGGGAGTTGTGGATGTTCAGGAGGGGCATGAGGGGGACTCCGATGACCTTCTCAGGTGCTCTCACAATGCACTGCAGAGTCTTTCTGCAGGACGCAGTGGAGGCACTGTACCACACAGTGATGCAGCTGGTCTCGATGCTCTCAATGGTGCCTCTGTAGAGCGTGATGGGGGCTGGGGCACTTGCTCTCCTAAGTTTGTGGAGAAAGTACAGGTGTTGATGGGCTGTGGGATGGGATGTGATGTGTCCAGGACAGGTCTTCCCTGATATGCACTCCCAAGAATGTGGTGCTGCTTACCCAGTCCACTGCAGCACCATTGATCATAAGCGAGGCATGCTGGGTATGCGCTCTCCTGAAGTTGACATAAATCTCCCTAGTCTTCTCCACATTCAGAAGGAGATTGTTGTCTTTGTACCAGTGGGCCAACCTGCTCACCTCACTCCTGTAGATTGTCTCATCTTTATTGTTGACAAGACCCACCACAGTTGCAGACTTTATAAAGAGGTTAAAGTTGGATGTCTGGCAGCAGTCATGGGTTAGCAAGGTGAAAAAGAGGGGGATCAGCACACATCCTTGAGGGACCCCTGTGTTAGTAATGATGGTGCTGGAGGTGTTCTGCCAACCCGAAGTGCCTGTGGTCTCCCTGTCAGGAAGTCTAACAGCCAGTTACACAGGGAGGTGTTGAGCCCTAGCTGGTCCACATTGTGGATGAGCCGCTGGGGAATTATGATGTTAAATACTGCTCTAAAATCAATGAACAGCATTCTGACGTGGGGGTCTTTGGTCTCTAGTTGGGTAAGGGCTGAGTGGAGAGCAATGGAGATGGCATCATCGGTCGAGCGATTTGATCGATATGCAAACTGAAAGGGGTCCAGAGTGAGCGGTGGGACAGACTCGATGTGCTGCATGACTAGCCACTCGAAGCACTTCATAATAATGGGAGTGAGTGCCACTGGGCGTAGCTGGAGGGTGACGACTTCTTGGGAAAAGGGATGATGGTGGTGGCTTTAAGGCATGTGGGGACGACAGCCTGGCTCAGAGAAGTGTTAAAGATGTTGGCAAAGACATCTGAGAGCTCTGTAGTACAGTCTCTGAAGACATGACCAGGGATGTTATCAGGACCTGGTGCTTTCCGAGCATTTGTCCCTTCGAGGGATCGCCTCACGCTGTCCGGGGATAACGTCAACACCTGGTTGCCGGTAAGAGGAGGGGTCTTCTGGGCTGTGGTGTTGTTGTCTGCCTCAAAGCAGCCAAAGAAGTCATTTAGATGGTTCAGCATCTGTCACAACGGCGCTGTCACAGGTCTGTGGAGAGGGCTTGTAGTCTGCGATGGTCTGGATCCCCTGCCACAGGTTCTTGGTATCTCTACTATTTCTGAAGTGCTCAGCAAACCTCCTGGAGAACTGTGTCTTGGTCAATCTGATGCCATACGACAGGTTGGCCCTGGCTGTCGTTAGGCCCACCTTGTCCCTGGCAATAGCCAAGCAGCGTTCCGAGCCCTCAGGAGCCTGCAGATCTCTCCTGTCATCCATGGCTTCTGGTTGGCCCAAACGGTGAAGTTCCTGGTGACCGTGACATCCTCCATGCACTTCCTCATGTAGGCCGTGACAGTCTCAATGTACACCTGGAGGTCATTGATGTTGTTATGTGTGGCTGCTTGTCTGAATACATTCCAGTCGGTGATGGAGAAACACTCCTGGAGTGCCTCTGATGACCTCTCTGGCCACACTCATACCTGCTTAGTAGCTGGTTTGGAGACTTTTACCAGCGACCTGTATAATGGGACGAGAATAACAGTCTCAGGCCCCAAGGTGTGAGAGGGGAAACACTTTGTAGGCACCTCTGTGAGCAGTATAAACATTGTCCAAAGCATTGATACCTATCATGGCGAAGTTAATGTGTCCATAAATATGTGATATGAACCTGCATTATCCTCGCTAGGGTCACTGGGGGCCTAAATCAGCTACAATGGGTGAAGGTGGAGGGCTGAACATATATAGATAAACAATCACTCTCACATTAACACCTATGGGCAATTTAGATTAACCAATTAACCTATCAGTGCATGTGTTTGGATGGTGGGAAGAAACCAGAGTACCCGGAGAAAACCCACGCAGACACTGAGAGAACATGCAAACTCCACACAGAAATGTCTGGTGTGGGAATCGAACCAGGGACCTTCTTGCTGTGAGGTACTAGTGTTAACCACTGCACCACTGTGACTGCCTCTGATCAACACCAAATACTCATTCATACATCAGTGTGAGTGACACTGGATGCATGAAGGGTGAAGTGTCTTGCCCAAGGGCACAGTGGATAGACTATGATAGAGTAGGATTCAAACTGCCAACCCTTCAATTATTGGATGATCCATTCTACCTCCTGAGTCATGGCCACTGCCACTTCTCTTCTAAGTTGTTCTCTTTCTTTTTCTTTATTTCTTTTTAGCACTTTTCTTTCCTCTTTGACTCTTTTTTTCTCTCTTTCTTTCTTTCTTTCTTTCTTTCTTAGTTATTTTTAAGTGAATGTAGACCAATGTGTGTGTGTTCTATTTACTCCCTTTCAATTTTTGGTTTCTTTTGTTTTTCCTACATGTTTTTACTTGGTTTTTGGACAACAGGAAAATCAGACATACTTTTAGCTGTTTTGAGATGATATGTATATTGAAAATCTGCCCTAATAAAAATAATTGAAAGAAAGTGGAGGAATGAAAGCTGCTGGGACTCGTAGGACAAAGAGGAGGATATATGGTAGTGGGCTGGCCTCAGCTGTTACACACATGTCTGTGTAGCAGTGAAGGCTTTAATACCCTCTCCCCAAATCCCACCACGAGTCAAAGATCTCCTAAAGCGCCTAGTAGCTTCTCATCTCCCCGGACTTGTAGTCTCACAGTGAATACCAAGCATCAACCCCAGGAAAAAAAAGCTCTTTCACATCTAAGCACAGTCTTTTCAGTTTGACTATTTAAGGGTTCATTTAAGGACTTTCTGTTAAAGACACATATTCCTAATGTGGCGTTTAAGACACTGTAGTGTGCTCTTGGCCTTTTGTCAGCACAGACTTTATGAATTTGGCTGCTGTTTTTTCAGTTGGTCACTACAATGTCACACTATGTCCATGTCCTTCAAATAGATTATTACAATATACTGAACAGGAAGAGCTGTTCCTGTCAATCTACCATTTGTTAGTTGGATGGTATTAGGAATTGCTGACTTAACTCTTTATAGGACGTTCATAGAAATATGCTGAAATTCACATGTTCAACCTTAAGTCTTATTATAGGACATAACAAGACTTTATTACTTATGTGAGGAAAAAATGGTCAATGAAGTTACTGTATATTTAGTGGAAAAAATAATCCATGTGATGTGAAAGGAACATGCATTTTAAAATATTAGAACATCACTTTTAGAGCATTACAAGGAAATGCTGATCCAGATCCTTGTCCATATTCACATTCACCCATCGAACAGCATTCCTTACACCTAACACATATTCAGAGAATGCCTAATCTTGTCCCTATTTTGTGCCAATCTCAAGTTTCTATGACAACCCGTTTTTGAATTAGAACCAATAATGTGATATTGACCTTTCTGCTGAATGCGACCTTGACCTTTGACCTTTTTCAATATTGATAATTTTGTTATATGTATATATGTGTTAGTGCGTGTAATATTATGATAATATATCCAGTATTGATTAAGTTTTAGCATGATATGTCTATGATTGACAGTGTTACAGAAGTTAATGTGTCATTGTGTCACCTTTGACCTCCAGATATCTCAAAAACTATTGGTCGTAGCTGATAACACCAATCATTCCACGTCGTTTGGAACCAATCTGAAAGTTTTGTGACCCTCTGTTTTTGAGTTACTGATAAAGTATTTTTGACCTTTTAGTTAATTGTGACCTTGACCATTGACCTTTACTCAAATATATCCTTGCATCTGATGTGCATTAACTATATGTATGTCCCCAGGTAATTTCATACTGATATCTCAAGTATTCATTGAGTTATAGTATATGTCTCTGCGGACACACACACACACACACACACACACACACACACAGACTGTTCATGCAGAGGTGGACCTTACAGACCCTGTAGACCACAGTGGACCTGAGATTGTTGGCTTATTTACCTACCATAACTGTAGCTGTCACTGTTTTGTAATGAGTGTAGTTTAGTATAAGGTGAAATAAAACATTATAAATAGAATAGAATTTTCTTATTTTGTTAACATACTGTACATCTGGTTATAGAATGGAAATACTATTGAATTAGTTTTACATAATCTCTGTAGGTCCATTTGTGCATTGTTCTGTTTTGACGTTTGTGAATAGGAGAAGGTGTTGACATGTCATTATTGTAAGTTGCTGGTGAGAACTTGGGTTGGATTTAATATTGTTTTCACTTCTGCCCACTCCTTTTTGAGCAGGGACATATTCATTTAAATTAATAAGTCTTGCATGTATTCTTTTGTCGGATACTGCTGTATGCAAGTTACTTGTGTTGTTTAATTACTTGCTCAAAATAAATGAAAAATGAAATGTTTGTGGTGTACACAGACAGAAAGTAAAAGTACTGACTATTCTATTATATACATGTGGTAGCATTGGATGCATGCATATCTACATGGAATATGAGGCTCTTGTGAGTTTCCCAAATTGTACTCTATATACAGTGGAACCTCTACTTACAAAAGACCCTAAAAACATTTGCCTCAATTTTTCGTCCCTGAATATGATGAAAATTCTATTTACGAAAGGAAACTGAAACCCCGAGACATAAATACAGTACTGTACACTGTACGTAATGTACGTAAATATGTCACAGGATGTACATAGCATCCCATTGGCTATGAGGGAGCTACCCATGATGGTTTTCTTTACCTTTTGACCCTCATTCATCACAGAGTTACTGTTGTTTGGTGGGTTTTTCCAAGTGTGTTCAATGAAACGCTATTACAGTACGTATTTGTTATTCATCATGAGCTCAAAGAAAGTGAAAGTGAAAATGAAAGTGACATGCGGTTGAGTGGTATCACAAACCTGAAACCCATCTATCATCGGTACGATATTGAAGCAGAAGGATACAATGAAAGCAGCCACCCCTTCAAAAGGCATCTTTGTGATATCGAAAAAGAGGTCATCACTGAACGACCAGATGGAGAGACTGTTACTCATTTGGATAAAGGAGAAAGAAATTGCAGGAGATACAGTGGCTGAGGCGATTTTTTCAGAAAAAGCATCCGCCATATTCAGTGATCTGATGATGGAGGGTGGGGGTGATGGCTCTTCGGAACAGCAAGCACCCCCAGACTTTAAAGACTCACGTGGGTGGTGAACAAAAGTTGTTGAAGGTGAAAGTGACAGATAAAAAATGGAAATGATTTGCATGTGTCGTTCATTTTAATGGGTTTATGTTTGCTGTTCAGTCAGTGTTCATTTTGTGTTTGTATTTTATAACTATTACTATTTATGTATTTAATTATATATATATATATATATATATATATATATATATATATATATATATATATATATATGTATATATATATATTTATATATATATATATATCCCAGGTGAATCCCAGGTGTGCCCTTAGGCAAGGCACTTTACGCTATACATGCCTATACCTCACGATGAGCGATACAATAAATAGAGTCATACCGGCTCGGACGGCGCCCGGGACAACAAGGTCCGCGTTAGGGGTTGAGGAACCAGGACACCCTGATGTTAAATTGGCTACTGGAACAAGACATTCATGGAGCAGGGCAGAGAACATGGTACTGATGGAGTGTTACTACGGGAGTAACCCCAGTGAGAGAGGGTACATGCAGAGGATGTGGGAGAAATGGTTGCTTCGAAACCCCACATCCTCACTGACTAAGAAACAGCTCCTAGCTCAGTGTTCGAATATCCGCAATAAGAGGTTGCTATCACAGCTAGAGATCAATGAGGTACAGCGTTGTACCTCATCCACGGTACAAAGATGCTACGGCAAGGGGGAGCCAGGACGACAGGTCAGCTTGGGGGTGGTTTCACCACCACCCCCAAATATCGAGATTGGGTACCAAGCCCCAGAAAGACTAAACACAAGGGCAGCTGACCTGAGAAAGAGAATCATGAAATCCTGGGGGAACACAACTACCTGCTTGCCAAGGCTAAAGAACAAAGTACCAGACCAGTCTCTACTGGAGGACCTGAACACTGCACTGCAAACTGTCCCTACCACTACCATCACTGAGACCAATCAGCTGATGTATGCAGCAGCAACCGTAATCCTTGAGATGCTTGGCTACAAGATGAACAGCCAGAGCAGCCAGAAGGTTGCCCCATGGAGGAGAAGGCTAGAGGCAAAGATCATGGCAGCACGGAGAGAAGTCAGTGTTTTAACAGAACTAAGCAGAGGTGTGAATCTGAGGAAAGAACTGCCCAAGAAATACAACAAACTGTCCACAGCTGAGGCACTGGAGACTGCTAAGCAAAGGCTCACAGCACTAGCTACCCGCCTAAAGAGATACACAAGAGAGGTAGAGGCCAGGAGAATAAACCAGGTGTTCTCCACCAACCCAGCTAAGGTCTACTCTCAATGGCAGGGGGGCAAGGTGACAACAGACCCACCTAGGGCTGAAACTGAGCAATACTGGAAGAGCATCTGGGAGAAGGAGGCAACACATAACACCAATGCCCAATGGCTGACAGACTTACAGGCAGAGCACAGCCAACTCCCAGAACAAGACCCAGTAGTCATCACACTAGCAGACATCCAAACCAGAGTGTCCAAAATGAAGAGCTGGACAGCACCAGGGCCCGACATGATTCATACCTACTGGCTTAAGAAACTGACAGCACTCCATGAACGCCTAGCAGCACAGATGAACCAGCTGCTGATATCGGGAAACCACCCAGAGTGGCTAACCCAGGGCCGGACAGTCCTCATAATGAAGGACCCCCAGAAGGGAACAATACCATCTAACTACCGGCCTATAACCTGCCTCAGCACCACATGGAAGCTTCTATCAGGCATCATAGCGACTAAGATGAGTAGGCACATGGAGCAATACATGAGCAGAGCACAGAAAGGAATAGGCAACAACACCAGGGGAGCCAAACACCAGCTACTGGTTGACAGGGCAATTGCCCGAGATTGCAAGACGAGGAACACCAACCTGTGCACTGCCTGGATTGATTACAAGAAAGCCTATGACTCAATGCCACATACATGGATACTGGAATGCTTAAAACTGTATAACATCAACAGGACACTAAGAGAGTTCATCCAGAACTCAATGAGGCTGTGGAAGACAACTCTGGAGGCCAACTCAAAGCCAATTGCACAGGTGAACATCAGATGCGGCATTTACCAAGGAGATGCTCTGTCCCCCCTGCTGTTCTGCATAGGCCTAAACCCCCTCAGCCAGATCATCTCAAAGAGTGGCTTCGGATACCAGTTCCGAAGTGGAACATCCATCAACCACCTCCTCTACATGGATGACATCAAGCTGTATGCCAAGAATGAGCGTGACATTGATTCCCTAATTCACCTCACCCGGATCTACAGCAAAGACATTGGGATGTCATTCGGACTAGATAAATGTGGGCGGATGATATCTAGAAGAGGAAAGGTGATCACAACTGAAGGGGTTGACCTACCTGAAGGGAATATCACAGATGTGCAGGAAAGTTACAAATACCTAGGGATCCCACAGACAAATGGTAATCATGAGGAGGCAGCTCGGAAGTCAGCCACAGCCAAATACCTACAGAGGGTAAGACAGGTCCTGAAAAGCCAGCTGAACGGCAAAAATAAGATCCAGGCCATTAACACCTATGCCCTGCCAGTAATCAGATACCCAGCTGGGATAATATCCTGGCCACTGGAAGAGATACAAGCCACTGATATCAAGACAAGGAAACTCCTTACCATGCATGGAGGGTTCCACCCCAAGTCCAGTGTCCTGAGGCTGTACACTAAGCGAAAGGAAGGGGGCCGAGGACTAGTAAGTGTCAGAACTACTGTCCAGGAGGAAACGGCGAACCTCCAGGAATACATCAAGAAAATGGCCCCCAATGACCAACTGCTAAGTGAATGCCTCAGGCAACAAAAGCCCAGTAAGGTCGAGGAACCAGAGGGGCTATCATGGAGGGACAAACCCTTGCATGGCGTGTACCATCGACAAATTGAGGAAGTGGCTGATATGGAAAAGACATACCAGTGGCTGGAAAAGGCTGGACTAAAGGACAGCACAGAGGCGCTACTCATGGCTGCACAAGAACAAGCCCTGAACACCAGAGCAATAGAGGCCGGGGTCTACCACATCAGACAGGACCCCAGGTGTAGGCTGTGTAGAGAAGCCCCTGAAACAGTCCAGCACATCACAGCAGGGTGTAAGATGCTGGCAGGCAAGGCATACATGGAGAGGCATAACCAGGTAGCGGGCATACTGTACAGGAACATCTGTAAAGAGTATGGACTGGAGGTCCCAGGGTCAAGATGGGAGAACCCCCCAAAGGTGACAGAGAACAAACGGGCCAAGATCCTGTGGGACTTCCAGATCCAGACTGACAAGATGGTGATGGCCAATCAGCCTGACATAGTGGTGGTGGATAAACATGAGAAGACAGTGGTGGTGATAGATGTAGCAGTCCCCAGTGATAGCAACATCAGAAAGAAAGAACATGAGAAGCTTGAGAAATACCAAGGGCTGAAAGAGGAGTTAGAGAAAATGTGGAGTGTGAAGGCAACGGTGGTACCAGTAGTGATCGGAGCATTAGGGGCAGTGACCCCCAAGCTGGGAGAATGGCTCCAGCAGATACCAGGAACAACATCAGAGATCTCTGTACAAAAGAGCGCATTGCTAGGAACAGCTAAGATCCTGCGCAGAACCCTCAGGCTCCCAGGCCTCTGGTAGAGGACCCGAGTCTGAAGGAGACACCGCCCAGGTGGGGCGAGAGGAACATTTTTTTTTTTTTTTTTATATATATATATGGGGTGTCTGATATAAAACACTTTGTGCTACATGCACCAAAGTGTTATATAAATAAAGACTGATTGATTGATTTATTGATTGATAAAAGCTCAGCATAAATACAGAGGTTATTAAACAGAAAAAGAGGAAAAGTGAAGAAAAAGTGAGTTTTTCAATAAATAAGGAAATAACTGAGCATTTAAAAAAAATCAACTCAGGTAGAATGCAGCTGACTAGTCCTGATTATTTTTTGCCTTTGTCACATTGCCCACTTGTATTGTATTCTTTATATAATAACATTTTCTGTTGATCTATACGTTACAGTAAACTTCTATGTTACTGATGACCCAGTGTAGAAGAAACACTTCAATCATTTTGTCTCTGGCAGCTGCTTCCAGGAAGTCAAAGTGACACCAATGCCTTCTGAATTCTGCTTCGAGAGCGTCTCTGATCACTCCTGTTTGACTGCAGGATTATGCAAAAATGACTGTACCAACTTTAATGAAGTTTGGTGGAACAGTAGGACATAGGCCAAGGTCGAACCTCAGAACAAACACACACATGTAGAATAATGCACCTTGATCTCTGAGAATAGATAATAGAACAGAATAATGTCAAAAAGTTACTCCATGTTAGAGCCGTAAAATAATTTAAGTATAATTTTACACATTTGCCTTTATATCGAGTATCATGTGATCAAGGTTTTGTTTTGTCTGTTTATGTGTTTGCCCATTTGTTTGTCAGCAAATTTACACAAAAGCTAGTGTACCAATTTAGTAAAGGTGCTAAATAGACCACAATAGATCTGATTAAATGTTTGGTGAATAGCTCAAAAGTCAAGGTCAACAATAAAACAGGAAATGCATGAATGTTTCTTTTCAGTAGGCATCCAGATGTTAAGCGGCCATTCTGTCCTATCAGAACCCTCTGTACCTCCAGCTCTTAAAGCCAAATTAACTAGAGTGAAATACACCAACGTTTACGTAAGCCTTTATTCGTAATTAACATTTCCATGTAAACACAAAAGAAATAGCTTTAATTGCGAATTATTTTATTCCATTGATTAAGAGCTAAAACGTTTGCAAGGAATGGGACTTGTTGTGCCTGGCACCACTTGTTTTCTAATATTAATTTAAGGTAGTATTTGTAAATAATCAGCCAGTCTGGGTTTTGTTCTGCTGCCACAAATTGACCCTGTGCTGTAAAATGATGCTAAGTGTAGTAAAGTGATTTGAGGACACCTGCAAAGCATATGTTTGGTGCAATTAAGCAGGGCAGGGAGCAACAGTTTTTCTGACTGTTGTTGTCATCTATTTTACTTTAGTTAATATTGATATAGAGGCAAAGAAAGATTTAGGTGTTAACTTGGTTTTTATAATATTTTTAGATTTTTCTGTTTTTCTTGGAATAAAGTTAAAGATCACTTTATAATTTCCCTGTGTTTTTTGCCTTCCTTGTTTCAGATTATACTGTTCAACTGTGCACATAAAAACTGAACGTCTTCTATTTAGATGTATTTTAATGTATTGATATTTATGTTTTATTGATTAGATTTCAACTGTAATTGTGTGTTTTTAATGTGTCTATTTTCCATTTTGTACAGCACTGTGCATTGCCCTGTGTATGAATTGTATTATACACATCAACCTTTCCTTGCCTACTTGGAACACACAACTTAGAAATCTTCACATCTTGAAAGAAGTGGCAAAGAAGGTTTGGGATTTTTGTTGCCACTACACTTCAGCTATTCCAGAATATGTGACTCAAAATTGACCATCTTCAGATTACATATATGGGTGCCCTATGTTTTTCAAAGAATAAAAGTTATGGATTTTACCTTCGGAGGCTTACAAGGACGCTGCATTATTGGGATAGGGACATTAATTTAGACTATTGTGTGAATCTTTCATATACAGTAACTGCAGTATCTAGTAATCATTACCATGCATGTTCTGCCATTTGCTTTACACCGTATAAGCTCCATATTTTTTTTAGCATAATGATACACAGAAAGCAGGAAGTCAGAAATGAATAACATATAAAATGATCAGGTTACTGAAGGTTACTGTTTTTTTTTAATTTGATTTTGTTTTTATTTTAACGACTACTGTTATGACAATGTCTGTTATTGTTGTTATTTATAAAAAAAAATTCAATTGTCCTGGTAGTATTGTTTTTCTATTTGTCTGTGTTTTCTGTATGTTGAAAAAGGTATAAATAAAGTAATAAAAAAGATGAATATAGACAAATTAAGGTATTTTAGGAGAAAAGAAATACAAGTATATATATATATATATATATATATATATATATATATATATATATATATATATATATATATATATATATATATATATATATATATATATATATCGGTGGTGGTCAGACGGGCCATAGAAATGGCAGCCACACATATGTAGTTTACCACCACCAGAGGGAGCATGTGAGAGTGAATGAATAACGGAACACTAATGTGAAGCACTTTGGGTGCCTTGAAAAGCACTATATAAATGTAATACATTATACAGTATATATATATATATATATATATATATATATATATATATATATATATATATATATATATATATATATATATATATATATATATCCCTTTGGTGTTGTATTTTTATGTTGCACGTTTGGAGATCCCACTTTGCATGAGCATTAAGCGCTACATTAGTCAAGGTAGACATATAAAGACATCACACTCAGTTATACTTAAGTTATATAATATTTTATCCTAATCAGCCCCAAGTGTTTTGTTGAGTCGTGGTCATAAGTCACACACCATATGGGGTAAATTGAACCACTCTTCAGGTGGTGCTTCTTCTACAGGAGTATCACTCAGCAGAACTATTGTCTCTGTTATTGAGACCAGAGGAGCCAGTTAAGGCCTTCCAGGACTTAAAAGTCGTAGACAGTGACACTGCTCACAAAAGGGAGAAAGGTTGAGCTGGATTGGAGGGGCGAGGGGGGAGAGCCAGTTAATTAATAGAGGAATTTTAAAACGAGCACATATCGCTCCCACGTACTTCGAAACAGCAGGAATCCACGATAAGCAGCTCATCACACACATACGCACACACACTTCACCAGGAGAGGCGGAGTGTGTATCTGTGTGTTCGTGCATTTGTGTGTATGAAAGTGAGGCAGGCAGACACAATGTGAGAGAGCAAATGTCCATGAGTGTGCGCTTAAAGAGAGTGAAAGAATAATGAAGAGTGAGGCTCATGTGAGAGTCTGAGAAGCAGCAAAAAACCTGTGTGAGTAAGTGAATGAGTGTGTGTGTGCGCTGATCCTCCACAGGAAGCCACGCAGCTCTCTTCCATGAAAGTTACCTGAGGTTCGCCAAGGCCTCCCGCTGCCACACAGCACTCTAGGCAACGGTGAGCGGGGAGGTAATTCGCTGACACTGTGTCATTTGTGATAATTGGGGAACGTCAGTGTGTTCCTTCACCTGTCTCTGTGCAGGTGCTTTTGTGTCATCGCCCACCGGAGAGGGACAGCTCCTCATCCCCCTTTTCCTTTTCCTCCTTTCCTCCTCTGTTACGTCTCACACCTGAGCAGCTGCTGTTTGTAAGATGGGGGGGTGAGGAGGCTAATTTAGAAATGTGTTTAGTCATTAATGATGTTTAAGGTCCTAAATATGAAAAGTAGCTCCTGAAAACATGCATTCAAGCCATCTTTCCTTCAACCAGGAGCTTATGACTGAAGGATGTTGGGCTGTGTCACATACAAAAGGCAATGACCTCAGATCAACTACGAAGCCTAAAGGCGTGTTTCAACTATCGAAACTTCCAGGACTTTTTGGGGGGACATACTTTTGACTGGGCCAGTCCTCTCAGGTATTGTGTCTCCATACACTTTTGGCCCTGTGAGAAAGTTGCGATGATGTCATCATATTGTGTCAGTTACTATGGTAACATCACTAACAAAAAGCGCCAAAATAAAGCAGCAGCACCAGAGAAGGTAATCACAACAAGACTAGACATGGATGAAGTTGGGATGTTTGTTGCATTTGTGCTGTTGCTTTACACATTGAGCTGGAAAAGCGAGACATTATTCTATTTCGTCGTGTGGTAAACTTCCTCCAGCAACTACGCTTGACTTGTTTGTTCCGATCTGATGATGTCATTTGTGACAACCAATCTGCGCAACTTCCGTCTAGCGACTCTATTGGGGGCTGCTCTTGAGTACCTACCCTCGAGCAGGAACTCTGTTGGTTCCTGTGAAAGTTCCCAAAAGCGGTTCTGTCAGAACGGCCCGGTCAGCGGAAACACGTGCAAACCCTGAAATTTCTTGCTGTGTTCCAATTAGGGTATTAACAGAAACATCGACTAGTCAACACATAGATTCCCGTAGCCAGGGGTGGTGCCAGGGATTTTGAGCCCCATGAAAAGATTTCACTTTGGGCCCCACCACCACCAGTGTGTGTGTGTGTGTGTGTGTGTGTGTGTGTGTGTGGCACCAACTGTGTAATTTCCTACATTCTGTTGAATGCACTAATTTGTGCATTTTCTACATTAATTTATTTATGTAAACATACAGTTTATATAGTAATAATGCATATTAAAGAGACTGATACTGTCTATAAGAAATGTACTGAAGGCCATCTTTTACAGTCTAAGTATATTTTTAATAAGATTCTCAAAGGAAACATTTACAGTATTTACTTAAAATAAATGTATTGACTTATCTTAAGTATATTACAGTATACATTAGTCACAATTAAAATAAATTAACATAATCTATAGAATGATTTCACAAACAAAATGAACAGCAGATTGTTTTTTACACTTAAGCCTATTCAGTGTAGTGATCCAATATAGTCATGTATTTAACAGCTATGGTCCATTGTTCAGCCTTACTCACCTAGAACCCAGCACCGAGCATTGTTGCTAGTAAAGTCACTGATCAAGTCTTGTGCCTGTTACAACAGAAAAGGGCAGAGACACCTGTTTTAGTATGAAGAGTGTTAGAAATATGAGTTTGTTTATTTGAACAAATCAAACCGCTACAGTATTTCATTATGGACTGGGCAAAGCTAACAAGCTAATTTCCACCACTACGCTGACACAACACACCCACCTTCCATTATCAAGTAGTTTGTAAGATGCTGTTGGCCTTTTCTATCCCTCTCCTGTCTCTCTTTCTCCTCTTTTCTTTCTTTTTGGAAACCTGATTTACGTTTGGAAAACATCTCGGTAGTACTGCTCACTCCGACTCACTGTAGTAAATGCACATGTGCACCGCTGCTCACGGACCAAACCATTTAATGAAAATACAGAGATATATATGCTCTCTGGGTGTTTACTTTTTGCCAAAAACAAGATAAGAAAAAAACCCTTCAAATAAGTAACTAAAAAACTTAGAATATCACCCAGCCCTCCATGGGCCCCTGTCAGGTCCTTAGAATCATCCCCACCTTTCCCCACCTGGCGGTGCCCCTGCCTGTAACACAAGTTGACTTCAATTTGGAGGAGTCGACAAGTTATATGTTATTCTTTCTCTCCCTCTGCATGTGAACACAGACCAGTCAGACCTAAAACAGAGGAGACATGGCTGCTACAGGTAAAAACAGGGGGTGGTGGGTCTGACAAAACAAAAGAGAGTGACAGACACACATTGCTTGTGTGGAAATACTTCACCTTAGATGAAAAAAAAGTGGCACAGCCATCAAATGATCTTACAAACCAAGTCTGTTCATGGCTAGTCCCCACCCCCCCAACAGTGTCTGCGTGGGGAGCCATGGAAGACAGGATCTGCGGTGAGTGAGCTGACCTATGACCCCGGACCTCCTCCCTCACCTATTTGGTGGATGGACCCCCCCCCCCTTTACAAATGGACGTTCATCTATAGTCTGTCTGTCCATGGGAGTGGATATCTCCTTCAGTATGCTTCTCGTCGAGATTTCTTCTTTTTCCCACTTGGTTTTCTTGGGACTTTTCATATATTTCTGTAGTTGATTGTGTTTCTGTAAAGCCCTGTGAGATGACTTTGTTGTGATTTGGGGCTTTATAAATAAAATTGAATTGAATTGAAAAGAAAAGAAAAAAACAAACTAAACTCGAAAAGCAATCAGAGAGGGCACCCCCCTCCCCTCCACACCACCACCACCAAAATGGAATGATTTGTTCCTTGTGCAGGTATCACAATTTCTGGAGAACTTCATCAAAATCCTTTGACAGATGAAGCCCAATGAAAACAGAATCTGTTAGGCAGAGGTAACTAACATTTTGTCATTTTTTGGCTTTTATGAAACAGAGCATGCTCAGAAAAGGAACATGTAGGTTTGGAGAATGGATCTATACTGGCTTAAGAGTGGTTCTTAATGTAATATTTCACAAATGCATGGGGTGTCCAAAAGTTTTTTTTCCACCACTGTATACAGGGTGTTACAAAATTGACATAATTTCATCACCTAATAATTAGTTTAAAATGTATTTGCTTTTTGTTCAAAAAAGTGTAATTTTTATTGTTCTGCTTTCAGAAATAGACCTGCTGTTTCCATCAACAGAAGCCAACAGGCCATCTGTGTCTTGAAGTATGAACAATATGAATTTGTCTGAAAATTTCATTTAAAAACGTCCCAGGAGGAAAGTAGATTTGGACATACCATAAGAAGTTTCAAGAGGAAGGCTGTTTGTGTCAGTAAAAAAGCTAAAACTACCAACTTGCTGCATCACACATTAAATATTTGTAATAACTTTGGAACATTATAAAATTACCATTCCCTAGAATTTTTGTGTGTGAACCTTGTAGAGTAAAACATTTTATGTCCAAAATAAATTGTATGATGTATAATTTCTCCTTTGTATATAAAATTACATCATGTACTAAGTCAATCTTTTTTTCTGTACAAAACTCATTCTAGTCTCATCCATTTGGAAATGATCTGGGGGTTCAACTTTTAGTTCTTCTGTAAAATCTCAGGGCCTCATTGATGTCATCGATATCTAGAGGCTTCGGTGTGATTGGCAGCTCACCTGCTGAGTTGACAGTCAACTAGCACTTAGCATTATCTCCCCTCTGATCTCTAAGGCTCTTGTAGTTCCACCTCTTTCGTCCATCTATGGTCACTTCTAATGCCAAAAACTTCAACATGGAATTTTTTTAATCACAAATTCCAACTTCATAACAGTGGCTCTGGGTGATGTCATAGTTTCACAAATTATGTCACTGCTGACACAAAAGACTATATCACAGATTCATAATCATGCCTAAAAATGTTGGTACTACATCACAGTAAGAAAGGTTCAAAGATGTTCATCTGTCTTGCACCCAGAGAATTCAGGACAGAAAAATGACAGTCTCCAAATTTAGATTATCAATGTAAATGTTACTACAACCTATGTCAAGTGTGTTACATAAAAGTTCAAGTTCTTCATTGTTTGCAAAACTGCCAACCAACCAAAGTCAGTCTATTCATGGGTCACAACCAGCTTTGAGTTTTTCATCTAAAAAAAAAAACAAAACACTATTTCAGTACAGTCTGAAGCTTTTCTTTACCATCGTAGTGGCACATATAAACAACATTCTCATGATATTTAATTATTGTCATTTGATCGACATCATAGCCAATTATCTATCTTTCCATGGTTTACTTTCATGTCACACCCACGTTTATTATATCTATAGCTCGCAGTGTGGTTGGTAATATACTGTAGGTAGCTCACACTTGTTCCAAGCCCTGTCTCACAACTTTTCTAAACTCAGCAGCATGTTGATATGTTGTTAAGCATGCATGTTAACAATTAAATGTGCTTATTAACTTAAAGATTGAGTGATACCTATCACAGCTTCACAACTCTGCAGGTCATATATGGTTCTGGCTCAGCTAAAGTATGCTCACTTTTGATAATTGGTGGTCTGTTTTTCACTGCAACTATATGGTACTTCTTTACAGGCACATTAAACAAAGTCGTGCTACTTCATGTTCAATGCAACATTAAACTATAACTTCTGCAAAAGTAGATTTTCCTGTTTCAAACATGGTATAGTTTTGATAGTAGAGATTGGTAGCCCTGCCGTCCTATCCCCATTTATTTCATGTATAGGTCTAGTAATGCTTCATAGGCAGGGGAGGCAGGCTAAAAGGTTGTCTTTCAAATTCCTCTGTATGAAATAAGACGGTACTACAACCAATCAGCATAATCTTAGGATGACGTAGTTAGAGCGCTGGAAACTGGATAAAGTCACGACTGACTAAACAAAATTGGGGATTATGGAGCTTAACAACTATTGTCGCTTCTGTAAAAAGAATTTAAAGATTGCTGACGTTTTCTCACATTCTTCACTCATCTTTGATAAACGGAAATGGCCACCCAGTTGGCAGCCATCTATTGTCATTATTGTTCTTCTTCAGTGGTTGTTTTACAGTTGTTTCTCTCTCAATTGCTGCAGCTCTGTCGTCACTTTGTTACGCCTACCCTCTGACATTCATCGGCCAGTTTCAGGGAAATGTATATTGAGGATAACCAGACTGTCCCTGGTAGCAAATTAAATTGTCTGCAGTTATATAGTCCTTTTCCAACTTCGTGGTGCTCAAAGCGCTTTACATTAGCTTCACATTCACCCATTCACACACACTCATACACCAGTAGGTTTCTAAGGTCTAAGGTCAGTCCTACTGGGGGCCTAAGTCAGGGTTCAGTGTCTTGCCCAAGAACACTTCGACATGTGGACAGCCAGAGCCGGGACGCCACAGCCGCCCCTAAATTAGACTTGCTGCCACTAGTGGCGTCGAGTGCAGCTAGGCTAGGAAATTGGTCCTGTAGTTTTTACGTAAAGTTGCAGAAAATTAAACAAATAGATATGCAAAAACAAAAAACAGACTAAAAACAATACACTTTCCCTCCCCATCCAGGTCGGTGGGGTAATTAACAAAACTTTCAGCAAGACAACTAAGAAAATAGACAAAACTCAAACGAGAAAACAAATCTGATCACATCTGTAGCACAAAAATGGATAGAGCAACTCTGAACATGAGCTAATCAGGGGATTTAATGAAAGACATATATTGACATAAATCCGTTATTCTTACAGAATATTAATAGATTATGAACTATGTGAATTGAGAAACCACATTTTCATAAGTTGCAAAAAACCCAAAAAAACAAGTTGGGCAAGGCACAAAAAAACCCCACCCCTCACAAATGTTTTACCTGATTTGCCCTATTTTTTATCATAGAGAAAACACATTTTTAGTGATCTTGGCCTTGACCTTTGACCTACATTCACTAAAATATTATGGGATCAATTCTGGATCACCTTGCACCTTTCCTGGAAATTTCATGAAAATCAGTCTAGTAATTTTTGCATAAAGTTGCTGAAAATAAAAAACAAAAACACCCAAACCAAACCAAATAAGTATTCAGAGAATGCCTAATCTCAAGTTTCTATGACAACCCATTCTGGAATTTGTCAATAATGTGATTTTGACCTGTCTGCGAAATGCAACCTTGACCTTTGATCTTATGCAATATTGATAATTTAGTATAGTATATATATATATATATATATATATATATATATATATATATATATATATATATATATATATATATATATATATATATATATATATATATATATATATATATATATATATATATATATATATATATATATATATATATATATATATATGCATCAGTGCGTGTAATATTATAATATATCCAGTATTGATGAAGTTATAGCATGATATGTCTATGCTTGACACACACAAACAGTGTTACAGAAGTTAATTTTGTGACATGTCACCTTTGACCTCCAGAGATCTCATAAACTATTGGTCATAGGTGATAACACCAACTATGGGAATTGTAAAAATCTTCACTCTGCATCGTTTGGTACCAATTTGAAAGTTCTGTGACACGTCATTCTTGAGTTGTAACCAATAATGTGATTTTGACCTTTTAGTTAATTGCGACTTTGACCTTTGACCTTTATTTAAATGGATCATTGCATCTGATACGCATTAGCTATATGTATATGCCCATGTAATTTAATGGTGATATCTTAAGTATTCATTGAGTTACAGCATAATCATTTTTACACTAAATGTTTTGGGTTTTTTTTATATATAATAATAATGATCTCTACCCAAAATACTATGTGCCCTCACACTGTATGTATTATACCATAAAGTGACAGTTTCTATTTTCTGCTTCATGTCAAGTATTGTAGGGCTTTAAAGACATGGCTTATGTTCCTCTAATGATAACCTATGTGTTGTGTTGGTTTGTTTAATCTTTAAGGAGAAAGACATAATGTCAGGACCAAAAAACAAATGTCAGATTAGAGAAACAGGGGCCACGGAATGGAGGGGAGGGGGGCTGCAGAATGAGGCAAGGAGTGACAGCCAAACCACTTGGGAGTAATGATCTGTGAGGCTAATATTTCCCCTGTCTCTTCTGAACCCTGAAGGAGAGGCGGGGGGCTCACTTGTTGTTGCTGTGCCGGGAGGCAGGAGCAGGTCACCTGTAATGGTGGAGCGCTGCACCGCGGCCATTCCACTCTCATTACACCATTTACAATTACTGCTACCTATCACCACCACCCCAGCTCCCCGAGAGGCCAGGCTCAACCATTAGCACCACAACTCAAATGAAGTGGATAATTGTGTCTCTCTGTGGTATATTATGAGACAAGAGAGTCACAGAAGAAAAGAGAGGAGGACCAAATGGAGAGAGAAATCATAAAGGAGACAGAGATGAACAAAAAGGGCTCTGCAATCACAATGTCTTAGACTTAGGTGATCTATATAATGTACAGTGAAATGTATGTGTTAAACTCCGATGTAGCGCCTTAACACATGACTAATTTTGTGTTTGTGTCTATGATAGGAAGTGTTTTTAATAAGACAATATCGCAGATCTTTGTCTCCTTGGCTATGATCAACCAAAGTGAGTATTTTATTTTATTTTATTATTTTTCTTTTTGAAGTTAGACATGTGGAAGTTAGTTTCTACATTGGCTACATTCAATAGGCCCAAGCCCAGACACACATGCTAGTGAGGGTCTATTAAAATCATATGATTCCATTATTATTTTTCCCAGAACCTTGGAGCACAAATTTCACCTGTTCAATGTTAAAAAAAAAAAAAAAACAGGTACATTTTATTTTGCCCCAAATTCAAGCCCAGTAAAAATTTCCACTAAATGACTCAGCCACACCCCTTAAAAAAATCTAAATACATTCCACGGATGGGAGATGGGAGACATCCCTAAAAATGTTTCTATGTACAAACATGAAACTTGGAACAGACATAGCCCATCATGGGAGAAGTAAAAAAACCCAAAACATTATAGCCCCGCTCCAAACCCAACAGGAATTCGGCCATATTGGATGAAAGTGTGGACCTATAAAATCCCACCCCTCATATTTTCATCATGCCCTCCTCAGGTTCATATCCAATTTACACCAAACGTAGGAAAAATCACCTACACACGTGTGATCAAAAGTTATCAACTCCGTCTTTGATCAAATGTTGGGTGTGGCTGTGACCAGCTCAAAAATAAGCAGTGTTTTCTCTCTGTGGCCACATGGGAAGGCAGTCACGTAACGGGGCAAGGGTTCTTTATCACCATTTCTGGTTTTAATTATTATTATTATCATTTGCATTATTCAACTTTCTTCCAACAAAGCATTAATTATTATTTTTTTCATAGTATTATTTCCAATAATCTAATTACTGATTACAACTGAATAAAATACTGTTGTTTTGCTTGATTACATTTAACCTTAAAAAAAAAAATTAAATATACATAGCACAAGTACTGCTTCCTGGGAACTGCCATTATTGACAAAAAAATTTTCTTTACACGAGCCTAAAGAGGACACTTGCAGCTAGCTTCTCCACTATAGCCCCGATGTAACTACTGATCAAAGGAGAAGAAGAAACCCAATGCACAGCATTTGTTGCTTGCTAGCCCCCAATGCACAAGAAAAAGAAGAAGAAATGTAATCATATTTTCTAAACCCACTTTATCCTTTCTAGGGTCACATGGAGCCTATCCCAGCTACAACGGGTGAAGGCAGGGTACACCCTGTATGAGTCTCCAGTTCATCACAGGGCTGAGCATACACAGTAAATTTTGCAGTGTTAAATCAACACTTAGAGAGTTTATTTAACTTCTTCTAGAGTGTATTTGGTCCTATTGTCTCCAAATTAACACTGCAAAATCTACAGTGTATATAGACAAACAATCACTCTCACATTCACACAATAGGCAATTTAGATTAACCAACTGACCTATCAGTGCATGTGTTTGGGTGGTGGGAGGAGAATACCAGATAATACCTACACAGACATTGGGAGAACATGCAAACTCCACACAGAAAGGTCCCACCCAGTGGTGCTGAAATTGAACCTAGGACCTTCTTGTTGTGAGGCATGAGTCCTAACCAATGTACCACCATGTTACCCCAAGAATAAGAATGAAGTTTCACTGAAAACTAGTAAATTGTGTGAAAGTATTGGAATATGGTGGACAATTTTACAAGTTCTTTTTCTCTTGTTCCATTGGCAGACATTTTTTTGCTTGAATAAAGCAAACACAATTTTGATTTAATAACAAAAAAAATCTGCCAAAGGTACAAGTGAAAATGATCTTGCAAAGATGTCTTGAAATACGATTTTCCAAATCTATTGTCCAAAAATACGTTCTTATATCTCACTGAAAAGTTACTCTTTAGGTAATTATGTCTTATTTTAAGTGTGATGAAATATTTGGACTATAAATGAAAAAAAAAAACCTTGATAAGATTGCTAGTGCATGTCTTGTTATTAGGGACTAGTTTCATTGAATCACCCATATATAGATGCACCTTACATATAAGACACATTCTGTTTCAGTCTTCATTCTAACATGCACTAAAATATGAGCTGTAATATCACTTTCTGATAATACAAGTCTCCCTGAAATAATTTTTATTCATTTAGGTTATGAACACATGATGATCAGTAGACCCACTTTGTGCCAGTAAGAACCATTATCTTTCCCGATAATGAACCTTACATTAGCGTAGTACTGTTAAAGTCATTGCACACTGCTCACAGTTCCAGACTTGACATTTCTCCACTCCTATAGCTGACCTTGTTGGTCCTGTCTGGACTCAAACCAGAGACCTTGCTGTTCACAGTCAGCCAGTTAACCTCTAAGCCACAGGGGCCACCTTCTATTATTTTGGGCCAAAGTGTTGTACATATATCATAGTCTGTCTAGGGTCATTATTTTATTTAGTATTTGAAGTTGACTCGACTCCTGCCCCTGTATACCTTTTTTTCTCTTCTCCTTTTCACAACTGAGTGCTACAGCATGTATTGGTTTGAGGAGGAAGTAAACTTTATTTATATAACACTTTTCCCTGAAACAGCAGTCCCAAAGTGCTTTGCAGTTAATAATACAATCCATAATAGCACACAACAAAACTTAATAATAAACATAATATGGCAAACACAACAAGAAACACACACACACACACACACACACACACACAAAGAAAATGCACAGAAAAGCAGAAACCTTGTTCATTTATTCAACAATCACAACAATATAGAATCATTTTCAAATAAATATATAAGGGATTGTGAGCAGTAGACTTATGAAAAAAGCAGTTTATGCAAGTATGTGGGGTTTTTTTTGTTTTGTTTTTTTACAGTTTTTTCAAAAGGTTTTTCTAAAATGTGATAAAGATTCAGCTAACATGACAGTGAAGAGGCAGATTGGATAAAACAGGGACAGCAGGGTATTGGTTTGGAGAAATGGTCTCCACAATACAAATGGGAAAATATCCGCTTGGACAATATAGACAAACACACAGCAGTATGGGGACCCCTTTTGGCTCAATGTCAAATTTTTGCATCTTGATAAACTCGTACATTTGCTTTTTCATTTTTTCTTTTGTTTATTTAGTCTGGCAGTTTGTTTTGTCGTATTGTATTGTGTATTGTTTTGTGTATTTTATGTAAAAAAAAAAAAGAAAAAGAAAAAAAAAAAAAGAATTGAAAACCTTAATAAATATAATAATGAAAAAAAGAACACTTTTGGTGCTAAGTATTTGTTTGAAAGAAAATAAACTGAATTTTCATATGGTCAACTGTATTTCTGACCTCAAAACATACACTACAGTAGTGGAAAAATGGTTGTAGACATCCAATGCATCTGTAATATATCACTCTTAAGTCAATGTCATGTTCCTTTCTGCACATGCTCAGTTCTGTCGCAGTTTTTTTCATGCTAACAAGAAACAAACAAATCATTTTGTCACTGTTGGTGATGCAGCCACACCTTTTGAACCACAATAAAATTGTTTTTCACAAATACTTAAAATATCATAATTTCAAAAATCAATTAATTTGTCATTTGCAGTAAAAAAAAAAACACATTGGAAACAGGTTGCAAAAGCTCAGAAAAAGATACACAAATGATAGTAAACAACATAGAATGACAATTAAAATTTGAATAAAAACATAAAAGCAATAAAACAATTACAATAAGAGGATTATTTAAAAAAAAAAAAACATAATAATATTTATAAAATTTTAGATTGTGTGAAATTTTAAAGTTGTCCCAAAAATGTTTTCCACTACTGTATTTTTAGTGTTAAGAAATTCAGAGTGAATATTTGAGAAATTATAGAAAAGAAAATCCAATTTGTGCATTTCTATAGATAGCATTGGAGCACATAAAATAGGTTTTATAATGTTGCACAATATGGGAAATTTAATGCATATTTATCAAAAATGCAGTTGAAGACAAGGGCCGTTTCGCTGCTGTTAATAGAAAAAAAAGTAACATTGGGTTTGAATCAAGTAAGTTGAATGTTTGCCAGAATGGAACTTACTCAAAGAATGCATTTACTTTTTCCATTCTGTGCATTAATTCTGTTACAACACAAGCAAAGGTCACCTCGAGGTAGCAGGAATGCTTTTGCAACTTTTTGAAAAAAAATTAAAATATTTAAAAATTGACATAAAATGCAGGTTGATACTGATCTGGGAGTAGCAGCACAACATTTAATAACAGTATTAACATATTTCAGCATGTAGTTTACATATTCCAATGCAAAGATTAGAAAAATCTGTAAAGCAGGTAAAAGCTCCTATACTCTCAGATAACTGACTGCAGCCTGGTGTTCTTTACTGAAGCACATTAGACACTAAACACCCTGTATATTATGGTCTGACAGAGCTTCCCTCAAATGGAAAGGTGGAGCAGCTTGCCATCGACCTGACGCGTCTTATCTCTGGAGATCGCCGAGTGGCTTCAGGGTCTAAGTGTTAAGGACTGATGTGGATCACAAGCGCAGCTACGAGACTCTGATGGGCTCTAATGACAGTTGCCATCTCCAAACAGGAAGCCTACCACAGTGCATACAGTGCATCTTCATTCAAAATGGAACAGTTCTTATATTTTGCACATAGGGTGGGAAAACAGAATTCATGAATACAAAAGTGAACAAAAATAGAGATTCGTCTCATCTCTTGCATGCTAAATATAAGATGAAGGCCAATGATTTTAGGGCGAGCCCAGACAGACTTGTCAAACTTTATGCCATTACTATCCTTTGTCTTAGCACAGTTGTCATGTAAGGCCTGTACCCATATGAAATATTAATTTTGCATAATAACATTCAAAGGGGAATAAAGCACAGTGTTAATTATTAATAGCATGTGTATTCAAGGCATCTCTCTTTTTTTCAGACGCACCAAAATATTCCCTGACAGTTGCCACTCGAAGGAAGAGAATCCCCATAATGCCACGCTAAGGCAGAAATGACAATCACTAAGCAGTGATGCAAGTTCCACGAAACATCTAACCTACATTTCACAGGTATCAATGGGAAACTCACAAGTGCTTTACAATTTATTTCCTTCTTCTCTCAGCTCAGAAAATTTAAGTGCAATCTACAATTCATATTTAGTAGATGAAATAAATGGTTTAACAAGCACGGATTCCAAGAAATGTACAGAATAAATATGTAAATAGTCCTAGTGACCTATTTTCATAGTGTTTCTCACAACCTCATTTCATACTTAAACAGCACAGTGCCACATTACATCATATTCTGGTCATTGGTTGGTAGCGCAACAAGACATTAACACATTCTGACATGTTACTGTTGTGTAAAGTTGTAGGATCTCTCAGTGGAAGGCAATCAGACTAAACACTTGGGCCCAATCCCAATTCACCCCCTTACCCCTCCCCCTTGGTCCTTGCACTTGGCACTACTCCTTGACATGGGGTTGCAAAGTGGTAAGGGTTGAACTTCTCCCTTATGAAATTAGACAATTCTTGGAGAGTTATTACGTCATCAGCAGTCATCAACACTAATAAAAACAAATACGACAACCTTGGTTGTGAAAACATTGTCATCAGCAGCTGTAATCATCTCTGTTACATGGGCTTTGATCATCATTTTGTTTTTGTTTTTTCGCAAGCCTGATGGTGACTTGGAATCACAGGCCTGGCTGAGGGCATTGAATTTAAAGAATCCATGTTCCCATCACTTTGTGGACAAAAGACCAACGAAGGATAACCAGTTTGCAGAGTTGTGGTTAGGATCCACTGGCTTTGCCCACAGCCAAAGAGATGACAAGTCACCGATCGGACCACTGTCTCCCCAAAGAAACGAGGTAAACTTCAATCTGATGGTAAGTTCGGCAACTTTAGCTATAAAATGAAAGGTTTGGCTATGAAACTGACGATCCTGTTAGTTGTGAAGAAGTTATCATACACTAACATTGTTACCGGTGTTTTGGTAAAACAGTTGATTGGAGATGGGACAAACAATGTTCACCATATAGGCTAATGTTCATAGACAGTAGCGCTATCGTTACATCATTGCTTGTATGTGCATGTTGGGTTGATAGATAGCCTACAGTAGGGCACGAATGAAAACATCGACTAGTCGACATGTTAAATTTGGAGGAGTCGACAAGTCGCATGATATTCTTTCTTTCCCCCTCTCTCTCTCTCTCTCTCTCTCGGCACGTAAACACAAGACCAGACCTAAACAAGACATGGATGTTGCAGGTAAGACCATTGTGGTGGGCTGACAAAACAAAAGTGAGCGACAGACACACATCGCATGTGTGGAGGTATCAGCTAGCTGAGTGATACGAGCAGCATCCGATAGCTAACTTGAGTGATAAACAGTGCAGACAACACACATTAAGATGTGCTCTTTTTTTTTCCAAACATGATGTGGACAGTATGGTGTGCATCTTGGCGGCCGCTGCCTTAAAATTTTTTCACTTAATATGAAAAATGAGGACGTGTGAAAGATGTCTGGACAGTCTGGTTTTAGAGCCATGGGTCCAGACAAAATGCAGACATACGTATGTTCAGCATGTTGTGCAGTTAAATGTAACAGAAAACTCAAGGCTAACGTTAGCCTTTGTTTTGTAGGGGTTAAAATGCTGTTTGTGTCTTGTCAGTGGATATTGTTATGTTACAGTGAACTTTTTGCTGGACAAACGTCTGTCCTTGTTTTTTGTTCCTCCGCTGACAATGTGATGACGTCATCATGACCTGTCGACTCAACTTCAACTTTGTTGAGAGGCTTTCAGATTGTCAACAACTTTCCTATCTATTGCGATGGAGTCCACGAAATACGCACAAATCTTGCTGTATGTTACGTTGGGCCACATCGTCATATCTCCCAGGTCAGCACTAAATTTGGGTGGGGGATAATAACTCTATCTCCACACAAAGTATTTAAATGATGTTCCCAGGTCATTATAGTTCACGATCTAAGTAGGTTCTCAAAGCTAGCAATCGAAGTCTGTTAACATTTGCAAACAGTGTGCAAATGACTTCCTGTGGAAATGTATGGTTTTCTAATTCAAACAAGTAACTTGGTTTACTTATGACATTGGTTTTTACAAAACATAGTAGAATAAGTGATTAGCACGAGAAAGTTTAATTTCAACTAAAGTCAGGGTTTTCAGTGTAGAGAAGAAATAAAGTTCCTATCATCCTAAAAAACATTGATTTACATACACATTTGACAGAAATGAAGCAACATAATTCTTAAAGTGAAGTTATTAATGGGTGAATGTTAGTCAGCACCGCCAGCTTATAGAAAGTAAAACACCATTAGCTGAAATGATCATATCTTACAGAACGTTTTTTATTCATGACAATAAACAAAAGATTTGTCCTGAGTAAATTCTGTGGATGCACTGGTCCTAGGTTGCTGTATAAAAAACTACAATCATCATCACATAGATGCTGACTGGTAAGATAAACATCACATCAAAAGAGATTTAGACATGACAACATAAACTTATTTCAGATATCATTTTTTGACATTGGCAATTATTGCAGCATATATTTTAAAAAGTATTTATTATGCACATGACTATTCTGGTGCATGCCTAAGTTCAGTATTTAGGATTCTTTTAGCTCCCTTTTGGTCTCCACCCACTCTGAGATAGCTCTTGATACTCCAGTAAGTGCAACTTGATAACATCTGTCAGTCATTTAGTGTCAGACAGCTAGTACACAGTGCTCATCAGAGCTTTTCTGCTGATGGAATGCTTCTGCAGGCTGTGATATTAAGCTAGGCTATAAAATTTCAGCCAGAAAATTAGCTAAATCATAAAAAAAGAGAGAGATTTTTAATGCAGCAGAGTTCTGACAATTCTTTTTGGTATCATGACTATAGGCTATTCATTTCACACCATGTCATGTGATCCATGATTAATGTAAAAATAAATATTTGTGCAGCTTTTAGAGCTTCATATCTGTTCAAAATAGTTGTTTTTTACGCACATCTACAGAGTCAAATGGCTAAAGCGAACAGTTTTGTCATTTTCTTGGTCAGATGTACAGTGTGTGTGTGTGTGTGTGTGTGTATGAGATGACTGCAAGGCCAAGGTCAGTTAATTTGGGGTGGCGACGTCATAAACCCATCAGGCGTCGGTCGGGGAGGAAATCAAGCTAGCCACTCTGATGAGGGGAAACGCTATCTACTAGACGATGGATATCTCATTTACTGCATTTCTGTCCCATTTCAACACAATTTGCCCAGAGCCAGTTAATATGCACGTTATCCGACTGCGCTGAGGGGGCGTATATAGAGGCAGCCAGAGGTGGGGTGGAGGGTAGATGGGGGGGCAGTAGGTTTAAAGGGAGGTGGCTGAGGCGAGACAAACCATTTCAGTGTCAATTTACAGCAATTCCCGCCGTCAAAAATGAGAGGGAAAAAGTGAGAGTACTTCCCATTTTCTTTCCAGATCTCTTTTAGTTTAATTCAATTGGACCTTTCAATACCTTATTTATGACACACAGGAAGCATTCGCCCTATTGCATTATGGGGAGTGGGGGAGAGATAAAGACGCTGATTCTTTAAAGCTCTTCAGCACGAAGGGAGATAAAAGCAGATAAAAAGAGGAATGTGTTTTTCATTGTGTTTTGTTCTGTAAAGGGAGGAGAGGATTAAGTCGCTTCGTATCGCTGCCTGTCTGTGTTCAAGAGACAAAACACAAGCTAATACATTTATCTGAACTCAAAACTGGGCTATATTTGACTTCTCTGCAAACTCTTGAAGTAACGGCACACTGAAAGAAGTTACCGGACTGGACCGTATTGTTCCATCAAAGTTCTGGAGGCTTTGTTTTCCCCTGAGAAAAACAAATCTGCCTCTCTTAAAGTTTTTTTATTCAACCCCTTTACATGTACAATCACTTGAAAATAAAAACAACAGCCGCCTGCCCCTACAACTCCTTGTCTTTCTCCTTTTTTTTTTTTTTTTTTGCCACACATGAATAATAGGTCAGATGTGATCGAACAGCTCTATCTCCAGCAATGGCGAGCCGGCATATCTCTTCTTTTCCAGGAATCTCAATCAATAAGCAGTCACTAATGTCTCTGACTGAGTGAGACGCCTGAATCCATATTTAAATAACGCAAGAAGGGGTGGGGGGATTGGGGGCATTGTTGCACACATCATCTCCCTCAAGTCATATGTGATTAGGCACGACTGCTACACCCGCTAGAAAGAGCAAAAAGACGAGTGGAGGGGGCTGTATTAAACAAATCGTGCGTGTACATTTGAATGTCTTGTGTTTTGTCCTTAATTTTCTACTTTTCATATGTGCTTCATAATATTTGCTTGTGTCTTTAACCCCTAGTTCTTTAGGATCACTACTCATGCACACACACACACACATAGGCCTTCTACCCAGCCAAGCACAGGGGGAGGTTGCCAGATAAAACATAATAAAATGACACATTCCCTTACTGAGTAGCACCGCCATGATGGCTCCAGGCGCTACCTTTGTCTCCATCACAGCGATGACTAAAATCAACCATTGTAACATGACACCCCTGATTTCATGCAATATGGCGGATTATGGATATGAATTGAATGCTCAGCTCCTTTTTTTTGTGTTCCGATTTCCAAATTAGGATTTTCTGCCTTCATAATGACACAAAGTATTCTCTTAGTCAAATCAATGGCAGCTATTTATATGAGTGGTAATCCCTCACCCAGCACTGAACTGCCAGAAGAGAGGGATGGCTTTTAAAGTAATGCTGCAAAACAAAAGGAGACACTAAATGAATGCAAATTGGCTTCTTCGCCTTTCTGAATGTCCATCTCTAAGAGCACGGTCCTAGCAGTCAGGGGGAGGAAACATAAAAGCTGTTTAAGGCAGCTCATTGGGTAAATAACCCGTAACACCATGTTTAAGCTCAGAATAAAATGTTCAAATAAGCAGCACCCCCCCCCCCACCATGAGCAGCAGTTCATTCCTCTCTGTCTTGCATTTCAACAGAACAGGGCATGAATGCCTGACAAGTAGGCTATCATCCAAGAGATCATTAAGCACAAGGGTTGAAGTGCCATCTTCAGTGCCATGGCAACAGGGTTGAGAGATGAGATAAAAACAATGCGAGGCAGGAGGCAGGAGGCGGGGCGGGCGCTCAACGATCGCCACTGATCGATGGATCTCCCTCTCTCTCTCTCTCCCTTCAGAGACCAAGCACAGGAAGGGGAGGATGGAAATGGGGAGGGCAGCAAGAGAGAGAGAGGAGGAAGAGGAGAAGGCGGTGGAGAGGGGGGAAAGGCCAAGCAGCTTTAGGGCTTCATAGGTGCACTAACAGTGGGAACTGTCTCTCTTCAAAGCGCCAATCGTTTTCTTCACAAGGGTCTAATTGAACATGTCAAACTGTGCATTTGCATGGGAATGATTATTTTTACTTTGTAGCAAGGCTGAGCCACAGGCCTCGCATCTGTAACTGAGGAACATGAGCGCTGTACTCAGTCAGGGCAGAGCAGAGGAGAGGGTGGCGTGCTTGTGCGCGTTCACAGATGGAAGTCCGCTCATCACAGAGTCCGTATCCAACCAATATGGCTGATTATTTTACAGCTGTTTCTAAAAATGGTTTGTCACCTCACAAATATGGGCGTATCGGACTGTCTTTTTGTGCTGCAGTCCAAACAGATCAGACACACTGTAGAGTATCTGTAAGGCATAAGCACTTTTTGTAGTATCTAATGTGAGTGTGTGTGCATACAGTATCTATTTACCTCTTCTCTTCCTACATAACAGCCGTTTAGAGTATGATAGAGGTGAGCCGAGGAGTGAGTGTATTATCTTTTGCAGCTGTCAGCACTGTTTGCGGTTTTGTGCCGAAGCTCCACAGGGCTCCAACTAAATGCCATCAGGTTATGACTGTAGCTGTTTGCTTTTTTTTTATTTTAGCAGGAATGCTTTTTGAAGCATATGATAAGCACTCCACGGTTCCCCACCCCAACCCCCTCACTCTGGAGTTGGATGCACATGCAGCATCACAAATGCTCAGCCACAAACACTCGTGTGCACATCCATAACCGACACAAACCCAGTTTGGGAAGTTGTCTCTCTCACAACATGTGCTAATCAATCTGTTGAAAGCAATCTGTCAGGAAATCTTTAGCTTTAAACAACCCAGTGTGAATAGGGATGAGGCCCTTTCCATGGGGCAGGGCACTGCAGGGACTTAGCAATAGCTGTCTTTACGCATCCCGGAGTGTCAATAAGGATTATGAGAGCAAGCTTTTATCTCTTCAAACACACAGACCAGTCACTCATTTAAATGGATGAACAATTCAGGTCTGCTCAATAAATAAAAAAAGAATATACTTCCATAAATACATTCAAATCCCAACTCCATTCAAATTCCTGCACCATATGCTTAATTTAAGATCTAATCTCCCTTTTTCTATTTCCACCAATTCACAGAAGGCAAATCTTTGTACACATAGTTGTTTAAGACCTCAAAGGATAAACACAGACTACCTATTGTTGATGGCAATGCACCTTTATCCTCAACTTAAGACCCACAGTTCCTTTGAGAGTGTTTCTGGCAGATGCCGTATGCAAAGCAGGTGCACTGAGGGAAACATGCCCGACAAAAGAGACATTATTGCATCTCGCAACCTCCCAAAATGACGAGCGGAATATTAAAGGTGACACAACTGTATTTACACATTATTTCAATAGACCTAAAATAACCTCATTTCTATCGCGCTCTATCAAATAAAAGAAGGCAATAAAATCTGCAAGGGAAGAACAAATAAAAGCAAATTTTGACATTTTGCTTTTTGACGCCTTCCATTTATAGGTCAGAGGAAACACCAGCCGACCTCTCATTGTTTTTTAAATGCCATTTTGTAAGGCTGGGAAGCAGGAATTAATTAATGCGTAGGTAGCTGCCACTGTCAAGAGGCGCCACATTAAAATCAATGATTAATAAATTCAAAACACACAACAAACTCAGCTGGGAGATGAAAATAGTATTGTGTGCTCCATAGGAAGCAGCCCCAGTGCGGGTCCTCCTACTGAACGAGGCGTCCACTCAGATGGCTAATGGAAAGTAGCCGGTGCCAGCTGTGTGCCTGTGAATAAAATCACTTTAATTAAAGGAATTACAATGGAAAAGGAACCGGGGATGTGTGGAGTAGTATCGACAGGAAGCGGCCTCTCATGTGCGATACACACACACATATACACTCACAGGCACACACACATGCAAACACACATTATGAAATCCCATAAAGACTTAAAAGAACAGAGTGCCTTTGTGCTTGTATTATTAAATAGGCCTAATCCACACATGCTCTATTGTCCTGTGCAGCTCTAAGATTTACTCCAAATATGTTCCCCCTCAGTCTACATTATAGAGGAAGACATAGATACTTTAGTAATGTCTGGGAGCACGACAAAGCACCGAGGAACAAAAACAAATATATCTTGAACAAATAACAAATCCCTAAATACAATTTCATAAGGTATTTGTTTGATTAAGCAAAGACAACAAAATTAATGACGAGCAAATATTAGATCTCGCTGGTTTGTCTGGGGGAAAATGGTAATAAGAATGGTTTTATTTAATCAAGTATGACATGAGGAAAGAGGCACTTTGCCAAGGATTTTTAGAAGTTTGGGGTATGCCCTTAAACACGCTACCAGATTCTTCGGTTTATAAATGAGTCTTAGAGGAATGCAATTAGAAAAGCAAAACGTCTCAGGCCCACCAGACACATAGTGATAAGTAAGCCGTGCCCTGGGCTTTGCTGGGCCTCTGAGGTTCATCCATCAAGTACAAGAAAATATATTTTATATTAAGAAAAAAATGGTGCACAGAATGTTTGAGGAGGTACACCAAAGTTCCCAAAGTGGGTGCGATCAGAAAAAGTAAGAATATGATATGAGTGGGTTAAAATAGGATATGGACAGTGTTGGGAAAGTTCACCTTGATTAGGAACTAGTTCAAAGTTCAGTTCAAGTTACTCAATATGAATTAGTTCAGTTCATCGTTCATTCTTCCAAATTATGAACGAGAAGTTCATGGATCCAAAAATGAACTTTTTAGTTCTTTTTTTCTTTCTTTTTTTGTGTTATTATTGTAAATGTATTATTAACCGTTCCTGACATTATCCTGACCGTAGTCAGGAAATCAGGGGAAAATGCCGAAGTAAGTACCTTACCCCGGGGTTAACTTCCCTCTGCAGGTTCTTAGAACACAACGAGCGGTTTCAGTGAGCTTTGTTTTCAATGTTTATTTCCAAGAATGGGACAACACCTGCTCTGGTCACCGGTCACACTCTGTACATTTAACTGTTTTTCTATGCTCCCAAAAACTCTCTGCACCCCCCCCCCCCCCCCCTCTCTCTCTCTCTCTGCCCCGCCCAAAATGCTTCTCATTGGCTATTCCATAACATTGTGTTGACAAAATTTGTTCAGAATAATACAAAAATGACATCTATGATAATGCTGTGTTTTGATCCCATTTTATGCCTTATAGGACTCAATAATTACAACTTGATAAGAACAAAATATGGACTACATAAGAGCGCAGTTCAATAAATGCCAGAATAACTGCGTTCACAACTTCCCAGTCATTTGGCAAAAGTGAACGAGTCGTTCACGGTCGTCAAAAATATGATATCGTTTGTGAACGATCGTTCAATGAACTCGTTCAGGTACAACACTGGATATGGATTAAGGTTGAACGCTCTTTAGAAAAGATGTTGGTGATGAGTCAATTCTCTCAAATGTATACAGAGTTAAATGTCATTGCACTCAGCTCACTTCAGTATAAAATAAGATATAAATAGAATATTATTATTATTATTGTTATTATTATCAATAAAACATTAGTCAATATGGATATAACAAATTAAATTAGTACAAGCACAAGTAGAGACCAGATGTTTTGCATAGGTGTATGTAGCACAAGTGTTAATTCTCAACACCAGTCTATAGGTGGCATAAATAGGTCATCCATAAAAACATTTATAAGCTAATTTAAATTACGCATACATTACATTACAATAGTTCCATGATCACAACAAACATATAGTCCAGACTAGATGTGCACACATTGCTGGTGGGATTTTAGCAAATCTTTAAAGGTGTCATTCCATAGTTATTTCATTAATATTGCTGTGTTTATCATTATTATTGAATGTATTGTGCGTTGGTTCTATTTAAAAAAAAAAAAAAAAAAAAACGTCCAGATTGCTTTGCTAAAATGTAAGATCAGATAAATAAAAATATATAAAAAATACAAATTCAAAAATACAAATTCACACTCAGTGGAATATAGAACGGTGTCAAGTGCAGTTTGAAAGATGATAAAATGTAATAAAATATGTTATGTTAAAATGCAGGTTAAAAGTGCTAGTTGTGAAGTAAAATTTTTATGAGGGGCTGTTTACAAGAGGATGATTGCGGCTAAAAATGACAAAGTATTTTGCCCTTGAGTTTTGACGAGTTGAAAACGCAAAAATTTGAACACGCAATCCAGAGTGGAAATCTTGCGCTTCCATCTCACGATTGAAAATGCAAAAATATTGCTGTTATGTATGTGTGTTGACAAGGCAGCATTCTGTCACAGCACCATCTAGCAGCCTGGCATGAATATCCATTCCAATTCTGCACACTCGTATGTACGAAGATGTCTTAATGACAATGCTTAGATAAATAGGTTCTCTTCCAATCTAAATGTAGCCTAAATTTAACAGTCTGATTACGTGAGAGGAAGAAAGTTTTGCACAACCTGATGGTTCTACAATGGATGCTACAGAACCTTTTTCCAGATGAAAAAACTACATGGAATCCAATGCTATTTTCTTCTCTTCCCAGGTTCCACAAAACAATCGAGTTTATCAAGAATTCCTTGAGCAGACAACATGGAAGTGACTCGCCGCACTGCTATGATGTTCACTCAGTACTATCCTGTAACAGAAACGCTCTCCAGGAATACCAAGTCGAAATGGGCATCCCCATCTAAATGAGCTACCAACAGCTCCCATTATAGATAACACATTTTGACAAGTCTATTTAGCCATCATATAATGCTCCCATTATAGGTAGACTTTTCTATTGCACACATGTAATGACTTATATGCTTACTGGTCAAAGGTAAGATAAAATAAATATACTTCAGGTTGATTCTCTGTGTAAACACTTGGTGGATGCATGCTCAGAAGTGATTGGAAGCCCAATGTGACGGAACACCGATAGCAGTGGAAATGTGACAAAATAGGACCACTTCCTGCGGTGTAAGAATTGCTTATGATCTGTGCTCACTTTTTTTGTGTGTGCAGAGTACAATATAGATATCAATACTGAAACCAAACCATATACTCAGTGTTGGACCTGAACGAGTTCATTGAGCAATATCATATTTTTGACGAACATGATCGACTCATTCACTTTTTCCAAATGAACGGGAAGTTGTGAACGCGGTTATTCTGGCATTTATTGAACCGTTGTAATTATTGAGTCCTATAAGGTATAAAATGGGATCAAAACACAACATTATCATAGATGTCATTTTTGTATTATTCTGAACAAATTTTGGCAACATAAGTTTGTGGAATAGACAATGGGAAGCGTTTTGGGCGAGGCAGAGAGAGAGAGAGAGAGAGAGGGGTGCAGAAAGTTTTTGAGTGCGGAGAAAAAGAGTTAAATGTACAGAGTGTGACCAGTGACCGGAGCAGGTGTTGTCCCGTTCTTGGAAATAAACATTGAAAACGAAGCTCACTGAAACCGCTCGTTGTGTTCTAAGAACCTGCAGAGGGAAGTTAACCCTGGGAGGAGGACGGCATTTTCCCCTGATTTCCTGACTACGGTCAGGATAACGACAGGAACGGTTAATAATAACTTTGCAATAATAACACAAAAAAAGAACGAAAAAAAGAATGAAAAAGTTCATTTTGGGATCCATGAACTTCTAGTTCATAATTTGGAAGAATGAACGATGAACTGAACTAATTCATATTGAGTAACTTGAACTGAACTTTGAACTAGTTCCTAATCAAGGTGAACTTTCCCCACACTGCGTATATGTTGCACACTTGAATTAAAAATGGTCCGAAACAGTGTGCTGAGTTTTGAGGGTTAGTTTTTATTTACTCACTCAGTTACATTACATATTCAACATATCGTAACCGCTGTTCATTTCTTCTAACTCTTCTCTTCCGGTTCATTTCTTCGTCACTTCCTCTTCCAATACAGGCTACTCAGATTCGAATCTGGTCTTAGATTGCCATCTACATGCAACAACACAATAAACTAAATAATGCACAACAAATAACTGGCTACCAAAAAGACAGAAGATGAGAATAATGGGATAACAAAAAGACAAAAAAATAGGGGGCACTACACTCTCCCCGGCCAAATTAAATGGCGTCCCGACATTTCCCACATCAGTTCCTACTGTTTCCAACAGCTAGATTGCTTACAGGTTAGAGTCCCATAGCGGAGACACAAATCTTATAACAGACATCACATAAAATTCATCCCAACTTTTAACGTCATGTGTTAAATAGAGGAGGTCATCGTGCACTACGACCATCATCCATTTCTCCGTAGTGTCCACGGGCAGTCTGTCTCAGCTGGGAAAAGCATGACCTTTGACCTGCAGCATATCTGATCATAGAATCTCACACTCCACACATGAATATTACTCAAATTATTACCACTACTTTCTCATGTAAGAGTCTTTTTACAGTGTCAGTATTTATACTTATTTGTTACTTTTCTCTCACCAGAACCAATTCTTCTTCCATAAAGCTAGTGTGATTCTAAGTGAACTGTCTCATCTCTTCTCTAACCATTCATTAGTCATTAAACTTTCACTTCATACGCTTGCATAAACCTGAACTAACACAGAACTACATTCTTCCAAAAACTCAAGTGCATGACCATAACTTTAATGCAAACAATTCTAAGCATTTTTCATTAACTTAACTAAATGTGGGCTGTCCTAAGATGTCATAGGTAAGTGTTCTTGGTGCCTGTCTAAATCTGGAAGGATACTGTCTCGCACGTGGGGAAGATGGTGATGACACAACTTCCTCGACCTCAGGATCAGCCATTACAGTCTCTGCTTCCTCTAGCTCAGCCACTTCTTGTCCTACCTCATCACTTGGTGGCTCTTCCATACCATCCTCGTCCACAAGTGCTGCTTCTTCTATTGGCTGATGTGGATGGAATTCCATAGCCTCCGCCCTCAAGTTGTTCCGTTTTCCTGCAGGTTCCTCTTGAGGCCAGCCAGTAATGCATCTACAGTCATCCTCTTCATAGTCAGATGATGGCTCTGGTTTTGTATGGTGTGTGGTCTTTGTCCTTTTCTTATCTTTGTGACTTTTGTCAGCTCTTTTCTTTTCAGGTTTCTGTGTCTCAACTGGCAGGAAGTCACAGGGGAGCAGTAGGTTCCGATGAAGCACTCGAGTCCGACCCTGGCCATCCTCTGATTTTACTTCATACACTGGACTTTCTGGATGTTTTCTCTTTAGAACTACATGAACTTTCTCTCCCCAGAATGATCTCAGTTTTCCAGGCCCACCTCTCTCTGTGAGATTACGGATCAGGACTCTGCTGCCAGGATGTAGCTCTGCTCCCTGAATCTTTCTGTCATAGAGCTCTTTTCCTCTTTTCCCACTAGCCTGAGCCGCCTTGTTGGCCAAGTGGTATGCCTCTTTCATTCTGAGTTTCCACTTCTTTGCATAATCTTCATGAGACACATTCTCATCACTGTATGAAATGCCAAACATGCTGTCAATGGGTAATCTCGGGTTACGGCCAAAGAGCAAGAAATATGGTGCATATCCAGTGGACTCATTTCGGGTGACGTTGTATGCATGAACTACTTTGTTTAGGGAATTTTTCCAGTCTACTTTGTCCTCATCATCCAGGTTACGCAACATGGCCAGTAGGGTGCGATTAAAGCGTTCTACCTGACCATTCCCCTGGGGGTGGTAGGGAGTTGTGTGTGAGCCTTGAATTCCACAGTGCTTTTGGAGTTCAGCAAACAATTTGTTTTCGAATTCCCTCCCCTGATCATGGTGTAATTTAGTGGGAAAGCCAAATTTGAGGACAAAGTCTCCGAAGATTTTCTCAGCTGCTGTTCGAGTACTATTGTTCTTGCAGGCATAAGCCTGTGTAAAGCGTGTAAAATGGTCCATGACCACTAAAATATAATCATATCCCCCTTTGCACTTCTCTAGATGGAGAAAGTCGATTGAGACCAGCTCAAATGGGTATGTTGTCACAATACTAGTGAGCGGCGCTCTTGCTGCTTTCTGGGGTCTTTTACGCTTCACACAATTGCATACATTGTTAGTGTAGTGTTCTATGTCTCTCTGCATGTGAGGCCAGAAGAAGCGCTCACGGACTAGATGGAGCGTCCGTTCAACACCTAAGTGACCCATCTCTTCATGCAACTGGTTCAGGATCAATGGGCGGAACTTTGGTGGCATTACTAGTTGTGTTTGTGTAGATGTTTGGCGCCGGAGGACACCATCAGTGTCACACAACAGTTTAGCTTTCTCTCGAGCAAACACAGACAACTCACTGGATGCATCTCTGATCTTTGGCCACTGCTGCTGGATAACACACTGCTTCACCTGCCGTAGAAGGGGATCCTCCTCTTGTTCCACCTTCAGGTTGTCAGGGGAGATCTGCTTGACTGTGTCATTCTGTGCTTCCCTGCTCACCTCCGCTATTGCTGTTGCGATGGCCAGTGGGCATAGGAGTGGCTCCCTCTCCTCCTGGTGGACAGACAACCCTTTGGAGAACCTGGATAGGATGTCAGGCTGTATCTGCTGGGAACAAGTAAGCATGTACTTTTCTATGCCAAGAGGCATCCTAGATAGATCATCTGCATCAGAGTTAGTCTTCCCTGGCCTGTACTTAATTGTAAATCTGAAGTCTGCTAGTTCAGCCACCCATCTCAGCAGTGTTGCATTCAATTTAGCAGTGGTAAGGACATATGTTAGGGGATTATTATCTGTATAGACTACAAAGTTTGGAGCATAAAACAGATAATCTCTGAATCTCTCACAGATGGCCCATTTCATGACTAAAAACTAATTCTTCTCTGGAGCCATAAGCAATCTCTGGAGCCATAAGCAATGACCCTCAGCTTCCCTTCCTGTCTTTGATAGAGTACTGCTCCGAGTCGTTCTTGGGAAGCGTCACAATGAAGGGTGAACGGCTCTTCAAAGTTGGGGTAGCCCAGTACAGGGGGGCTAGACAGGTGATCAATCAGCTGACATAGTACTGCACTGTGTTCATCTGTCCATTTGATTCGTTGATATGAGGGCACCTGATTTTGCTTTTTCTTTCTTGCCACTACTTTTTGCTTCTTGTGATCGGCCATGACATCCTGGCTTGACACTTGAGAGCATAACAGGTTATAGAGAGGTTTGGCAATGCAAGAGAAATTTGGGATATATGCTCTGTAGTACGAGACGAAGCCCAGTAATTTCAGCAACTCACCCACAGTAGCTGGTTTACGTTCCTTCATATCTTGTACTGGGGCTATCTCTGCCGGATCCATGGTGTAGCCCTCTTTTGTCACAACCTTTCCCAGAAATCTGACCTTGTTCTTGAAGAGCTCACATTTCTTGGCAGTCAGTTTCACCCCATGTTGCTGATAACGTTGAAGCACTTTCCTCACATCGTCCAGGTGGTTTTCAAAGGTTTTGCTATGTACAAGATTGTCGTCTAAATAGGGTTGACATATGTCGTCCCGAAGGCCAACTAGGCACTCCTCCATGCTGCGTTGAAATTCAGAGGGGGCAGCCGACAAGCCGAATGGGATTCTTACCCACTCGTAGAGTCCCCAGGGTGTTATAAAGGCAGTGAGGGGCCTACTATTCTCTTCCATGAAGCCCTGGTGACAGGCTTTGCCTTGATCTAACACTGAAAACCATGCGCTACCATGTAAGCTATCAAGTAAGCTATCAAGCATGTCTTGAATGCGTGGAATAGGATGTCGATCAGGCAGTGACTTTTGGTTGAGCTCCCTATAATCACAGCATAGACAGAGAGTTCCATCTTTCTTCTGCACACAGACAATGGGTGATGAGTAGTGGGATCTTGATTTCTTAATCCAGCCCCTGTTTAGTAGGTCTTCTAAATACTGCTTGACATCTTTATGTAGTGGTTTAGGCACAGATACATAAGTGCGTCTTACCGGTGTTTGGTCAGTGAGTCGAATTTTAAGTTGTAGCAAAAGGATGCAACCCACATCATCTTCATTTCTCGTGAAAGCTCGACACTCTTCCCTCAACACCTGTTTCACTTTTTGTTGCTGAACAAAGGGGAGGTGAGTCAGATCAATTGGCGGATCATATCTGTCATTGTCATCCAGCTCCTTTTTAGTAGGTTGAAGTTCCTCACTGCTGTCCTCTGGGGGCGCCACAGGAGAAACTGGTGGGGCAATGACGGGCTTAGCTTCCACTGGATAAACAGCTTTAACTAACTGAACTTGCCCCAGCACCGTGCGTGGGTTCAGTATGATGTCATGGTTTGTGTCATTGGCAACAGGTAAGATTAGGCGAGAGTACGTACCTTTACTCAGTGTTATCAGACTCTCCGTCATACCGAGACCATCAGGCCCAGGGACATGTTGGTCTGGCATAAAAAGTGCCTCTTGTCTGGCTATCAGGGGGCCTGTCCTCACTGAGCATTTCACATTTGTCACTTGGCCAGCTGGTATCACCTCTTTCTGCCTTCCCATTCTCACCACACCATCATTGCACTCAGGGTCACTGGATTTTATCATTTTCACAAACATTTCAGTCTTTTTACAGTCAAAAGAGAAAGCTGTGCTGACTGCTTGTGTTATTACTTCTGGTGGGTGGTCCACGCCACTCTTCAACAACTGTTCAATGACGTTGTAGCCAATGATTGGCTCCTCTGCTGCACCCTTCTCACTGGTCACCAGCACAGGCACCTGAAGCATAAACTCCGGAGCTTGGGTCGGCTCCAGCTGAAACTTGACTTCCACCCACCCCTGAAATGGGATGTCTGTCTGGTTGACGGCTTTTCCTACCAGATCACCAGGGCCCAGCAGTTCCTCTATGTCACGAACTCTCATCTTTGGGATGTACTTCCTCCTCCAGGTTTCACTGATGAGGCACACTTGTGACCCCGTGTCCCACAACGCTTGCGTCCTGATGCCATTGAGGTAACAGTTCACCATACACTTTTTCCCAATGAGACGTAGCAGCTGAGACCGATGTCGAGGCGAGATGTGGCTAACATACACAGACCCAGCCAAGTGCTCACCTGGTCCTTCTGCAGCTAGCAGTCTCTCTTCCAACTGTTGAATGCTGTCTCTGAGGACAGCTGGGGTGTCATGTGACTCATTCAGTTGTTTTGGAATTACAGAGGGTCCACCTTCTATGTTTTGGCCAGAAATGTTCACAGTATCACTGTTACCTTTGTACCTCCGCTGACCCCGACAGCCTCGAGAGAGATGTCCAGTCAGGCTAAGTGACCTGAGGAATTTCTTCTGAATTAGGTCAGGGCTATACTGTACATCTGAGCTAGCATCAGAAGCAGTTGCCATCAATCTTTCTTTGAGCTCAATTGCACGAAATAGAAAGTTCTGGGGAGATTCTTTTGCATCTTGAATAAGATTAACAAGTCTGTGAAACATCTGTCGTGCTATTTTCTTTGAAGTGAGCTTTCAGAATTGTCTTTAGATGGGCCAGTGTCAAATAACTTTTGCTTTCGAGCATATCTCTTAAACTCAGTCCTGGAGAAGCAGCTTTCACTACAGCATCAACAATTTCTGCATCAGTATGGCCTTTACGTTTTCCACTGTCAATTTGATGCATGAGACTGGTGTATGATAACTTATCTTTCTGCCCCAGCTCACCTATTTGGCCACTAATTCGAAACTCACGTCTGATGACCACTTCGGGTGCTCGGGAAAATGGAGATGGAGGGTCGGAAGGCGAGCTGGGTGGCTTGTTGATTTCCTCTCTTAGTCGACTCATCTCTTCCTCGAGCATTTTAGTTGACTCTCGAAAGCTTGTCTGCATTTCGGCATATTGCTTCTGTAAACGTTGTAAGTCCTCTTCGCTCGCGCCATTTTCTCCATCGTCTTCCCGTTCGCTTTGTTTTAACTGCTTAGTTGTAGTGATTAACTCTCGAACAAACCACTCTGCTGTCTCTTCATCTTCACTTTCTACTGCTTTATCCACCGACTCATTTATTGCACGGATCAACGCGTGCCTCTTTGCCGTGTCTGTTGAAACTTTAGCTTGGCTACACACCTCTTTTAGCTGCTCCAATGTTAGCTGACACAGTAGCTCAGTTAGCTGATCTTGAAGCCGCTCCATCTTGTGCGTTCAAACTCCGCTTTTTCAGACGTCTTCTTTTTTCGTGTTGATCCGCCCCACATTGGGCACCAAATTTTGTTGCATACTTGAATTAAAAATGGTCCGAAACAGTGTGCTGAGTTTTGAGGGTTTGTTTTTATTTACTCACTCAGTTACATTACATATTCAACATATCGTAACCGCTGTTCATTTCTTCTAACTCTTCTCTTCCGGTTCATTTCTTCGTCACTTCCTCTTCCAATACAGGCTACTCAGATTCGAATCTGGTCTTAGATTGCCATCTACTGGTTATAGCATGCAACAACACAATAAACTAAATAATGCACAACAAATAACTGGCTACCAAAAAGACAGAAGATGAGAATAATGGGATAACAAAAAGACAAAAAAATAGGGGGCACTACATATACTCAACTTTTTTATTTTTATTACAGGCACATGTCACAAGTTAAAATTTCAAAATGTGATTTACATTTTTGGAGTCAACAGGAAGAGCACCAAAATGTTGAACTCCCTGTTGTCTTTCATAACCAGACTTATCTCCTCACTTTAGTAGCAACGTACCAGTGCTGTAGATTGGTTTGACACCAGGGTCGGGCTAGGGTTTCTACAATGTATCACGATATTTAATTTCATGATACTTTATTGATAACAAAAGTACTGTATTGATATTTTTAGTTATGTATTAAAATGCAGATATGGTAGAGGTTCATTTTTGTTTTTCTTTATTGTTTATGTCTTATTGTGTAAATGTCAGCTGTTAAGTATTTGCCGACGTTTATGCATTTTATTGTTAGCAAGATAACACAAGAAATTATGGATGGATTTGGCTGAAATTTTCAGGAAATAATACTGGTACAAGGAACAAATAATAGAAATTTGGTGGTGATCAATAGAGGGTGGGGCGCGGCAAACATGTGTCTTTTTTTTTGGGGGGGGGGGGGTTGATGTGCTTTGGCAGAGTCTGCTCTCCGAGTGCTATTCTAGTTTATTATCATTTCACACCATTTTATTAAATAAAGGTTATTTGAAGCATCCTAAAAGCACTTTTTACTGTCTGAGAGGCAGATGGTAATTCCTCTGCTGGGACTGTATAAAAATAATGTTAGCTATGAAGTAATAGAATATGAACATTTGAGCAGGATGTCTGTAAAATATAATTTAAATTGTAACACAGGAGTGATGTAGCATTAGATACTGTTTTGATCAAATAAAAAAGTGTAGTATTTGTGCATATTTCTGGTGTAATGAAATTCTACCAGGAAATAATCATTAAAACAAACAGTATCAATGAAATACCGTATCGTGATCCTAGTATTGTGATTTGTATCATGTCACTAGATTCTTGCTAATACACACCCCTATTTGGCACCCTTTACTTTTTTTTGCTGAAATCTGATGTATTTTGGGTTGTCCTCAATGAGAACAGTGCATTTATAAAATAGTATCAGGAGAACTGTTGTGGTGGAACATCTGTTCATAACCTATAAAGATCCAAACATACATCCAAAAGCACTTACTTTAAAATGTGTAATACCTGGTGATCCATTAATCCTATCAATACATGTAAATAACTGATGTAAAATGCAGTTTGTCATCTTTTCGTGGTCATCATATGTGATCCATTTGGACGTTCAGAGACTTCTACAACATTAATTCACCAGTAAAACCCATAGAGTTGGATCAATGACAGTGGATGGAGACACTTGATTTATGTTTAGTTGATGATAGTTTAGTGAAAAAGTACTTTTTTATATAATAATTCTCAACTGTGCTCTGAACTTTTATGAACATCTGAGTTACTAGTAAATTAAATGCAGGAAAAGACCTGATATTCACTGAAACACCACAAAGTACAGAAGAAAACTTGACAATAAATGGGGATACATTACTTAAGAAAGGTCAAATATAGAGAAAAATTAATTTTGGAGGTACTACAAAAATAACACTGGATCTATATGGGATAACAGACCAATTTATGGTTTTAATTTGATGAAATTCCAGCAGAAATAATGTGAATAAAAACAAATTTGTCAAAACTTCCTATTTTCCAGGTGTAGTTGCAACTCTGAGGCTTTTGCTTTGTATTTAGTTTGGCTTTCAAAGTAAGAACGTACAGATAAAGGAAGGAAGGAGAATGATAATCCTCCTGAAGTGACATATATAATCGTTCAGTGAGTTAGTCTACAGCTCCCATAGAGTATGTGTACAGGCTCTAAATAAGGCATTGTGGCAACAACGGCCAATCAAAGGTGTTTTCAGGCAGGTTTAGGGTATAAATATGTGATTGACAGTTTTAACTATTGATAAGACACCAGTAACACGATTCTACTGTTATATTCTCTGGGTTAACACATAACCCTTGAGCATGTCATTTTCTCCTTCCTTCATGTTTTCATGTCAGGTGTCAGGAGTATCAGGTTATGTATCTTTATATTTATGTCCTGTCCACACTAATATGGATTTTCACTCCACCAAGGATGGATTTATGTTTTTACTGGTGTTTTATCTGTTTGTCTGTTTGTCTGTGTGCGCAACGTAACTCAAAAAGTTATGGACTGATTTAACAGAAATTTTCAGGAAATGTTGATACTGGCACAGGGCCGAATTAGGGACTGGGGGGGGGGTTTGATGCAGATGCCAATTGCGATGTCAAAGAACCTCTATTCTCTAGGATCTTATGACTACTCACACTGTTATAGGGCATATCTGAAGAGAACCAAGAGAGAACGGTGATATGAATTGTGGGGGGGGGGGGGGCTGGGCCATGGGGGATTGCAATCAGAGGTTTTGACCCTGCCAATAACAAACTGTGAAAAGGAATGGTCATTCTCCATACTGGCTCAAATTAAAAAGGAGGTCAGGATGAAAATGTGCCAAAATCAGTTGAATTCACTCTCCTTTGTTACAAATAGAATCAGATCTTGTTTGACAGCTCAACTTTGATGAGTTATCGGAGGACTTTTCTAACCTGACTCACGTCATTTGGCTGCGTTTCACCAAACAACACACAACCATCTGAGTATCATGTCGTTCAGGCTTTCTGAAAAACGAAGGAGTGACTTCCCATGACTAGGCAGCGTTGTGGTTGTCTGTGCCATGGCTGATGTCTCCATCATCTGTTCGGCACTGGGTTCCTCTTCAGCTTTTTTCCATTCCCTTATAGTGTCCACAGTACTCTGGTGTCTCTCTACCAAGCGAAGGCGTTTCAGACATATGCCAGAGGATTTGTCTTGAACATCTGACACATTAAGACCAAGTTCTGCAAGCCGCTGGTCTACCCATTGTCCATAGGGAAGTTCAAAGAATATCCAATGGCTGTTGCTGATGTTGCCTTTTGTCCTCAGATTTTCCCTGCACATACGTCAGTGGTCCATTTAGATGCAGCCATACTGTGGCGTTTTGATGGTCTGCTGAAGTATGGCTCTTCTTACTGTTGTCGTCCTGAGTCATGGCTTGAGTTCAACGTGAGAAAGTTTGTGAGAGTGCCCCTTGCGCTTCCCATGCACTCCCCATGCTGGGAAGCGGCGAAGTCCGGGTGGAGGGAGCTGTAAAGCCGGAGCCGTGAACCACCTTCATCCCCTGACCCCTTCCTGGCCAACCCAGACCCAGTCGCAGCAACTGCAACGAAGGAAATTAAAGGGGAAAAAAAGGAGGAAAAAAAACATCCGCCCCTCTGTTTTTTTGATAAATCGCACCCTGGTTAGTATTATTTAATACACATCTCCATACACATCTGGGGTATTTATTTAGAAGTGGATAAAATAAGTAGGTATGCTCTGTATATCGTCATATAACCTGGACTACACCACTGGATACTGGACGGAGCAGATACAGAGGTTTTAATCTGTTATGAAGGTGAAGCAGAAACAACTTTGGTTCTAATCTTAAATTTCTTCAAGTGTTGGGTGTAGAAGTGTATACGGATATATGGATTTGTGCTCCAAAGGTATCTGTGCTGATACAAATCTACTGAAGGTCCTACACAAATTTTTACACCTGGATTTGATGTTTCAGGTGCCTGCTTCAATATGCAACATAATGAGCCAAATTGGATATGATGCTATAATTTTCTAATCTCTGCATATTCACTGAACAGATAAATGCACATAAACCAGAGTTTTGGAAGATCTCCACTTAAAAATCATTTTTGCAACTTCAAATTCTGTTTACATGTGAAAGAAAGGTTAAAATGTGTAGAAAAAATATCACTTCTGCAAGATATCACCATAAGCGTATATGAGGAACTCTTGGAGGAATTTCTTATTTGGACATAGAGGAAAGACCTGCTGTAGCTCTGTATATATTCACCTATTTAAGATTTACTTAAAATCTAATATTAGACAGATTAATATATAACAACAGAAGTGAAACATTTATCTTACATTACTGTCTCTGAATGTTAAAATACTGGCTAGCTGGCAAATGAACAAACAAAAAAGGCATGTGAAATTGGTGGATTTGGAGCTGTAATCACATTACTCACATGATTTAGGCTATAATCTGTTTTTGGATGTTGATGCAGAAAGGCAAACATTAGAAAGAGAGCAGATTACAGAGAGGAAAACACTAGATAAATACAATTATCCAGTAAGTACCGGTAGGAAAAATCTCCATAGTGTATAAAGCCTCAAATCTGAAATGTTTATTTGCTATAACTGTTCTTTTGCTGTAAATGTGGAGGTCAAGGCAGGTATAATAATCAGCATTTAGAGCCGGAAGAAGCTGATAGCTGATTAATCAAAACAAATTTTTGCCTTAATTATTCATTTTTTGACTGTAAAAATAAAAGTTTAAGTCAAACAAATAAATACCTACATAAAGAAATAAATATGGATCAAAAAGCACCAAACACATTGTAATTAATCAGAAAATAAGGGATTGGATATTGTTATATTGCTAAAAATCTAGAACATTTAAGTGTTGTTTTTATTTCTATAACCTGTGAAAAAAAGTAAAAATTAGAAAGTAGAAATGAATACTACCATCGAAGTTCTGCAAATATGGAAATAATGTAAGATGTCCTAACCATTATACACTGCTGCCCATCAGACCCATAGCTATGGATGGGTCCTAGGAGGCTGTGACCATCCACAAATATTCGTGGGCCTGCCCACCCAAGCCAGATCACAGTCACTGATCTCAAATGAATAAATATAATCCTAATTTAATGGGTTAGTTAATGGAACTTTAATTTGAGGAGCTCCTCAATCTCACCAACATGCATTCCAGTTTGGAAGTAGAGCCGAGAGACCGGGGATGGGTGGAATGATCTCCGGGGCAGAAGTTGCTGAGGTAGTGCAGTCACTCTATGGCAGTGGAGCCCCAGGGATTGATGAAATATGCCCTGGATATCGCAAAGCTCTGGATGTTGTAAGGCTGTCTTGGCTGACACATCTCTGCAACATTGTATGGACATCGGGGGCAGTACTGGAGTGGCAGACCGGGGTGATGGTTCCCATCTTTAAGAAGGGGGACCAGCGGGTGTGCTCCAACTATCATGGGATCACACTCCTCATCTTCCCCGGTAAGGTCTACTCCAGGGTGCTGGAAAGGAGGCTGGGCGAACCTCAGATGGAGGAGGAGCAATGTGGTTTTTGTCCCGGACGTGGAACAGTGGACCAGCTCTTTACTCTGGCTGGGTGCTGGAGGGGAGTTTCCCCACCGGTCCACATGTGTTTTGTGGATCTGGAAACGGCTTACAACCGTGTCCCCAGATGTAACCTGTGGGGGGTACTCCAGGAGTATGGGGTGGATGGTCTCCTACTGGGGGCCATTCAGTCCCTGTACTGAAGGAGTGAGAGTCTGGTCCGTGTAGTAGGTAGTAAGTCGGAACAGTTCCTGGTGAGGGTTGGACTCGGCCAGGGCTGCCCTTTGTCACCGGTTCTGTTCATGACCTTTATGGACAGAATTCCTAGGCACAGTCGGGTGGGGGAGGGGGTTGAATTTGGTGGCGGGAGGATCTCGTCTCTGCTTTTTGTGGTACTCTTAGCTCCATCGAGCAAAGACCTCCAGCTCTCATTGGAGCAGTTCGCAACCGAGTGTGAAGCTAGGATTTCCCACCTGGAGCTCCTCTGCTTTTTGCCATCAGGCTCTTTCGTTGTCAAATAAACTTGTCTCACATATTCTTCCACTTCCTCACACACTTGGCCAAATTGATATCCACAGGAGTCGTCTTCAACAATGACGCTCATGTTTAAAAAACAAGACGGAAAAGTAGGGAAGTGGAAATGCATGGATATAGAATGGACCAATGAGAGACATCTTTTCTTATCTTCTCTGCGGTGTATCTGTATCGGTGGGTCACGTTTTTTGGGAGATCCGCACAAGTCTCTGTGATGGGGGGGTGCACATGGCAGATGACTTGGCTTCAGAGCATAAATCTAGCCCAGACTGAGGTCTGGCAATGGGACTGCTACCCATGAACTTGGAATCATTTGGATTGATTTCAGACACATTTCCTTTTTTATTTCTATTTCTACACATCATCAACGTCTATGATCAGGTACAGTAAATACATACTGAGTTCCAGTTACACTTTATCTATTACAAATAAATAACACTATCACAGTCATTTCAGTAGCTTAGTCACGCTACACTCCTAGCGGCAGCACATGTAATGTGCTACAGTAGTCGTCTTCTTACACTCGATACAACTTTTGGCTAGATTTCCAGGAAACTGGCCAACGAATCACTGTGAAGTATAGAGTCAGAAGGCAGGAATAACAAAGTGATGCTGCAACAATTCGGAGGAAAACAACTGGAAGCAACCATAGAAGAAGAACAACGGGTGGTGATTTTCTTTCATCAAAGAGTGAGTAAGTGAAGAATGTAAGAAAATGTCAGCAATCTTTAAATTCTTTTTTACAGAAGCGACAACAGTCGTTAAGCTCCATTATCCACTATTTTGTTTTGTCATTCGTAACTTTCTCCGGACTTCTCCGTGAACTTTCCGGTGTCTCACTACGTCATCCTAAAGATTACGCTGTTTGGTTGTAGTACCGTCCTATTACATACAGAGAATTTGACAAACTTTAGCCCGCCTCCCCCTGTCTATGAAGCATCCTTAGACTTATACATGTAATGAATAGGGATAGGCTAGGCTATCATTTCATGAGAAGGGATGCAAATATTTTTTTCACACTTTAACCCTTTGTCAGGCAAGTGACTGTTTTCTGTCATTTCAGCACATATTACAAGACAGTAACAGCAACAGTTGCAGTGAGGACAGTGAGTCAACAGCCTGAGTGAGTGTACCCATTTTGTTTGGTATCAAGTAATGGTACTAATGTAAGGAATGATGTTCAAAAGGATCATGTGGATGTGGATCAGCACTTATGTTGTCCTAATGTTAGAAAAGTGATGTTCTAATGTTCTAAAATACATGTTCCTTTCACGTTACATGTGTTTGTAAGTATTTTTATATGAACTTTTTTTTGCCACTCTCAGAAAAATACTGTAGGTTCACTGACTTTGATTTTCCACATGACATTAAAAGCTGTGTTTTTTCCACAAATGTAATAAAACCATGAAGTAATGTAATGATGATGTTCAAAGGGATAACGTGGATGTGGTCAGGTCTCTGGATCAGCAGTTATGTTGTTCTAATGCTATAAAAGTGATGTTCTAATTCAATTCAGTTGAATTTGTAGAGCCCCAAATCACAACTAAGTCGTCTTATAGGGCTTTATAGATTTTGTTTGAAATTAACAATCAGTGAAATAAACAAAGATCAAAGAAACAGTTGTAAACATAAATTGTAAAATGCATGTTCTTTTCTCTTTATTTATTTATTTATTTATTGTCACTTATGGACAACTCCATTGACCTTGATTTTTTACATGATATTTTCACAAAAGTACAAAAAAATTTACAAATAAAAAAAAAAAGTCTTATTATATCCTCACATTACGGTTGAAATTTTTAATATCAAAGTATTTCTATGAGTGACTTATAAATGGTTAAGGGCAACACTTGAGATGAAATGAGGTGAGATAAGATAAATCTTTATTTATATATTTTTAATTTTAAGATTATCCTTACCCTTCATTCACAGATTGGTTTTCATTTTAACCCTTTGATGCATGAATTATGAGTTTTTTCCTAAGTGTTTCTATTCCTCTTTAGGAATGAAAAAAAGCGATGTAATTGAAATCTTTTTAATGAACCTATTTTTATGGAGTTACAAAAATACCCACTCAGCTGGAAAACGTGTGTTTAAGCTTTGAAGCAATGAAACATGTATTTTAAAATGCAATATCAGAACACTATGAAATAAAACATTTTGAATGTGTTTTTGTTTAGGAAGAGACTGTTAATTACAGTGTAATAACAACAAGGAACTGATTTACACAAAAACATGTAAGTGCAGATCAGGTATTAAGAATCAGTTAGTTTATATAAGAATGATATAAACTAACTGATTTGAAACTAAAACAACAAAACCCATGAATATACAAGAGAACAACTGCCGAATAACTGTCCACTGTAGTGACGACTATGTATCAAAGGGTTCGTTTTAATTTGTGGGCGACTGTGGCTCAGTTGGTAGAGTGGGTCGCCCAATGACTGAGAGGTTGGTTGTTCACGTCCTGGCTCTGGTTGTCCACATTTTGAAGTGTCCTTGGGCAAGACACTGAACCCTCACTTAGGCCCCCAGTAGGACTGAAATAACCTTAGAAACCTACTGGTGTATGTGGGTGAATGGGTGAATGTGAAGCTAATGTAAAGCGCTTTGAGCACCATGAAGTTGGAAAAGCACTATATAAATGCAGATGATTTACCATTTAATTTCATTGTACTCCTTACAATGACAAATAAATCTATTTGTCTCACATTGGATATACTTACAGTTTACAGCAGCAGATAAGAAGAAACTTAAAAATTAAGAATAAATTAACTGTAAACCAGGGGTCTTAAACTCCGGTCCTCGAGAGCCAGTGTCCTGCATGTTTTAGATATTTCCCTCTTTCACATGATTCACTTTAACCCTTTAACTCCTGAGACTTTAGCAGTTCCACATAATGGTCACATATAAAAATTTGCCCAAAATAAAAAAGTAATTATTAGATAATTCCTTCTTCCATTACAACTCAAAGTCAGGTTCTGCAGAGAATCATGAGCTGATTATTAACTCTTAAGTGTCAGAACTGATGTATTCTGAATGAATGGTTTAGTTTAAATATTCCTAAAACAATATACATATATATATATATATATATATATATATATATATATATATATATATATATATATATATATATATATATATATTTTTTTTTTTTTTTTTTTTTTTTTTAACTGTGTTTTTACTGAGTCAAAATGCAACTAATTAAAAAAAATAAGTCCAAATTAAAACTGCTGGGACCAAATTTCAATAATAGTTCTCTTTTTTTTTGGTAAATTTTTCCATGTTACTGCAAATGTTTATTCGTACTGTTGGTTAATTTTGTTGAAGTTTTTTATATTTTGTTTTTATTTAATTATTTTTCCTTTAATTTTGCTCCATTTTTGTGTTACTTTGTTCATGTTACAAATTATTTTGTTGGTTTATTCTTCATTTTTGTTAATTGTATTGATGACTTTGGCTGTTTTGTTTTTTTTTGTTAATTTTGTTGCTTAGTGTAATTGTTTTTTGTGTTTTTTTTATGTGGAACTGCTAAAGTCTCAGGAGTTAAAGGGTTAACTGAATCATGGGAAAGAGGGAAATATCTAAAACATGCAGGACACTGGCCCTCGAGGACCGGAGTTTGAGACCCCTGCTGTAAACAGTACAGTATAATATATATACAGCCCTAAACACATCTATCAGTGTTACTTACCTATTGTAGCATGTACATAAATATACACACAATATACGTGCACATCAACCAACCAACATGAATGCAACTTGTATAAATCAGTTAGACCTTTCTGAACTGCTTTTGTTAAGACTCCTAAACAGTTGTTAAAGTAATGGTATGTTTCCCTGTCTTTCCTCTCGACACTGGAGAGAGCTTCAGGGAAACATTGCATGGTTCATCAAGTGGTCCTGTATTTAATTAGAGTAGCCACAAGAGGGAGGCAAACACACATTTAACACAGCATGACAGACAGACCAGCATGTACATTAAGGGCCCAGGAGTATTTCAACACAGACATGTTTTTCACAGTCTAAGGGTACTTCAGGGTTCTGGGAGGCCCCAGAACAATAACTGGGCATTCACCAAGTCAAACTGATCAACAGAAAATCATACAATCTTTGCTTTCCACGCTTTCTGTTAACAATAATACAGTATGTTCCGTGTTTTTGAAGAAAAGTTATGGCTCAGAGTTTTCTGAAAAGCACCAAGCAGCCCTGGTTATAGTCAATATCTCACTCCACTGTTATGAATTTGCCTAAGCCAATAAAATATTTAAGAGTAAGAGAAGAGAAACTAAGTCAGCTGGTGACATCAAAGTGCCTGCTAATATACACTGAAGCAACTTGTTTACATGGGATGGTGGCAAGGCCCTAAGGGAGGTCTGGCCTGGTTCTAACTCCGCCGCTCAGCTGGAGCAAACAACACCGTCAGCAGCATCAACATGCACACAGAAAGCAAACCACTGGAGACACACAAGCGGAGGGCTACAACCACGCTTAACAAGAAGCTCGGTGTGTGGCGGCTGGTCTAGTTTCTGTGTGGCTATTCAGAGCCTCAGACGTTTGAGTAACCTGTGGTTTTTCACGGTGTAGTTAACAAAACTGCAGGCTGTTCCACTTTGGATTCATTGACTGACAGAAAAGAATGGCATCTGTACAGTACAAAGATAAACAGAAAATTAATTCTCAGGCCAAAACTTTAACAGACCCTAACAAAGTCTTTTTCATTTGACATCATTTTATATATTATCATGAAATATTTGAATAAAAATATATATTTTTAAGGCTGTCAAAATTAACGCATTATTATTATTTTAAAGAAAGCCTTTGTCATTGTACATCAGTGCAATGAACTTATAGACGCTGCTTCACTAGGTCCATTTTTATATATATTAAAATGGACCTAGTGAAGCAGCACCTATAATTTCATATAGGTGCTTCATAAAATGGTCATTATTATTAAGATTAATCCATCATTATGATTAATCTGATTAAATACGTTAAGGCAAATACATGGTACAGTTGTTTTGTTTCATGTTGTTTTGTGGAAACAGTTGGTGTTGAAAAATTCTGTGTATATATATATATATATATATATATATATATATATATATATAAATTTGTTGCTTTATTCTGTCTTTCAAAAGTTAGATATTTCATTGATTTTTTTGTTAGTTTTTTTGTGAATTTTAGTGTGAAACAGTCATACAACATAGCGTATATAATCTTGGGTTCATTAACTGAAAGATTTTTCATGTAATTTAGTAGAAATGCATAGAGTGTCTGGACACTTTTTCTACCACTGCGTATAAGACATGCAGTATTTTGATGAAAAGCCTTGTAACCTGACTTTTGCATTGATAAATTAAGTACATTAACTGAAGTACTTACAACTTGTCAGCATATGTTTTAGCATTAACCATAAAGAACTAGTGATACTTTTGTGGCAATTCCCAAATTAATTTTCCTCTGTATTTTACCTTTCTTAAGTGATTTATGATCCTTGAAATGCAATATCTTTTTTTTCCTGTGTAAATCATGTATTTTCCTATATTTTTAATGTAGCAATCATGTAAATGTTCAGAAAAGCTCATCAAAGTTGAGGGTTGTTAGATAAGACTTTTTCAGCAAATAGCAGCCATGCTTCTGTCAGTGTGCCCCAGGACAACTGTGGCGACAAATGTAGTCTACCACCACCAGAGGGAGAATGTGAGAGTGAATGAATAATGGATCAATAACTCTAATCTACAAGTAAAATGTTTCCGGAATAAAACTAATGGAATTTTATTAAATGTATGTTCATGACAAAGAAAACTTATGTCTTAAATGCTGATTAGCTCAAGTTCCCAAGATAAGTCAGGTGTCAAGATTCTTAGAATTAACTAGAGAAAAGATTTTTGTCAAAAAGAATATTGGTCTCAGATCTACTTCAAAACACTGTCTGCACATTGTGATCCATTCACTTTACAGGTTCTTTTGAATGGAATATTAAACAAATCCATTGTATACATGTACATAAACCACCATATATATTAAAAACATCAGCTAACCCACACTAAAGTCATTTGTTTTCTGATTCGTCCAATTAAATTATGTATGATTTATAGTGCATTTAATGTCTGAAGCAGATACTTTCTAAAAAAAAAATGTAGAGCAGTGTAATATAAAGCACTTTGGGTGAAAAGCAATAGAGGAATCTAATCAAGTATTATTTAATGCACCAATTTGTATAGTTTACTGTATCAGTTTACAGTGGATATGTCTACGTTATAGAAAACAATCCATGCAGCAGGTGACATTTCAGAAATGTAACCGTAAGTCATTCTGTATTGTTTGCCTTTACTATCGCATCTATAAGTAACATTATCCCATCATTCTGAATAAAAGAGTGTTCCATTTTATGTGTTTATCAATGGGATGAATGCACAGGTTCTCAACAATGAGGGCATGAATGCCTACTGCATGCTTACACTTTGATACTTTAGCTTAGTTTTCATAAAATCATATCCAGTGAAAATAAAATATGTAATCAGTTCAAGTACAGTTTTTTTGCCGTTTTTCATACATCTATTTTCCATTCTGTTGAATTCATTTACAGCAATACAGGAAATGTGCGCACAGCCTTAAAAGAAATCCAAACAGGTTGTAAAGTTTAACGTTTCTATTAAGTGTGAACCCTAACCCTATGACAGGAAGCAGCACAAACAATTACAAACATCTGTCGCGTGAAATTAAACCAGATATAAAACTTCATAAGATGAATGAAATTAATCTAATTTTGTTCAAAAGTGGTTAAATACATGTTAAGTACAAAGGAAGGGGATAATAAATACTATTACTTTGGTTTATAGAAGCTCTTTTTTCCTTAAAACCTTTGTTTTCTATGGTTGAACATACCTCACACATATGCAGGTTGTAAGCAAACAAACCTAATGGTGCATATCTAAGCAATTTTTGTGGTTTTTAATATTCATGAGAAACTCAAGTTGTAATATTCCTTTTTAAATTGAGCTAATTTGTCACAAAACACCAAAAAAATCATTGGCACATAGGTGAAAACAGACCTATTTGTCATAGATTATGGGGAACTTTTTACAGATATACGATGCTCACAGGACAGCAATGTCACTAATATGTATGATAATCTTACAGAATTTGATCCATTGTTAAATAAAACTGCTTGATAAAGTAATTAAAATCTGTTTGCAACAAACATGTACAACAGTAGAGCTATATTAATATTTTGCTAATACCCAAAGGACATTAATTGGTAGTAAAATGTTATATATTCTTAGTACTGTGACACTATCCATGTTTCCTCAAGATGAATAAATCCAAAATGATAGTGTCATACTGACATCTAGTGGAATAAAGTGAACATGCATTTCTGTGCTTTCTGAATAGAAAGCACAGATTTTAAACACAGATACTGAAAAGTAACTGAAAACACCCAGAAGTGGAAGATGTATCCAAGTAAAAGCAATTAAACAGTCATTTTGCCAGCTATAACCAATATACTGTATATTTCTATTTCATAATTAAGAGTTGTGTTAAAGGTGTCATTCTGCTGATAACCACTTTTCCACACTCCTTTTGGAATCTGATGGGTCATCCCGATTTACCAACACATGCTGCATTTGAAAGTGGTTTGTCACCTCCACTGGCTGTATTTCCCATTCATAGAAAACAAGAGGAACGAGGGACACAGAAAAAGCCAGTTCATCTGATGTAAATGGACTTTAGAGTCACCCACTTGGGGTTAACCCCATCCTCCATTGCAGCAAATCCGAAGTAACATTAGCATCTATAAGAGAAGACGGCACCACAGTAGCTGCTGCACAAATTTGAAAAAATAAAATAAAATGGCGGGTCAAACTGGTTCATGCTCGTTTTTTCCCCTGCACATTTTCAGAAAAAACAACAGCACGAAACCTAGCTGGATGATACTCTGGTAAAGGTAAAGACATACAGAGAGAGAGAGGGGAGGGGGGAGTGTTCATTCACGCATTCCGAACCAATCAGAGACGCCTCGTTACCGCATCATGGACATGTTTGAGGAAGTACTGGTAAACTGTTTGACCTCAAGTCATTTTTCTACTGTGCAAAAACAACTGGAAATAAAGCAATCTGGCCTATTTTTTTTTTTTTTTTTTTTTTTTTTAAATAGAACCAACACATAATGTACTCAATAACAATGAGGAACACAGTAATATTAATGAAATAACGATGGAATGACACCTTTAAGGAGATAGCAAAATTAAAAATCATTTTAATTGAGCGTCCCCATTAAAGCATTAGTGACCTTAAGTCAGGTTTACTTTTAAAGCCATAACAACATGAGGTCTAAATAGAATTAGACAACAACACTGCAAAGGTCAAAATATGGAAAAAAAAGTCACGATACAGATTTAATTGAAAATATGTAGCAGCATTTTATTTTTATAAGTCAAATAGAAATCTTGGGGCGGCACAGTGGTTAGCACTTGTTCCTCATAGCAAGAAGGACCCTGGCTCGATTCTAATACCAGACCTTTTTGTATGGAGTTTGCAAGTTCTCCCGTGTCTGTGTGGGTTTTCTCTGGGTACTCCGCTTCCACCCACCATCCAAAAACTGATAAGTTAATATAGATACACACATGTTGTCCATAGGTGTGAATGTGAGAGGGATTGTTTGTCTATATATGTTCAGCCCTGTGATGAGCTGGCAATTCATACATGGTGTACCCCGACTTTACCCATTGTAGCTGGATTAGGTCCCCACAGACCCGCGCAACCCTAGTGAGGATAAAGTGGGTTCAGATGACGAGCCAAATAGAAATGTTATATTTTGGTAGCCGGGAAATAAACTACAGGTTGGGATAAAAAAAATTATAATAATAAAAAAAAAAATACAATCAATATTTTAGCTTCTTAAGCCTGGCTGGTTCACTCGCCTGTTCAGGTAGCCAAGCTACTGGTCCCCAAGCAAAACATGGCCATGTTTTGTCCACGAAACTGACAAGAGCAGAACCACAAAACTGAGCATCACACCAATTCATACAGACACACTAACACACTCACATTTGCCCCTCAATTAGCCAAGCCCACTTTTATAGCAGCACTTGGAGTCAAATGTGACTCCAGGAAAAGTTTTTGGGCCATCGATAGATTAAAAACACTAGTCACAAGTAAGCAAACATACACACACGCGCACACACACACACACACACTTGTACACACAAAATAATTATCAAGGAGAGACCCAATAAAATATCCTTTCAATTTGGCCTCTGCATAGAAAAATAAAAATGCCAACCACTGTATGTAAATGTGGTTGGTAATTCATATAAAGCAAATTTAAAAAAAAAAAAAAATCCTCGGGCCATGTCAACCCCAACAAACCCCCATTAATGCCTGAAACTGGAGGGTTCAATGTTCCATGTAGCCAAGGCACCTGGTAGACAGGGTTTCCCTATTTAGTCAGCGTGTGCACTCGCTACTCGCACATGGAAAAATCCGGATCAGACCAACCTGAACATTAACATATGAACATTACCATTTCAATCAAATCCATTGTATGAACTACAGTATGTAAAGGTACTGCATGGAGGCACCGCTGCTCACAGTCACAAAAGACCATTCCTTAATGTGGATTACAGCCGTTTGACGAGATACTGTTGGTGAAGTCAGGTGTTTCGCCTATTTCGGAAGGTCGGACAGGGGGGATGGAGTGCGCATCCTCGGTCTGACTTTCGGCACGTCGGTGTCTGCTCGACCTGCCTCTTCGTTCTTCTCACTGCTCAGCGGTGGAGTCAGAACACCCGAAGGCATGGAGCAGCTGTCGGGATGCTGCAGATCCACGTCCTGATACGAGTTGGCTTTTTCCTGTACGACAAACAATATGTTGTCATTTAAGAGTTTGAGCAAACAGATTTTTTTTTTTTTTTTTTTTTTTTTTTAAACTGAGCTTTAACCACAGAATAGTCGTGTGCATTTAAGCCTCTATAGAATGTTATTACGAACACAGTCACTGGCTATTTTGTGAGGGGTGCACAGCTCAAACTAATGCAGTCTAATCCAAAATCAAGCAGCTTAGGAGGTTTATCTTTTGTTAAAGTGACTGTAGAGGAGGATTTAATTTTGTCAGTTTGGAGGTTGTAGATTGTGCTGCCTTTGATTTCATTGTGTTCCAACATTGAAAAGTGCCTCTAACATTTAATGTAACAATAAAAATGGGTGGACAAAATATTACCATGTGTCTTTGTTGAACATGTTTAACTGAGGCTTTAGATTGTTATTCTGATGACTTGTGCTCCATTATATAAAGAGTAGCTTTAAACATCTTTGCGTAGGAGGATATTTACTAAAATCCTGCCTAAAATGATGGATGACACAATCACGTGTAGCTTTATTGATCGTTATACGCTCAGATTCCATGTTTGGATTACACCATCTACATCTTAATTTTCTCCCATTAACACACCTACTGTACGGAGCGTTACTCACCAGCCATGTCAGGTAGGGGGCGTGTGTCTGGATGTTGTGCATATCTTCAGCAGGAATTCCGGTGAATGTTTTCATGGGTATCCCACCACAGTCCCTGAGTGCTGTGGCGAATGGCACCATCCACCTCACACATTCTTCTAGCTCTGCCCACTTCAAGGCTGTGTGGACAGGATGAGAAACAAAGAGGTCAGTGAAGGAAACATAACTGTGGCAACACCAGCTTGCACAATTTTCCTTAGATTATCTTTTGTTTTGTTTTTTTTCCTTTTCGTACCAGAGACATTTTCCACCAGTTCCAAAGAGGAGAAATGGAAGAGGGCTGAGGCGGCGAGGATGCCGTTGGAAAACTCAAGGCAATGAACATCCAGCATACAAAGGTCCAGCAGCTGTAAAGACAGATATTTATTTATCATTTCATGGTCAATTAAACAGTTCTTTCGACACCAAAACATTACAATGAGCAGAAATACCAGAGTTTTTACTGGATCTAATTGAATGTTGCATCGGATAAAAACATTTTGAAGAGCAGTGGATTTACAGCAGATGTAGCAGAAGTAACGGAACGCCACAGTCTATTGCTGCTCCGTTTTACAGGCTGGAACTCTCACACAAATTGTTGCCATTTATAAATTCAATGCTGTGTATTTTCAGATGCCAACAAATTAAAAAGGTAATCCTTGTCAGGTGCAAAACCTTTAAGCTCAAAGGCATGAAGCCACGTGAACATCTGTAGTGTAAGCACCATGAAATATCAGATGAGTCGCTCTGTTCACTTAACTATGAGCCGAAATTCTGTCGTCAGTCAAAAATAAGAATTCTGCCCCTTTACTTGAACAGAAGAAATTATTACAGCAACTTTTACACAGCTCATTTTGCTTTTGAGTTTGGCCTTTCACTTGGATATGAAATGTCTGTTTTAACAATAAACTACTTTGCAGCAATGTTTGCAAAGCATGCAACGAAATAAAGTATTGTTTTTACTACATATGGCTAAAAGTATGGGGTGCAATTAAATTATAAGAGAATAAATGTGCAGTTAGTATTATGCAAAAACCACAAAACCTATTATTCTTCATCTCGGGTAGGAGATGTTTTCCTGGAGTATTTTTTGTTACTATATTGCTTAAAACCCCCGTCACACCCTGATTGCACAAAACAAATGAAATGCTCTAAATGAAATGCTCTAACCACCTCTGGAATGGACAGGATTGGAAAGAAACACAAACAAAAAACACTGTTCAATCATTTCAACTGGCCTATTGAAACGATTGAATTGTGACATGTCTATCAAACTCAACTGCCATTTGTCCCTCCCGTCCGCATCCGCTCTCAGAAGCTTCAAGTGCTTGTACAGGAGACAAAGCCAGAGCTTGGCCAGATATATTAGGATGTAGAGTTCACTGACAAGGTTTTTTTTTTTTTTTTTTGGGGGGGGGGGGGGGTTGAGGAGACTGAATGAGGTATACACAGATTCGTAATGGGGGGGGGGGGGGGGGGGGGTCTGAAGGTATAGCTTTGCAGGGAAATCTAAATAAAGGGGATGGGACTTTCAAAATGTAGTTTGCTCCAGGGCTCTACACTAACTTTTTTTTCCAGGAGCACACGTGCCCCTAAGTTAAAAAATGTAGGAGCACACACAAAAAAAATAGGGGCACAAGTAGGTTTTAGTTTTAAATGTTTATTTATTTACAGTGCAGTACTTGTGCACAGATACCAACATTCTTGAATGACTGCTGTCATTTGTGTTAATTTAGAGCAGACCATAACATAACTTTGTATTATGGGATGCTTTGTCCTTTGATACATTTTAGAACGTTGTATTGGCTGCCTTGTTATTAGATACATTTTAGAATGATTAACCCTTTAACTCCTGAGACTGAGACACAGTAAAAAATAAAATAAGACAAAATAAGCAACACAATGAACAAAAAACCATCAAAGTGATCATATAGCACGCTTATGGAACGTTCTAGCATGCGTTATGGAACGCGTGCTAGAACGCGTGCCATTGCGCGCACCAGTGCGCGTACCAGAACGCGTCCTGTAACGCGTGATATAATAAAGACAACGCGTGGTTATGTGAACACTTTGGCTTGCCATAATTAGCTCCTCAGGTCTGTGTGCCTGCCTTATTGTGTGCTGAAAGAAGCACTCGCACATGTGCGACTGTTTTGTTTTCCTCGTTGGCACGCTGAAATATTTGCTCGCAAATGCGAGTGAAATGGGTGCACTGTCGAGCCCTGGTTTGCTCCGACCATTTTTCCATGATCTTCTACCCTACCTTTAATGTTCGTTCATTTCACACCCCTTAATGCACATGTAGCATTTATTCATCAGTGATTGAGAAGAACACACCTCTGAGATCTGGATGAAGGTAGTTTGGGGGTATCTGGGGATGAGCAGCTCATCTGTTTCTTTCAGGTAGGCCACCTGCATGTAAACATTGAGCCAGGAGATGGGAGTCTGGGGGCTGAGACTCCAATTCAGCTCCTGTGTTAAAAAAAACAAACAAAAAAAACAAGAGAAGCTGCACAGTTAGAGAACAGCAACAATATCAAGTTAACAGCAGAGTCTAAGCAGGTTTCAACAAGTTATGTTTAAGATAATGATGTATGCAAATTAAGACTTAGTACTTCACAAAATGAAAAAGAATGAGAACTTTTGTGACGTTCTCAATAAGACTACAGAACAATGCCAAGTGGTTCCTGGTGTTTTATAGTGCCTTCATTCTTTTGTAGTCCAACTTCCTGTGCAAACCAACTTGCACCCAAGTCCCTTATTTGACAATTCTTTCATGAGAAGGAGCAGACTTCAAACACTCCTTTCAATAGGATCTGACCAAACACTATATGTCTCAATTAAAAAAAAAAAAAAAAATATATATATATATATATATATATATATATATATATATATATATATATATATATAAAAAAAAATAGAAGGCAAAAAGAAAAAAACAGCAGATGTAGGGTCAGGGTGGTGCAGTGGTTAGCACTCGTGCCTCACAGCAAGAAGGGCCCTGCTTCGATTCCAACACCAGACCTTTCTGTGTGGAGTTTGCATGTTCTCCCCCTGTCTGTGTGGGTTTTCTCCAGGTACTCCACCATCCAAAGACATGCCCTGATAGGTTAATCGTTTAATCTAAATTGCCCGTAGGTATGAACGCGAGAGTGATTGTCTATATCTGTTCAGCCCAGCAATGAACTGGAGACTCATGCAGGGTGTACCCCATCTTTGCCCACTGTAGCTGGATTAGGCCCCCCACAGACCCCCGTGACCCTAGTGAGGATAAAGTGGGTTCAGATGATGAGTGAGATGTGTGTGTAATATATATACACACACACACATACAGCCCTCTCCCAAAGACATTTTTGAAGGCTTGAAACTACAAGGTTTCTGACTTAAGGGTCTGTGAAAACCCACAAGTATAGACAAGTTATTTTCACCCACACTGCACACTTTGACAGTTGAGACGCAATCGGCGCCTTTTAGATCAGGATACGGTATGGTATTTTCAGACAAAAACATGACACCCACCTTTAGAATGTGTGTGTAATAGTTGCATATAACAAGTCATGCATTAATGATGAGCGTGTGTCTTTTACCTTTATAATGATGATTTCCATACTCAGAATCTCATCCTCAGTGCAGGCTTCATCTGTGACATAGGCAAACCGGTGCACTTTGGGGGGATACATCTCCTGTGTAAGTCAATAAGGAGCACAATTAGTCAAAGATGAATCTTGAAATGTTGGGAGAACTTTGCATTTACAGCCTCTTGATGGAGGATATGCATGTTCATAATTTAAGGAGAGATCACCCTTTACTTGTTGAGTGCTGCTGACAAATCATTAAATGTCTATTCATATCAAAGGAAGAAAAAAAAAAAAAAAGAACCACACAGTTGCCTCCATACCTCTACTTTTGCGGCGATGAAAAGGCAGGTGATTCCTATGAGCTGCAGCGTCGATTTGAAAACATTTCTCTGTGTTGCCATGAAACGATCAAAGTAGTCCTGAGCGAGGTGATACGTCTCCCTGTGAAGTTTGTATACCTCACTCACCTACAGCAAAGGAGTAGAATTTAGCTCCCATATTATTTTATTATACACTATTCAGACAAATATATATTCAGTAGTAGTAGTAGTAGTAAATAGAACATTATTGAAAATGCTCTGAAGTCTACATTCAAGGTGCTCCATTAAACTGACAATGGAATCAAAGCGGGATAGTTCTTCACCATTTTTGAAGTTTACACTGCTCTATTAAATGAGAGCTTGCACCTATCTGATGAGGTCCCATATTACTTTCACAGAGCTCTTAGCCTTTTGATTTGGCATTCTTTTCATATCAAAGTATTAATTGCTTAGAATATTAGTGATAAGGCTGTATGACAGATAGGGCCTATAATGAATGTGACTGGGCCAAATCAGATGGGAAGATTTCTTTCAGAGACCAGCACCTCCATCAGATACTGCTGCTCATTCACCTTCAGCACACTTAGAACTCATGGAAAAGAGTTTTTTTTTTTAAACATTCCTAGGGATAGTGTTAAGTAATCCTTAAATCTGTGCCGACATTTAACACCAGAGCCACAATTATTCTACATTCACCCATGTCTCCATGTGTGAGGTCGCATTACCATCCAGTTTGCCAATATTAAGATATAAATTCAGCAATAAAAGTGTAGTAGAACTAATCTGTGAATGTTTACCGACTACTAAAAATGCAGATAAATCATCATTAATATATAATTTTTTTCCCCCAAACCAACAAAGTAAGATATTTTTGTATTTATTATTTATTTGACAGGTACAGAGCTCATTAAGCAACAGAGGCAGAATTACCCAACAGGACTAATTTAAATCTTGTGTCCTTGTTCTCCAAAGTACAAAAAGTCACCCATCAATTATGACACAATTAATAGGGAATATTATATCTCATTTTGAAGTACTAACAAACGTTATGTTTAAAAAAAAAAAAAAAAAAAATCTACATCAATGGCGGCCATTTTAGTTATCATAAATCCTTGTATTCAACCTGCCCCATATGCAGAGGGACAGTCTATAACCTGCCAAAAACAAATGTATGAATGTTGAAATTGTCCATTTCACACCGTATTCAACATAAAAAATGAACCATTTATAATTGTTTAAGCAAAATGGTGCTAATGTGCCATCATTAGATGCAGGATGTATCACAAACCTCCATGAGCCAATCCAGAAGAATCGCTCTCATTTTGGGCTGAAGATGTGGATGTTTCTCCATCATGTGAACATCCCTTGTGTACGTCTTATCCTTTTCCAACATGTTGTTCCACACCACATCCTTACTAGCCCAACTGGTGACAGAGCAGCGGGACAATGATCAGATGAAGTTAGAATTCATTATATCTTAATCATCAACTCTTAATTAAACTGGAAAAATTTATTTCCAAGGTTTCCCTCTGAGTAGTTGGCTGACTTTGTGGACATAGATACACACAGAAGCGGATATGGTGATTGGCAGCTACACAAGAACAGCACTAACCAAAGCGCAGGAAGTGGAACACAGTGCACAGGCGTCACAAATATGTTGTTAAAGTTGTAGACAGGGAAGCCTCCGTTTATTAGAGCAACTGTTTGGTCCTCCTCCTGATCAGGCGTAGGTATACATCTGTGTGGGCTTTTGTAACCAGCATCAGGACTCAAAACCAACTTCAAAAAACAAAGAGACACAAAATAAGGAGAATTAAAGAGTGTGAGGTCAGATACTGTAAAAAACGAAAAAACAATTATACACAGCCTGGCAAATCCTCAGTCACAGAGCATAAAGACTGGATGTTTCATGAGAAAGGGGTCACGTGGTCTTATGAACCCGTTCCAGTGTGACAGGAGAGGTGGATGAAGTGAATACTCATCACACTTAGTGACCAGAGTACAAGCCAATGGGGTGAGTGTTATGATCCGTATTCTGTTGTTCAGGTATAGCTTTGGCAACAACATGTGTCAAAATAATGTAAATAATAGATACAATGGTACAGGGCAGCCACGATTCGGTATGTATTGCGGTTCTTGAGTAACTGTTTGGTACGGTTCAAATGCAGAGTAAGACTGTGCACTACAAGATAATAGAACCGATTGACAACCTTAAATAAACAGGTACGTCAATTTCTAAGTCGTGTATCACTGCCTTCATACTTCCATGCACCATACACGTTGGAATGAGCGTTCAAATAAATTGACCTGAGGATGCCATACTTAATTACTATACTGGCTAGATAACATGAAGAAGAGTAAAGTTTTTTTTTCTGTCTGAGGATCAGAACAAAGTCAATGATAATAATAAAGATGGTGATGACTGAGGAGGTTTTACTAATGTAGATATTAATGTTAATATTGAGAGGAGTCCATCTTGGGGAGGATTTGACTGCATCCGGAGCCAACCAATGACATTAGAATTCAGTAAGTCAGTCATCCTAAAAAGTTCTAATAGGGTGTCTACAACTCAGGGCAAGTTAAATTCAAGACTTTTTTTTAATGCGGTTTAAGACCAAGCTGACAATGAACCAAAATTGAAAAGGGGGAAAAAACAAAAAAACACCACAGGAATTACCTGGGGGCAATTTTACCCAAATGTTTATTTTAATTGGAACATGACTTTTTGGTCCAGTTGCTGCTACATTCATGAACCATTTCCACCAAGAAGCATAACTTTGACATTTTGAATATATAAAACACACACACACACACACACACACACACACACACACACACACACACACACTTTATAAACACACACTTGAAAAAAACTATGTATAGTTAAAGGAATACTAATGATGTGAGCTCATTTTCTACTCACCCTAAATTGTTGTAATATAGACAGCCTAAATGTTCCCACATACTTTTTATTTCAAACTAACAGAAATCTTACGGATGAGTCCAAATTTTTAAGACTTTTGAAAATTCGATTTAAGACATTTTAATGCCAATAAAGGCCTTATTTTTTTTACAACAATGAATTCATTGCCTTTTAAGACTTTTCAAGGATCCGCAAGAACCCCGAATATGAATGTCATTTGTCTGGGAATGTCATTTGAAAATGACAAATCAGTTGTACAGCAGTACATGCTCATACTGAACTGTGTGAGGTGTGCAGAAAAGTACAATGGAATGATGTGTACCACTGCTTCCCGAGTAAAAAAAATGTTGCGAGACTGTAAATTTAGCAAAACAATTGTGTGGTGAAAGTGTGCAGACATCAAAGCTAAAGTTGATCAAACTAAATATTTGTTAGGTCAACTTATGTTTCCTACCTTTTAATTTGTTTTCGCACAGCCTTGAGAAACATTACATGTCTAAATTAGGGATGCACAGATTTCCTCCATGTTTTATTAAGACTTTCACCCAAAATTCGAGACTTTTCAAAGTCTGGAAAACAGTGTTTCAAAATTCCATACTTTTTAAGACTTTCAAGACTTGTGCAAACACCCTGATACCACAATGAATCCTAAAGGCAGTCCAAAAGACGATTGGAATCTGAGACTTCTATTTTTCTAACAGTGATAAAACAGTAATGAGAGTGAAAAACCTAATACATGACAAAGTATGACAGGATAACCAGGCCTACCTCACAGTCACGCTGCTTCTTCTTTGTCATCTCTGCTACCTCTTCATCCACATCTTGTAAAAACTGGGAATGAGAACACAAAACAACATTACTTCAGTCCTTTTTTTTAGATTAAACTAGGGTGTACAAAACCTGAGCTGGGGAATGACACTTCATTAAATAAACAGTAGACATAAATGTGGTAATGCACCAACAGGTTGTACTGCACATGTACAACTGTGCTACTTGGCAATTTAAATGTTAAATATCATTTTGTTTGGGTGTCTATTCATGTCGCTGGAGCCAAGTTGAGGTGTAGCTTCTATTAGGCTAATGAGAAAGCCTTTCAGACCACTTACAATAGCAACATCTGCCTTCCTCTTTCTCGTTCGTACTGTATTTTCCTTGGGCGCCTCGGGAGGAACAGACTGGGGTTCTGTCTCGTCCCTAAAACAAAAGAAGAAAGAACCGAAATGCAGTTAAACGTCTTCACAGCAAGCATATAACTTAATACTTTTAAAGATATACGCTAATAATAGCCAAACAAAGTCATATAGCAATAAGCTAGTTAGCCGGATGGCTAAAGCCCATCATGTCAACTTTTTTTCATCGTGACACACTTTGATTGACGGCTCACTGGGCCATAAATGGCAAAAGATTCCACTCACCGTTTTCCTAGCATTATACTTAAAGGCTTGGGCTTCAATCCTGGAGTAAACCTGTGAATGAGAAATTAGTGATAAATTGTATTTTTGGGGTTTAATCGCGCACACTCCCAACCCCCACTCTCTGCTCCCTCCCTCTGACAAAGCGCAGCTCAACCTGGCGCGGGGAAATGGAAACGGTACGCAATGTTAAAAGTCGCCAAAATGCACCAGAAATGGCCTCTACGGCCAGAAAACTACCGGATGACCAAGAACAAATGCTGTATTTAACACTTACGGGTGCAGTTTTGCATATTTTGTTATGAGAACATGACCATTTTCGTGCCTTAAGTAGGGACAGCTGGCTTGCCAGATAATGGCCGAACCGGGCTGAGATGGGACGCCTATTTTTTCAGAATTCCCCATTTAACAGTCAAAGAAACATCGACGAACATAAAGCTAATATACATGACGTTTAAGTCTGAGCAGCTTAATTCAATATTCGCATGCATCATTTGAAATAATTAGTATTCAAGTCAACTTAGCCCCATAGATGCAAACCAGTGCTAATAAAGTTTAGCTAGTGACAATAAAGTTCGGTTTTGTCCACTCACCTCAAGATACTGTCCTTGAAGTTCACTCGTATGCACGTCCAGAAGATAAATAATAATACTGTATGAGTTGACCACCTGTTGTTGGAGCTGGAGGCCGTTTTCTGTGCGCTCAGGCCGGGCGGCTAGTTCCTCTGAGCTGGCGCCTTGGAGGAAACAGATGACTGGAAGCATCAACGTCAGGGAGGAGGTGATTTAACTTGGCGCTAAACCTCCTACTGCAATATCGATTTAGGCTCTTATTTTACGTTCTTTCACCAGAGTTATCCAGATGCTAATACTGCGAATCGATTTCAACATGTATACTCGATGTATCTTGTGCTAAAGTAAAGGGAAAAGTGGATTTATAATTTTGCCGGGAGACAGGAGGTGTGGCGGCCGCGGTGACAGCTGTCGGGGCGGGACTTCAGAGACGGAAGTGGATGAGCAACCGCGTGGCTAGTCTGTCAGATGTAAACAAAGCCAAAGTAGCTTGGATTAACAGAGAAATACAAATCAACGCGGCCAAAATATACATAAATAATGACGCTTACCAGTAGTAAGAAGTCTAAAGACGGTGTTCAGACGCTGTCGCCCTTGGCGCATTTATTTTTTGAAGCAAAAATCACGTTAGCTTGCGGATGTTTCTACCGGGGCGCCCTTTTACAGCGCGGGTTGCCAGATTTGGTTCGTCCAACTTTTCCACTCAAGAGTTTTATTTCAAATATAAAAGAAAGCTATTGCATTTTTAAGTCTGTCTTCTCTTAAATGAAGTAGATTCGGCGAAGGAGCGCAAAACTACAAATTAACACATTTTAAAATACATTATTCATATTAAAAACAACTTCTTTTAAGCAAATGACCCTTGGTCAGACACGTGATGCCCATGTTTAGGAAGTAACAACCCAAATTCTAGATTTGTCCTTTGCTCATCGATTCCTCTAGTAAAACGGCAGCATGAAGTTTGTGGACCTTTTTGGACGACTGAAATCTGTGGTCATTGGAATGATACATGTTAAAGCCTTACCAGGTAAAATATGAAATATGACCTATGAAATGCCTATCTTTTGCTAAATGTATATGGGAGCTAAACTGTTATAAAGTAAGTTATCAGTGATGATATTAGTATTGAGGTCCTCTACTTGAGTTAATGTACCATTACCAACGTGTGAGGATACCCCAGCACAAATAAAAGTAATCAATAAAATGTCCCTAAAGAGTTTTTGTGTAGTAAATTTGTTTGCAGACAGTGTTTTGCTCTTGTATATGATTCTTGTGGATTCATATTCCAATTGCTTTATACTGTACTGCAAAGCTGGTATCATTTAGTCTGCATTGCTATAGGTCATGTAATCTATAGCCATGAATTGTCGCTTATAAGATCAGTATGAATAGAAGTAGTAGCAGCAAAATAGGAATAATGTAAACATGGTTTCATTTGATATAAGGGAATGAAAATGCATAATGTGGGGAGTAATTTAAGCTGTTAAAGAAATACAGTTGAATAAAAATACTTTATCTATCTCCTAGATGTGAAGTACGCAAAGTAGTAGAAAAAAGAATTCCTTGAGCAAAGTGAAATAGCAAACGTATGTTTAAATATGGCTTATAAGTAGAGCTAGTTAGTTACCTCTGACAACAAGAGATATCATCTATGTCCTATAACCAAGTTTGTCCTTTGTGTCAGGTACTCCCCTCAATGGTATGAAAATCTCCCAGATCACTGAAGAAGCATGCAAAGAAGCAGAAATCTACCGTGACATGGGGATTGTAAGTGGCTTCACATTGTGTAAATTCCTTAGATATTTCAAAACCAATAAGAGGTCCTTGTTAACCCTTCTTTTAGGATGGTTTGATTATCGAGAACATGCATGACATCCCCTACTCATTCTCTCTGGGCCCTGAGGTGTGTGCCTGTATGACTGCTGTTTGTTCTGCAGTCAGAGGTCTCTGTCCATCTCTGCCACTTGGAGTGCAAATACTGTCCTCTGCTAATCAACATGCCTTGGCCGTCGCTTTGGCTTCAGGTTCTGTTTTTAAGTTCTATATAAATGTAACTGTGATCTTCATCTAATTTGCAATAATGAGCAAACACAACCTATTTTAACAAAAGACACTTGTATCACCGCTTTTTCTGTGTCCGCATCGAACACGTGCAAACAATCACAGTGTAGTTTGAAAGAGGAAAAGAATCTTATTAGAGTCAGGAGTTAGCTAACTTCAAATCCAATCAATAAAGCCAGATTAGATGAATAAGAGTGAGTTACTTTGCCTTAACATTTTGAGTTTTGCTGGTCATAAGAATAACACCGCTGCAATGAAGTAGAACAGTGGGAGAGTCATGAATCACAGCAGCTTTAAAAGTGTTTGTTTGAGGTTCCGGCTGCCAAAGGTTTTATCAATATTGTGAATGTTTAATGGGTGTGTTTAATAATTACATGAAAGATTACAATTGTATTCGTTATTGGCTCAAGCATGTGTTTTTCTAAACTTGTGATTTAGGTGAAGATCAGGTCACATTTTACAATAAAGTAATACATGAAAGCTTGTAAGTCCTTTTTTGTGCACAGTGCAAATGGAATTTCCACTTCCACTGTTTGGTAACACTTGATAATTTAGGGGCTTTATCAGCTACTCTGTATATAGTATGGAAAGATCAACTCCATACGTTCTGTACAAAGGTCAACAATTTGCAAGGGTTTAGCAGACTGTCCCAGTCACAGCCACTGCGAGCCATACCTTCATAATGTCACTGTATATGTTATTGTCACAGGTCTGGACTTCATCAGAGCAGAGGGCTTCGTCTTTTCTCATGTGGCTGATGAAGGCCTTCTGAATGCATGTGCCGGAGATTTACTGAGATACCGCAAGTACATCGGAGCTGAGCATGTGCAGATTTTTACTGACATCAAAAAGAAACACAGGTATGACCAACTGTATAGTGTACAGTATGATCTCCAATACCTATAAACAAATACACTATATAACACAATATAAAACCCGGAGTAATTTTGTTATTTCAAATGATTTTTTTGTCAGTCAGGGAATATTGCAACCAAACAATTATTATTTAATTCTGGCCTTTATATTCAAACAACAGAAACATGATTAACAATTTGTATAAAATTAATGAGTTATCTATTATTTATACAGCACATTTAAACAACAAGAATGTTTCCACAGTGCTGCACATGGAATCCTAAATCCAATGCATTTAAATTTATTCATTTCTCTTTTTTTGAGCAAAAGAAAGAGCTAAACTTTTATTTGTTAACAGCAAAACAAATACATTCATTTATAGAGGTGATGAGGACAATACAGCAATTGCCATGTACACTAGTAATAACAAAATTAATTCAATAAGTATTGCTCAAAAAGGAGTGGAAAGAAAACTTATTAAATCCCATCCCAATCTCACATTTATACAACATAACACATTACTTTTGCTTCCTTAATGATGAAGTTACGTCTGTCTAGTGTCCTAATAATGTAAATAACAGATTATGAAAACTGATGTATATTACACATATAATAATCACATAAAATGGCAATGGAATGTTTTACCTGATTTTCCCTATCTCTGATCATTTTGGATATACATTTTTTGTGACCTTGACCTTTGACCTACATTTACCAAAATTTTGTGGGTTCTATTCTGAACCACCTTGCACCTTTCTTGAAATTGTCATGGAAATTGGCCTAGTAGTTTTTTTGTAAAGTTCCTGACAAACAAACAAAAGGACAAACAAAAAAACGAACCAAAGACAATATCCTCGCCTCTCCTTCAGGGGGCAGGGTACGGTGGCCGACGGGGGAAAACGCACCACATCAACAAAATGCTGCAACCACAAGAAAGATGCACAACCAAAAACACAAAGACATAAAACAAATGCATCACAAGTGAAGCTGCAAGAGAAAAATGCTGCAATAACAGAAACGAAGCAGAAGCAAAAATGTACAAAACAAATGTGAAAAAAAAATGCCGCAAATACCAAAACAACTGCAAGAGTGAAACGCTGCAAATTCACTCCACAACAAAACAGAGGTTCACCAAAATAAAACAGAAGACGAAGAAGATGGTGGATGAAGATGAAGTTCATTAATTTCAGAGAATAGCGTGAAAAGATTTGTTTCCCTTCGTCTTTTTTAAACATTTGACCATAATCTGCTACAATATAATAAAGGTGCAGCATTAAAATTAGCTCCATACCTCTGCTGCTCTACAGCTTTTCACACTAATCTCTTAAATGAATGAACTTCAACTTCGTCTTCATCCACCGTCTTCTTCTTCCGTTTTATTTTGGTGAACTTCTGTTTTGTTGTGGAATACAGCGTTTCTCTCTTGCAGTTATTTTGGTATTTGCAGCATTTTTCTTTGGCATTTTTTTGGGGGGGTTTATATGTTTTTGCTTCTGCTTCATTTCTGTTATTGGAGCATTTACTTCTTACGGGACACTTCTGTTTCATTTGTTTTATGTCTTTGTGTTTTTGGTTATGCATCTTTCTTGTGTTTACAGCGTTTTGTCGATGCAATGCATTTGCCCCCATCGGCCTCCGTATAAGGGTAATAAATATATGAAACTACAATGTTCAGGGTTCCTACAGCTCAGGGAATGTTAAATACAATACTTTTTAAGACTTTTTTAATGCTGTTTGAAGTTAAATTTAAAACCAAGCTGACAATGAACCGTCATTTAAAAAGAAAAAAGACACCAAATGAATTATCTGGGGGCAGTTTTATTCTACTGTTTATATTAAATAGAACATGACTTTTTGATCCAGTTACTGCTACATTCTTGAACCATTTGCATCAAGGAGCATAACTTTGACATTTTTAATATATAACACACACACACCATAGGACACACTTGCAAAAAACTAAGTAGAGTTAAAGGAATACTACATCCATAGAATGACGTGCCCTCATTTTCTACTCACCCTCAATTATTTTTGTAATATAGACAGCCTAAATGTTACCAAATACTTTTTATTTTAAACTAACAGAAGTCTTACTAATGTATCCAAAGTTTTAAGACTTTAGAAAATTCAATTTAAGACATTTTAATGCCAATTAAAGCCTTATTTTTACAACAATGAATTCAATGCTTTGTAAGACTTTTCATTTTGATTTGATTTGAATGCTTTATTTCGAACATGTGCAGAATGCAACAATAATCAATACAACAACAATAATAATAATAATAATAATAATACACAATGACATGTCCGAAAAGGAGTAGGATGAAGCATAAGCTTATTTAATCCTCCCCCTTCTTCACTTCCCCAATAACCTGAATTCATCTTATAGCAATATAGTGCATAGTACAAAATTATGATAATAATAAAAATAATAACAATAACAATAATAAATAATTTAAGTACTAAACATATACATATATACAAAAAAAACAGAACACCAAAAAAAAAACTAACAACAACAAATGAACAGATAGGAAAAGAAATATATATTTTTTTCCTTTTTCTAATTTGTCTGCATTTTGTTCTTTTTTTTTTTAACCCCACTATACAAATTCATGTGAAAAATGGTGAACTATCGCTTTAAGGGCATTGACTGTAAACCCCATCCATGTTCACACCCTTAAAATTTTACAGTTTCCAGTATTATCATTGAATATTTGCAGAAAATATTTTTTTGTGTTACTTTACTTTAATTTACTTTACTTTATTTCACACTTCAAAAAGATAACAAATGCAAAAACAAGTTATCTTTTGAAAGGTATCTTTCAAAAAATTTGGTCGCATCAGAGCATAAGTTTATTTAATCCTACCTCTTCTTCACTTCCCCATTAACCTGAATTCATCTTATAGCAATAGAGTGCATCGTACAAAAATTATAATAATAATAATAATAATAATAATAATAATAATAATAATAATAATAAATAATTGAAGTACTGGATCTGCGGAACCCTGAATGTTATAAACAAAACAATAAAATCCAATAGTAAGGTAAAGTAAATAAAAGACACAGAGGACCACACAAGTCGGTCTGGACGCACCAGTGGTCAGTGGAGTTCACAGCATTCAGTATCAAGCCTATTAGCATTAGTATAACATAAAGCACTACATCAGCAGCACATACAGATCATGAGGTTGTCAATAGTGGCCTGTGGAATGTTGTCCAATAACTCCTGCAGCGCAACTTCAAGCTGGTACATGTTTTCTAGAACTTGAACTTGTAGTCTGACCCGCTAATCCAGGACATCCCAAACGGCTTGTGACATTTGGAGTACTGTGATTTGAAACAAACGTGCATATTTAAGGATGGCCAGTTACTGACCAACCCTGAAGTGAGGAATGCCTGTGTATTGGTCACACTGACCGAACAAGTCAATGTTATGTTCTATGCAGTTTATGGGTGGAATAACTCAAAGAATAAGTCATCAAACAGGGAGTGGTGAATGAGAACTGGGTCACCGGAAATGGGCAAAACAAATCATTCACTACACCTACCCAACACTATTAGTGGGCATATTTCAACATAGGTCAGTTTAACTTTGGTGGTGTATTTCTATTTTTGTTTGATGTAATGTTCCCATAGTGATATTGGACCTAACCTTTACTGCTAAGTAAGCTCTTATTTGCACATCGCTCTTTTTGCATCTTTATCCCAACTTCTCACAATGATACAGTGGTGGAAAAAAGTTTTGGACATTTGTGATATACTGTAGTGCATTAAAAACCACCGCTGTGCTTTCTTAGTCCTTCCTAGTTTGGTTCATTTTTTTTCTTTTTACCAATAAACCCCAAAAAATGTTTGCATGTGTTTGTGTCTGTCTGATGCAGCTACATGTTTTTGAAATGCAAGGAAAAAAAAATTGCAAATATTTCATGGTACTATTTGAGATTGTGTAAAATTTTAAGAGTGTCTGAAAACTTTTTTCTCCACTGCTTTATGTAGAATACTCATAGTCAAACTTGAAGTAATTGATCATTTTTGTCATCATGTTCCATAGTTACCCTGTATTTATTATTTATTTATTTTACGTTTTATTACATTAAGGTATTGCTGCAATTAAAAGTATGCAACTAATGTAATGTACTGTATATAGTTGCACCTACCTACCTACCTACTGACCTACCTACTTACCAAGTAATGGTTAAATACATGAATGACCAGGGTTCATTTTCACTCAGGCATGACTGTACTGGTCTAATATACTGGAAAATCTTGATGTGTTTTATAATGATAAATATTGAGTCTTAGAATAATGCTGCACTTTATTACAGTGGTATAAAACAGTTTCAGGCCATCTGTCTTTAGTCTAGTATTTTGTATTTTGTATTTAGTCTTTTGATTTGGACTGAGAGGAGAGATGTATAGAGATGTGTATTTACAAAATCTGATGTTTTCTCCCTTATTTCACTTTCTGACAGATGGAAACACTGAGAGAAATGAATATAACGGTATATGTAGCATAAATCTTTGTGTGTGATTGATTATACTTCCTAGTGATGAATTTCCTGATCTGTGGTTAAAAAGTTAGCTCTGTAAGTACAAGTTAAATGCTTAATAAATGCTTCTTTTCTACTGTTTTAGTCCCATGCTGGCTCATTAAAGCTTTCTAACGAGCACTTGTCAGCAGTTCAGGGTTTTAGATGAAAGCAGTATTGAATCAGAGTCAAAGTCCTCCTCCAGAGACATGGATTAACTTTAAACAATATGCTAAATTAAGTCATATTTGTCGCTGCTGCTTCTATATAAAAGACTGAAGTAACAATATTTGTTAAATGTGCAATTGACAAAACATGTCACCAGTTTTCCATTCATCACACCTATATTCTTTCACTTGTCATCTTTTTTGTTTATCATTATTTTAGTGACATTTTGTGCCCCAGTTTTATGGGGTGGGTTAAACAAAGTGTATTGTATTTAGAAGACGCTTGCAGAAGAGAACTGAAACAAGAAAGGTCATAAAAAAGGTATCATGGCCAGTGCAGTGTTGGGCACGCTATTTTGAAAAAGTAATTAGTTACAGTTACTAGTTACACATCCAAAAAAGTAACTGAGTTACTAAGTGAGTTACTCCACTATAAAAAAAATAACTAGTTACCAGTAAAAGTAAATAATGCGTTACTCACCCTTGCTACCCCCATTTGACGTGTACATTTTTACCTTTGACCCCAACGTGGTTAAAGTAGTGTGGATACTTGAACTTCCATCTGGCAAACACCGTATTCTCACTGGAGTCCTCCTCACTCGCGCTGTAAATATCTAAATACCCAACTCTTTGCACGTGCTCTAAACACCCGCCCACGTAGTTGCTCTGATTGGCTGAAGATGCAATCTTACTAAACCTTAGCCAATCATCATTGTCACTCTGCATTGCAAATTAGCGATGGAAAGTAGCTAGCACTACCCTTTAACATAAGGGTTTTTTTTAATTAATAAAGAGGTACAGATTACAAGATCAAGGAGACATACATCAAAAGAAAAACTAATGAATTGGTAACGGCGGTGGAAATGGTAATGGTGTTATTCCGGCAGTAAGAGTAATGAGTTACATTAGTCGTTACTGAAAAAATTAGCGGTGTTAGTTAAGCCATTATTCCCATCACTGATCATAAAATAACAAAATACTGTTCTTTGAATCTTAGAATTTTTTCCATTAAAATGTTGATGCATCTCAAATTGTGACATCTCATCTTCATCTCTTGAAAAATGTTTGCAAAACCTTAATTCAAAATACTGAACACATGATGTTTTATGCACTAAATTGTCAAAGCAGCGACGGCCACACATTTCCAAATCACTCAACGTAGAATAAAACCAGCACCAAAATATTTTGTATTAGTAAACTACTCTGCCTACTTGGTGAACATATGTTTTAGTTCTTACAGTAGCTGAATATTACAAAGACATCTTATTACAGTAAATTATTCTGCAACAAATTAAGTTGAATAAATGACATATTTTGTTAAATGTCAAAGTTATGGAAATGTTGCTTTTCATCACAAAACAGCTCACATGCCCTGACATCAGATGTGAGCATCGAGGAAACAGCTCGTGCTGCGGAGTTCTTCCTCTCAGACGGACTCATCATCACTGGATCAGCCACTGGAGTTCAGGCTGACCCGGGGGAGTGCAGAGGTATTATTTACACTCTTATATTTTTATTACTTTATTATTACAATCTCCATGCACAAACAACCACTTGAACAGCTGTTTAAACACTTGAAGGCGTAGTTCACTATTTTTCACATGAATATGTATAGAATCAACGTCTTTACTCTGGTGCATCCACAGTGACTTACCCCCGACAGTGTCCTGCTCCAGTTTTGGTCTAAGCGAAAGTAGGTCCGGCAGGTTTCCTGGGGTCAACAAAATACAATGTATTTCTTCTCAAAACAATATGTGTTCAAATGAGTGATTTATTTGCATGACAAAACCATCACGGAACAAAAATTCACACCTGATAATTGCTTGGTGCTACTTTCTCTCAATAGCGATCAATGCGCGTTGTCACTGCTAACAGCTGTGTGCCTTAACAAACTACTTTCGTCAGGTGTTTGGGAGTGTTTGCAGCTGCTACATGCAGGCGCACAGCTGTTAGCGGTGACCCCACGAACCCTGCCGGGACTGCTTTCGCTTTGACCAGAACTGGGCTCACAGGACACTGTTGGGAGTTAGTCACTGTGGGTGCACCAGAGTAAAGACACTGATTCTGATTTTTGATTTTGATTTTAATGATTTATTTTGAACATGTGCAGAATGCAACAATAATCAATACAACAACACCAATAATAATAATAATAATAATAATAATAATAATAATAATACACAATACACAATGACATGTCCGAAAAGGAGTAGGATGAAGCATAAGCTTATTTAATCCTACCCCTTCTTCACTTCCCCAATAACCTGAATTCATCTTATAGCAATATAGTGCATAGTACAAAATTATGATAATAATAAAAATAATAACAATAACAATAATAAATAATTGAAGTACTAAACATATACATATATCCAAAAAAAAACAGAACACCAAAAAAAAAACTAACAACAACAAATGAACAGATAGGAAAAGAAATAGATATTTTTTTCCTTTTTCTAATTTGTCTGCATTTTGTTCTTTTTTTTTTAACCCCACTATACAAATTCATGTGAAAAATGGTGAACTATCGCTTTAAGGGCATTGACTGTAAACCCCATCCATGTTCACACCCTTAAAATTTTACAGTTTCCAGTATTATCATTGAATATTTGCAGAAAATATTTTTTTGTGTTACTTTACTTTAATTTACTTTACTTTATTTCACACTTCAAAAAGATAACAAATGCAAAAACAAGTTATCTTTTGAAAGGTATCTTTCAAAAAATTTGGCCGCATCAGACAAACAGATGCAGATGTTTTTTTGTTGTTGTTTTTCTTTATTGTTCATAAGGGAAAAATTAGGAATAAATTATTGACAGTTTCAACATGCTACGTCCTGGATGTTTTCCTGCTGAAGCATCCAGTTTTAATCTTGACAGAACAGAGCATGTGCAGAAGGGAGCATGTGGATTTGGAGAAGGGAACAGTACTTGCCAAGTTTCAATGACTTCAGAATGATTTTTAATGTAATATATCACAAATGCATGGGGTGTCCAAAAACGTTTTTTTCCACTACTGTATTCAGCAGAGGAAAAAAAACACCTCATCCATTTGTGTCAGTCCTGTGTCTGTCCAGTAGGGGACAGCCTCACCTACACTGAGAGCATATGACAGGAATCAGTTGGAGGAGGCTGTTAGATTAAAATAAATCTCCCATGGGGTCAAGTCCTGGAGTTCTGGCAGTGGCCACATCCATAGGGTACATGGGGTCACAGAAGAGTCAGATGAGTATGAAAAAAAAAACAGGATATATTTGCTATAACCTCAGCAGATCTGTTTAGTTTCCACCTACATTATCAAAACACCAAATGGGGGAAAATATTTTGTACCAAATGAGTTTCTTCTTCCAGTAGATGTCACAGACTGAAGGAAAAAATGTCATGTTGCACTGGGGTACTGTGTCTTTTTCCTTTAATTTGTAACCTGTCTAGACGGTCAGCAGTTCTCAGTGGTCCTGTCTTGGTTGGAATTCAGTTTATATTCATACCAGTAATCAGCAGTTACCTCATATGACACGGTGCATCTGAAGCTGTGCTACAGTCTGGCTCAGTTTAGGAATGTTGGACATGCAGAGTCGCACATGCCACCTCTCTCTCACACACAAACTCCATATACAGTAAAACAACAATGGATAATAATGAATGAACCTCACTGGAACATCCACTGGGTGGCAATGTTTCCTTCCACAAGCCTTTCAAAATAAAGTTGTACATTTACTTCTGCAAGAAATGTACCACCACTGTTTTATATTGATATGTAATCTACTGAAAGACTGTGTTTGGTGTCTTTTTGCCAAATAATTTATTTCAACAGCCCAAAACTTTAATATCTTTGAGTCCAGCTCTGTTTTTTTAGTCCCAGCTCTCTTTCACAAACACATTTATAGCATGAGCAGGATTTTTTTTTGGCTAAAAATAACTCTACTGTACAGTCCCTACTGAGGTTCAAACGCCAGACAGATAAAATTGGGAACGACATAGTGAACATAGCAGAGGATTTAGTGGCTGCAGACTATGGCGGAGGCTAAAACACAACTATAGTGAAAATGACACATATGCTTTAATTTATTAATATATTTTAGTTGCATTTTACAATTGGTGCATTTGCTCAGATAAGTGCAGGTATTTTATTTTTTTTCTGTATTCGTGTATCCGAGTAGTTTTGGTCCAAGGGACACACTTATTTATTTAATAGGTAAGATCAACTGATTCAATTCTCATGTTACCATCACCAACTACCCCAACTATGACACCAAACGTGAAGTTGCAGGGGCAAAACATTTCATGAGATTTAACTTCAGTGCAAATATCAGGTTATTTTACAGCTTGGTGTCAAACATTAGATGTCAATATTACCACCGTAACTCTGTGATTTTTCATGTGAAAAAGATATTAAATCTGAAACATATGATTAGTTTATAATGCAAATAATGCAATGCTATAGTAGACTGAAACCAAATGTGTTATTTCAATGAGCTACACCTCAACCAGCTATAAATGGTTTATTATTTAATGCACAAGCAGCAATAGTTGTATATGATTAACCATATTTTTCAGGCTGCTACTTTATTCCATCTGTATATTTAGTATGTTATGATATATACTGATACTACTAACAGATGTTTGTTCACTGCATTTATAGTATAACATTGCTCTTTTTTTTCTCTTTCACTCTCTTTGAATTCTAAAATAGTGACCACAGAGTCTATGAACAAAGACAACAGGTTGGAATCATGGCTGTTAGACCATATTTTTTTATGGGGGTCAATGGGTTTGAAGTCTGGACTATGCCCACTCTCACAACAACATTAAGCTGGCTATTTTAAGCAGAGTCTCCAACACGACAGTGAAGTCTGTACCCTCTTAACGTTCAACGAACACACATGTGTTGAAACACACACGCATGCATTCTCCTCTCTTATTAACACAAACGTGCAGTCACTGGTTAGAGTGATCCTGGAGCGCACATGTCTGGTTAGAGACTGGCTTCTACTGTGTCTAAAGTTCACAGCTGTTTCACATACTCACTTTGCAACATCTCAGTCCAACAGTGAAGTGCACTAGCAAGATTTTTACTTTATGCTGAATCATTGCTAGGAAATTTGTGCTGAAGATATAAGAAAAACAATATAAGTCAGTGCAGTCCGACATTACTGGGCCACAGTCAGGGTCGTCATTGTTCAGGAGAGACACTATTATTTAGCCATAAACACACTTTATGATATGAGGCTCAGTGTATTGGCTTCAAGATTCATTAGTGTATTGAACAAATAAAAGAGGGGAGAAGAATCTGTGGAAAAGAATAGACCATTGGATGAAATACCATTAACCTTAATGCTATAATAAAAAAAAAAAAATCCTGTAGTGCAATGTTTTATGTTTTTATGTTTTATTTAGTATTACTGCTCAGTTTAAAATGGAAGCAAACCCCTGCACATTGAAGTCTGAAAATATTTGAATGGCCAAGCTTTAGGGTCACCAGTTTCCTTTAAAATGGTCCCCATTTAGAGGAAACCAACAGGTAATAAAATATAATAAGTTGCTTTAAGTAATTGCAGTTATTTGCAACAATGATTATTTGTTATCAAAATTATACCACCCTAAAAGTAAGTTTGACAGTTTAACATAACTCAAATAACTACTAGATGCACTGTGGGTTTGTGGTTTATGTAGTAAACAAACAAACAAACAAACCATAATGTCCATATCCACAGATGTATTTCAGGTGTTTTATTTTCAGGATTTGCTGGTAAACAACAATTGAGAATTTTAAGGCCTACTTACTACCTCTTCTACTCATCCTGGATCATTTAATAACAAAATGAACAAAAAAAGTACTACATATTTACCAAATAACATGGACAATTTTGCAAAAAAAATTTACAAAAAATGGAACTAGTATTGAAATTTGGTCCCAGCAGTTTCAATTTTGCCATTTTCTAAATTAGTTGCCTTTTGACACCTGTTTCATAGTTTAAAAAAAAAAGAAAAGAAAGAAAACTGTTGAATAATTCTGAATATTTAAACTAAACCATCCATTTAGAACGTGTCAGTGCAGACATTTAAGAGTTAATAATCAGCTTCTCATTAGTTCTGCAGAAGCCTAATAATGATGTAATGTTGTCTGTTATGTGTTAAGTGTCTTTGAGTGTCCAAAAAAGTGCTATATAAGTTTGAGGTATTACTACTATATTGCTATAAGATGAATTCAGGTTATTGGGGAAGTGAAGAAGGGGTAGGATTAAATAAGATTATGCTTCATCCTACTCCTTTTCGGACATGTCATTGTGTATTATTATTATTATTATTATTATTATTATTATTATTATTATTATTATTATTATTATTATTATTATTATTATTATTATTATTATTATTATTATTATTATTATTATTATTATTATTATTATTATTATTATTATTATTATGTAATGGCTTCTAGGTTTGATGGAAGAGGAAAATATCTAAGACATCTAGGACACTGGCCCTCGAGGGACTGGAGTTTAGAGTCATTAAGGACCACAGTTTAGAGTGACCCGGGACACCCCTGGGTCACTCTAAACCAGACTTGGGCAATCCTGGTCCTCGAGGGCTGGGATCTTGCACATTTTTGTTTTTTCCCTCTTCCATCACACCTGATTCAAGTCAATTCCTTAATGATCAGCTCATCATCCAGGTCTACAGAACCCTGAGGATCCTGGGCCTTGAGGACTAGGATTTCCCACCCCTGCTCTAAACCAATAAGAACAACAAAAAACAACCAAAAGGATAAACAGTAAAAAAAAAAAAAAAAAAAAATAGCAAAGAATACTAAATTAGTCCAAAAAATAGTCAATTAACTTTCAGTTCAGTTTTATTTCGAGTACAAAACATCATTGAAAATGGTCAACAATAATTTTTTTTTGTGCTCGAAAAGGAGTGGGAAGAAGTAAAACTTATAAATTCCCATCCCTTTTTACAAAGTAAAATCCAAATAGATACTGCATTAACACACAATACACTTTTTTATGTCCTTTATATCATTACCACTAAACATCCATAACCATTTATATATATATATATATATACACGTTATTTATAATTCACCTCATACAATCTGATATGATCAACCAAAGTACTACTACTACTACTACTGCTACTACTACTACTACTACTACTACTTAGTACTTTGAACAAAGAACTAAGTAGACAAATCGCTCCTACATCTATAATCTATTATCTCAGAAGTATCTTCCCCATCTCTGCAGCTAATCTTCTGTAGTTTGTGTTTTGATGTCTGTGGTTGTTTTCTTTTTTTTGCAGATGTTTCCCAGTCTGTGAGGATCCCAGTGCTGATAGGCTCTGGAGTCACATATGACAACCTGGAGTACTACCTTGATGCCAATGGAATGATCATCGGCTCTCATTTCAAGAAGGGGGGTCACTGGGCCAGTGAAGTCGACCGTGAGCGAGTAAAGCGTTTCATGGGAAAGATCTGTGAACTACGACAATGACAAACTGTGTGTTGAAAATGAATTGATGTCCTCAAGAAGGAAAGCATTAATATATGTGTCATATTACAGTTCAAGTAAAATAAATGCAAGTCAGATTTTAAGAAAACAAGATTTATTTGCATTTTTTTGTACATTTTATAAATACACATAGGAAAAAAAAACATAATTTTCAACTGTATTTACACTCAAGTCTAAAATTAACAATATATGTAACATGGGAAATGTGAATACAAAATAGTAGACTCAATACAAAACACCCATTATTTGTGTAAATCAAACCCTTTGCAGAAATTTCCATTTGAAATAAAAGTACAATTTTTCTTATGAGATTCACAGAGTTCATTTGTGACCACACTGTACAGCACACTGTGGTATATGACACTAACTTGTCACAGGAAAAGCTAAAGCCAAGCAAGGCACATCATATAATACACAATTAATACATTAGAGAACAGCAAAAACTGTCATTTGGAAAAAAAAAAATTACAGGTTTGATTTTTTTTTTTTTAATCATTTGTAACAGTAACAATACATTTAGATTACCTTTCACACACTTTTTTCCTCAAGGCTCTATGACCTATGTCTACTCAATCAAAACTCAACAAAACAAATCACATGTTCGCATTGAAAATATACATAAGCTTGACATTAACTGTGTTACTTATCAATCTAAGAGGCTGACTGTGTCGTTCAGAGTGTCAGAAGGTCAAAGGTTATTGTTGTCAGTGGCTTCACATGTGAGAGTAGCAGTGCCGGTTGGTTTCAGTCAAATATTTGAGGAAAAACCCTGTGCTTTGTGTCGTTAATATTCATTTAATTCAAGTTGTGAATTATCCTTATAATGCAGAATGTGTCATGTGAGGTAAAAATGAAGTGTCCACTTGTGATCTTATATGGAAACCTGAGTGATTTAGCCTGTCAGAGGCTGCTCACTGGTGAAGGAAACCCTGGCCACACACCCTCACAGTCTGTTTGGTTTAGTAGTTGTACAGACGCTGGCAGGGCTGCTTGAAGTGGCCGTAGCGTTTCTCTGCGGGGGAGAATCGAATTTTTGCCAGGTTCTGTCGGTGCAGTGCGCTACGACTCAGCTTCTTACACTCAGCCTGAGTTTTCGCCCGTTGCACAGCCAGGATGTGGAAGTTACACGGCAGAGGGATTCCCCAGGCAGCCAGACGCCAGGAGACGTGCCGCCGCACCGCCACGGATCTGCATGGGATAAAAGGAAAATTAAATATGTGTTGGTAAAATGTCAGTTAAAAATACAAGAATCATATCTAATGAAACTTTTTAATCCTAATATATATTTATTTATTTATTTGACTTTAGCTTATTTGTTTTATATGTATGTCATTTCCTCTTCTTGATCACACTAAGGATTACTTTATTCATTCAGTTCTTTTTGTACAGCCTTAAAATAGACTTTGTACTGATAAATCTGAATGACACTGTCAAGATAGTGTTGTTTTATTTAATCAAAAAAAGTGAATGAAAAGCTTTTTACTTAAAAAAATATATATTGTACTTCTCTGGGTCTCTGAATAAAAGTGCTTGCTGCACACTGTATCATATTAAATCTTTATACATTAATAGATGAGATTTGGGTCATACATGTTTATGGACTATTAACAATAACAAGGACAATAGGATAAAAATCATCTCTTGGAAATTCCTGGTATAATACACCTAATATATTTTGCACTGTCACCACTAAATAATTAATACTCAAAATAATGCATGCTATGTTTGGTTAAATACATTTTTAAAAAACATCTCATTTTATTCACTAATGACATACACTAAGAGTTGTAGATCGTTATAGTGCAAATTACTTTCATCAAACATACTTATTACTGCTAATACTGCTTTCATACTTGTGCTTGTTATTCCGGACTATTTCTGTATTGTGGTATTACTTTTACTCAGCATAAAAGATCTAATTTCTTATTTTTCAACTGTTCATTGACATCAACTTCTTAGAAAAAAGCTTTAATAACTGGCTGCATTATAGCATGTGTTGATTTCATCAGGACTAAAGTACTATTCATTAAACTCACATTTTTGCATATGATAAACAGGAAGAAAACTCCAAGGTCTCCTAACCCTGCATCAGGAAGTCAATCAAAACAGGTGCCTGGAAAACATTGGACTTCCTGATGAAAGTTTGACTGTTTTTTTTAAGGTCTATATATGATCATACCATGACAATAAAGGCAGTTTAATCATTAAAGGAAGTGCCTTGGAGTTTTCTTCCTGTGTATCATCTACTTCATGAATCCCTTTTTCTACAGAGTGCCTCAGACAAACTCTTATCTGGGGCCTAGGACTATTCCCTCTGATTATTATTATTATTTTTTTAACATTCTCATTTTTGCATATTTTACATATCGCATTTTGTGTTATTAAGTGATTGTGTGAGCTGAGACTTTGTACTTTAGTAGTCATGCCACAATCCATTAATTCTCAAGTACCATTTTAAACAACTGGAAAACACACAAAGTTCCATTTACAGTTGTTGATCTTGGCTCGAAACAAAAATGCCAAATATAAACATTGGGTTTTGAGTACATTAGATCATGATAAATAATCTACTTGACTAGTGAAACAGGTTTTATGAGCTAATGGATATGTTTACTTCACTTTACAACTACCTTAATGTGAGCTGGTTTATCAGTCATAATACATTTAACTTCATGACGTAAAAGTCTGAATGCGTGCGTAAAAAGTCACCTGGGAGACTCCTCCTCATCTTCATCTGAACTGGGTTCTTCCTCCCCCTCCTCCTCCTCTTCCTCTGTTCCGCTCATCCTGCGTCTGATCTGATAGACGGACATGCTAGGGTGTTCGATCAGCAGGTTCTCCAGAGGATCCACCTCAGGGGCCGACAGCTCACTGTTCTCTGTTTAAGAAACATCCCAGACAAGTACAACCCAATCAGAATCTGACATTCACCTCAGTATATCCCACATGCTCCACAGTGAATACCAATGTTTTCATGTATATTTTGCATGTTTTTTTCTTACCTGGGAGATTAACAATAACCCATCCTCCCTCCTCAAACTCCAGCAGCTCCTCAAAAGTGTCATCTGTTGCCTCAAAGTCATCCTCATTGCTTCCAAGGAGATGAGAAATAATCTTACCGAGCATTTTTCCTCTTATTCAATCTGGAGAAAAACAAAGTAGTATTTAGGTTTATAAAATTTAATATCCTTGTGAATGTGTAATCAATCCAACTCTGTATATCCTTGTGCCTGACTTTCAGCAGGGTAACTATGCAAATGGCGCTCTCTAGAGGTCATCCCAAAAAAAAAAAATACTGAAAAGATTTAACACCTGACGGCCTTTTTCCTGCATCAACAACCGCCTGTTGCTTCTATTACAGCTGCATAGAAACATGAGCAGCCTGAGCTATTACCTCACAGTGACGCAGAGTGATGGAACACAAAGTACTGGGGGAAAATGATGATGTAAGACTCTGAGGTTACACTGATTACAAGATATCACAAATATATTACAATAGATTACTTCATCTATTTTGCAACTTTGATTTATTTTAGTCCATGAAGATAAGGCTAAACTATCAGACAGCACTATTTTCTGATTAATCTCCTCTTGTACATTCTTTGGTCAGAGAACCCTTCCTGATTTAACTTACTTGATTTTATTCTGCATCTGCTTAAATCTGATTTTATTAAACACTCTGGAATTACTGTATTTATTTATATTTGCTTCGTTTAATATAATTTTATACTTGTATGTAATGTGAGTAAAGAAATGTGGTCTATATATAATGATTATTAAGTCTCACCTCAGGGGCCTTTTAATCTTGACTTTTGTATTAAGTTAAATATATATATATACCAAGTTCTTTATTTTTATTATTATCATGTGCTGCTATATTTCCTTATTTCAACACATTTTGCCAGTATTGTTGTTTTGTGTAAATCTTTCAACTCCACAAGTAATTTTAATATTTTTCTTAGCAGCTGATGTGTTGAAATATATTCTATATGTAATAGGCTCACAGTGACAGTTGTAGCTGCATTATCTACATATATTATGATGCTGTTGTTGTTCTTGCAGACAAAAATAGATCCATAAATAGATCGTGTTTTTCCCCCAGATGCCTTCCTGCCTACTTGTCCGCGTCTGTCTATGTCAGCACACCCCTCCCTGTAAACATACAGAACACAGAACAGGACACTGTCTGCTCACCAATATTGAGTTAATGACATAAACCTAGATCAGATCAGGATTTAAGCCCCCTGGGCGTTTAGCTGTCTTAGATCCCTGATATTTACACAACACAACAGATGCCTCCTTTTGTGCCGCTTTTCTTCAAGGAGCATCAGTACGATTTAATCTCCCTTTTCTCCCCCAGGTGAGAATATGATGTTTTTCTTCTGTAATACACATGCACTATACTGACAGTCGGTGAAAATGACAAGAAAACCGACGATCACAGTAAGAGGATTGTAGTCAGAGAACAAAAGACAAAGGAAATTGAAGGCTGAGGTTTATAAATGACTATTTGTGCAAAGAAATGTGAAGAAATTTAGATGTATGACTCACCTTAGAGGATAAAGTGTATTTTTTTCTGTTGGGGTGTTGTCCTCGGACAAAAACGATGCCTCTGTGTTGCTGTTCCTCAAAGATTTGTTTTGATCTCAAAGTTGTTTATCGGTAAGAGTCCTCCCCGTGTCCCCAAACGTCATCAGGCTCCTCCCACAAAGGCGTGGTCATCCCCGAGTCAACCCCTACGTCACCAGGTTTCAAACTCACACTCCTGTTATGTTTAATCATAGATGTCTAATAAATGACTTTTTTACGGTCTAAAATAGATTAAAAATATAATATTAAAATATAAATCTATTACAAATTTAAAACTTATTTAAAAAGTTGTAAGACAACTTCTAATGTGGCATGATGGTAGTTGTACTAGAGTTTTAAGGTGAATCACGTTTGTTATTTTAATCTTAACTCTCCTTACAGACTCTTATAATTACCAGCAGAATCCTGTATACTCATTAAAAAATCAATAAAAAAAAGTGACAGCAAGAAACCAAGCAGAACTGCATTTATATTTAATGTTATGCAACCGTTTTCTCTATTAAACGGACACCCTTCTGTTCAAGTCAAGATAGTTCATCTCCTAGCATTACTAGCATTTAGTTACTTGTGTATTCGGACTACTTTTGTATAGTTAGATAGACGGAAGATACTTATCTTGTCACAGTCATATTACATATGCTCTCTGACCAGGAAGCAGCTGTCAATCCCAGAATCCAATGCGCGGTTCCTAACTTTTAACGAAGGGAAATGCGTGAATCTATCAAGAATCGTCCCTTACGTATTTAGCAAGTTTAGGTGAAAAGTAAGGGTAAGTAAAGCTATAACTTTTAACAACTATATTATTTCTTCAAAATATACACGTAACAAGCAAAACCTAAAGATACTTAACCGGTCTGAAGTTACTCACGCGACTTTATAAAACAACGTAACTAACAATAGCTATTGAGACCATTTACCTGTGATTACATGTTTTTTTTATTTGCCATGTTAAAAACCAAACGTATTTCCTTCACTATGGCTGCTTTTGTTTAAGCTTGGATTACCATTGTATATTTGGTATACTCTGTTAGTTTTATCCAATAAAGTATATGGCAATAGAATAATTAGGCAAACTGGTCTATTAATAACTACAGAAACATTAATCTTAAACCGCTGGAATGTTTTATGAATATAGATGGGTAGAAATCAGCTGTCAATCCCAGATATACAGCAGTTGTTTGCATTTGTTTACATCCATTATATTCCGTTTTGCATTATTAACTTCTTACTAAACCATTTAACTTGTAGGAAGAATGGTTGATGTATTTAACATGTTACTTCTAGTATATGAAGACTAATGTACAAGCAAGCAAAAGTGAAACAAAATCTGTCTTACTTGTCTGTCTTCTCTGCCTGTCTGCTTCGGTATCTGTAAATCCTTATTGGCCATGAATCCAGGTTCCTAGACTCCCCCAGGTACTTCAGATGTCACTACAGGACATCACTAGACACAACAGCAACAACAAGATATTTGGTTCATAGTTTAACATGACTGCCTTGTCTTGTTGAAACTGCTCATCATTTTCTAAAATGGATACAATGAAAAACCATGGTGAAAATTAAGTAATTTGCATATACAGGGCTCAAACAGATCACATATGAAGCTCAAAACCACATTTCTAACGTGAGCTTTCATATATGTACTCACACTCACAGACTGCTGTTGCTGCTTTCGACAGAAAAGTCTGTGGTTAAATTCTTAAAAACGCAAAGGATGTGCAAAAGCTTATAGATATCATAGTGAAGAACTGACAGACCAATGAAAGAAAATCATACAAGGTGAAATCTGAAAGTAAATTTCTACTACATTGCACAGAACATTGCATATAACGCTGTGAAGATCCTAATGTAGCCACAATTTAAATGATGGCAAATTTAAAAAGTATTCTGTGTAAGTTACTGTTCATCCTCAGTTGCTTTTCAAGTTTGACAAGACTGGTTTTATTCTGTAATTTTGTCTCTCATCTGAGATACTTCATCAGTTCTGTTTGCTGGTAGGAAAAGGAGACAAACCGGTAGGGGAGTGGTCTTTTGTTCTTCTCTTATGTTAATGAACTTGAGGGGGTCTCAGGTGAGTGCAGGTATGAAAGGTTACTTGTTGAGAAAAGGCTGTTTAAGGTGTAATCCTACATTTTGGACAGCCCAGCTCAGACCAGCTATCTCTGTTCTTAGAGGGTTTGTCTTTTTTGACCCCAATATCTCAAACTACTTATCTCCTCTGGTAAATATTCTGACATTGCTGTCTTCAAAGGAGTGACATTTTTCTCCAACTTAAGTCAGACTGCATAGTATTGGCTGAAAGTGCAGTTTCTTTTAAGGATGTGTTCACACTGCAGATAAAAGTGGGCCACACCTAGCTTTACTGCTCATATGTGACCCATATCTGATTTTTTTTATGACAGTTTGAACAGCACAAATCTCTTTTTTTCAGTTCTGACCCAGATCAATTTCAAATGTGGTCCAAAATTGGATGCATGTCTTATGTTTTGGAATCTGACCTAACTCAGTTGAAACAATTATGTTGCCTTTTGTCTGACTTTTAAAATGCAACAGATATCACATTTTTGTGCTTGAGGCCAGAGTAAACAGTGTGCTATTCTTCTCCCATGTAAGTAGGTGACTCTTCACATGAATCTGATGTGAACAATCATAAACAAAATCTGATTTCAGCAAAAAAAAAAAAGAAGTGTTAAGACCTGTAATGTCCATTTTCTTAGTCTACTTTCCCCCAACAGCAAGTGTCTAGAACTGATGATGTTCTTGAATGAGACACAAAACATTTTCAATAACATGATGATGTAGTGTCAGTCAATGTGAAGACAGATCGGAAGATTATTTCCATGCTGCAGTTCTACAGCCTCTGTCCCAGTGTTAACTTCACCATCTTCTATCCAACTTGCTTGTTTCTTCCACACAGAGATGGCACCACGAGTAGATGATGTCATGCGTCTCTGCTGTGAGCTATCAGCTCATGACCAAATCAAAGTTGCTGTGAAAAACTCAACCAAAGGAGCTCTGATGGCAGGAGGAGTTGCCTTTGTAGGGGGGCTGGTTGCTGGACCACCAGGAATCGCTGTAGGTGAGAAGAATCTCCAACTAAAACATATCATCTAGATGGAAAATGGGGTCTCAGGCTTTTTTTATTTTTCAGATTTAAGTTACTGTGCGAAAGGGTTAAAAATTAAGCCATTCGGACATTAATTCAGCTTCTTACCTGGCATATTCTGAAAATAGACACTCCAAGGCTAAAACAAACAAATGAAAAAGCCACGCAGAGCACGGGAACTACGTGACTCATTTGAAATCTGTGATCTTGTCCAATCACAAATACATCATTATCAGTCATGACCATGTTAAATCACAAATACATGTTGATCGCGGCAAATCTCTGCTGTGACCTTGATGCGAAAATTCAATATGGCGTCAGACTGGAAGTAGTGAGTTAATTCAGCTGATATTTGGACTGTTTCATCCTTCTGTCTGTTGTCTCCTTCTAAAAAACAAATTTCAGAACGATCTGTCAAGAATTGGTGACGCTAGAGTGCAAACAGAGGAAATGTGTATGCACACAAATTCAATATGGTCTCAGACTGGAAGTAGCCAATCGATTCAGCTGAAACTCGGTCTGGTTCATCCTTATATGTGTCTCCTTCTACATTCCAAAATTCAGAAATGTGCACACACACACAAACAGACAAAATAAGAAATCCACATGGAGCGTGGTAAATTCATGAATTATATGAAATCTGTGCTTTTGTTAAATCACAAATCCATCATTATCGGTCATTACCATGTTAAATCACCAATACATGTTGAAAACGGCAAATCTCTGCTGTAACGACACGAAAATTCAATATGGCGTCAGACCGGAAGTTGTGATTCGATTGAGCTGAAACCTAGAATTATGGGAGATTTCCCAAACTCCTCTGTTTGTAGTTGTCCTGAAAACCTCAGTTTTGAGGGTGAAACAGCCCCCTTGCCCTTAGCCCTTCCCCTCTGACTCATAGAGGGGTGAACTGAGACTGGGCCACTGTTTCCCTCTAAAACCATGTTGGGATGAAAACGACCCAAAAGGACGCATTCGACAGCTGTACTTTTATGTATTAATAGGAAACCTGTTCCACTCAAGTCTTGAGTCGTCATTTGCCTCCACACTACATTCATGTTACTAAATCTAAAAATACAGCATCACAGAAGTATTCTTTCTTTTTGACAGAAGCCAGAATTAATCCCACAACAGCTGGGCATTGCAGATATCAGGAAACTTTAAATAGGAGGAAGTAGGGCATTTTAGGGAGCTATTTTTAACTAATGTATTTTTCTGTAGCAGATGAATAAAAAAAGTAGTTTGTGCAGTTTAGTGAGGTGGTTCAGTTATTCACAGCAACGTAAGAGGTCAACAGATTTAAGGTTTGATTGATTTGCTCTTCATAATTTTGTGTCATATAGTCATGAGGTGAAAAAGCACCAAAACAATGTTACAGTGATCACAACACTACATTTAAGTCTCAGATACTGGTGACCTACAGCATTTACTGATGTCAAATTTGTAAAAAATAAAAAATTCACTCACCAATCCTATCAATACCTTTTAATTCAGGTGAAATGCAGCTTTTAGCTTTTCATTGTCATGAGATACAATCCATGTGGCTCTGTATGACCATGGAAATGCTGTTATCTTCAATTCACCAGCAAAATATAAAAAGTCAGAGTTGTCATTAGTTATAGGTTTTTATCCTATTACTTTACTGGTCCAGCTGGTTGTCAAACTGGGCTGTAAGTTGCCACAGAACACCCTGAACACCCTGGTGATTTTTGCACTTCAAATTCATCTCCTTTGGTGTTCCCTCATGGGCCATATATTAGACACACCTAAGTGTCAATTAAGTAAATGTTACAGACTTTTAATAGCACTAAAACTTATGATTACAAGCTTATATATATAATAATTTTCTGATACTTCTATATCAATATTGATATGTTTGGAGAAATGTAACCACCCACAGTACTGTCTGCATTCTGTATGAAGTGTGTGATATACCAATCAATGGGCTCCTTCATTTCTAAACCTGTTCAGAAATCCTGTAGATCTGCACTTCACTGTTGTTCCTGCTCATTTACCATAACAGGATTCAAAGTCATGTTGTTAACATCTGGTGGTTTCAAGAGAAAACATGTGGTGCCAGGCACAACAAACCTCACGCACATATCTTGGCCATTATAAGTAAATGGGAAGATTTATTTTTTCTTTTCAGAATCATTACAAATTTGAACTTTGACCTACCTTTCCCCAAATAATGACATTTATTCTATATATGTATACATTCAGACACACACACAGAGACACAGACATGCATGCAAACACGCACGCGCATGCTACTAAAGTGTTAAACAAACCTAACCAAAAACATAGGGTATTGGTGATGGTGGGGTAATAAACCTTTGTTGGTCAGCTCAACTGTTTGGTAGAGCTAACTTTGAACCCTGATATCTGATGTAAATTTAAGCAGCATTAACACATTGAATGTCCTTGTTTGTTCGTGTTATTGACACGGTGTCTCCTGTAGGTGGAGCTATGGGTGGTCTGTTGGGCAGCTACATGGTGGCCGGCCAGTTCAGACCTCTGCCTCAGATCCTGATGGAGCTGCCTTCATCCCAGCAGCAGAGGCTCTACCAGGACGTGATGGCCATCATAGGTAACCTGAACTGGATGGACGCTGCCCAGCTCATCGCCCTGGTGATGGGCAACGCCACCCTCCAACAGCAGGTCACCGCCACTCTGCTCAACTTCATCACAAATGAACTGAAGGCGGAGGTGCGCTATGTAGACTGATGCACAGCGGGGTGTTGAGCCGCACAAAAACAGCCTGTTCTTAAAATATAAAGGCTGAATTTTCTACTGGATTCAGGACTGACTTTTGGAATTTAGTATTTATCATCAATTTGAATCAGAAAAAATAATCACTGGAATGCCTTAAGGAATTCATATCATGTCTTGTACATCATAAATATGCCAATTTTCTGCCGATACTTTTTATAGTGTTGTAAAATAATAAACTTCTTATTTTAAAGAAGAATAGACTGAACTCGTTTCCTCTCTGTATCCGGGTGTTTTAAATACCTCTGTTCAGGACTATCAAATAAAAAGGAGCAACTTTTGATGAAGTGGTGATTAAAACTCCAACATTTTTTAAAACATGTGACACGTGCACATTAGATGCACATGAGCAGGTTTTCTTTAGTCTTCTATTTTCTGCTTTTTAAATTGTAGTTTTGGTTTAGTTATGAACACCTTGGCCTTCAACTGGGTCTGTGAAGCTTTAGTTTAGTTATTTAAACCTACACACCTTAAACTGGGTCTTTTCACATATAGTACTCATAAGTGTGTGCAGTTACTTTGTACGTTACTATATAAGAAGGCAGTTTCTGCAATGAAGACTAAAGCAAACCAAAGAGAAAAAAAAAAACAGTGCCAGGTACAACAAACTCCGCCCCCTTGCACACATTTTACCTGAATTGCTCTCTTATCATTGAAAAAAACAAATTTTTGGTGGCTGTAACTTTGACCTACATTCACCAAAATTTTATGGGATCTTTTCTGGACCACCTTGCACCTTTCCTGAAAATGTCATAGAAATCGGTCCAGTAGTTTTTGTGTAAAGGTGTCTTTTTCACTGTCTGTGCTTCATGTGACAGAAATCAATAGTATTGAATTTAACTCAACTCTGACCATGCAGGGTAAATGCTATAGATTACAACCACAAGAGCCAAAGCAAACTGATGATGTGCAATTTATACATGTGACAATGATTAAAAATGACAAGTGAAGTTTTCAAAACACTCCAAAAAAGGAGGCAAGAAAAACCAGATCAACACCATTCTGAGAAGCTGTAATTGACACAGGATTCACTGCCGTGGAATACAGAGTACAACAAAGGATTAGATTCTAACCCATAAAGACCCAGTGCTACTTTTCTCACAGTTCCTTAATGAATTTTTCGTCTATTTGACCTTTAAGTGATTTATCACCATTTACTGTGGTACTATATTTCATCCATTTTTCACTGTAAATCCTGTATTTTCCTATATTTAATCTAGATACATATAGAAACACCGTCAATTCAAAAGTTACTACATCAAAACAGAACATCACACATTTGCACTTATCAGACACACTACTGACCCCAGTCGTATGACTTATCAGTGCATGGCAGAGTTTTTGGGTGGACAGACGGGCATCTAACTGACAATAGATGGACAAAGGATGTATTTCAACAAATACATCCTTAACTGAGCATAAACAAAGTGATTCCATCCACTGTCATTGAGGTTCTACTAGTAAATCAATGTTATAGAAGATGATGGTGTTTCCATGTTCACTGCAGAGCCTCTGAACATCCAAATAGACCATATTTGATTAACATGAAAAGATGACAAACTGCATTTTACACCAGTTATTTATATGTATTGATAAAATTAGTAGAAAAAGATTTTTTTAGATTTTGGTTGCTGGTTGCTTTTTGGGTTCAAGATCAAAGTTTTCAGGGTTGAACAGGTTGACAAATTTCTAAGACACATCTAAAGCCCAATTTTAGGTAATAATTCTTGCCAAGGATGCTTCTACAAAAAAACTTGCAAGATAAACCTGATAACTTTTTACAGTTGAACCAAGCGTTAACCTCAGACAGAAGTGAAGTAAACCTGGAAGTGACAAAGTGCAGTTCACATCCACTAGGTGGCTGGCTCTGAAAGGGAGTCAATCCCCATAGACTCCTATGTTAAAAAGGCCAACTACACAGTATGAGTAAACATGTTTCTAGCCTGGTTCAAAAACATTTTTTTAGATTTAATAGCTCACCTTTTTACCTTCATGACAACTGTGTTCTGTTTTGGAGTTCTTGCATAATTTCTTAAAGAAGACAAACACATTTTCTTGCAGAATATGTAGTAGTAAACCTCAAGGCTTCTCTCAGAATCACTTAAATTCTACATTAGACAGTCGAGTTTCTTTTATTAGTATTATTTGACCCAGTTTATGTGTAATACTCACCATATACCTTACTTTTACAAATATTTAATGACTAAAGAAAATAATCAGATTAATGTTGAAAGTAATCATTAGTTGTAGCTGTAGTCACATTGAGTTCAGCTTAATGACAAAAGAAGAGACGTCACTCGTGGCATCATAAGACAAGAGTACATTTTATAAAACATAGAAATATAGAAATATTACCAGTTTGGCAGTGCTCTGTGAATAAATGCATTCAGGCAAAGTGTGATAGTGTGGCAGTGCATTAGACTGTAAGGACATTACACATGTATGTTTAACTGTTCCTTCTGTTTTTGATGGAACAACATATGATCTAAGGCACAACCGTGTCAAAGAGTATTAGGGCCAGGGATCCAGGGAGACCACCAATCAATTTGCTACTAGTACATTTCATCATTTCTTTGAATATTAATGGGTGTTAATGCACAGTGTAGCTCAGACAAAGCCCTCCATATCGGAACAAAACATGTAACGTCAAAGTTTCTTGCTAAAAATGCAATACAAAGCGTTGCTCCTGAGACGACACAGGTGTAAAATGTGTGCGGCGTAAAAAAAAAAAAAGAAAAAAAAATCTGATTAAATTTGCAATTATCTCTTTGATCTACGAGTCCGATTTCCTTTTTCTACCTAACAAGTGCAAATTGGGTGAGAAGTTAAAGAAAGCTTCCCGGGTTTGTGCGCAACATCAGTTTGTAACACTACAACACAAAATCAGGAGAAATCACAGGTGAACTAATGAGATGTTCAGGCACCTCAGTTGAAAATAAAGCATCCTAACCAACTCTTCCAACAACACGTGGTGGAGCGAAGGCAGAATTCAAGCAGCAGAAACACACCATTTCAGAAACTTTGGAGCTGCAGATGATTCAAAGCCTCTTTTGCACCTTTCAGCGACGTGGCAGCTAAAGGTGCTCACAGTGAGTGCACAGGCAGGTTTTAAAGCAGTGACGTATTAGTAAAGCTGTGTGCCAAAAATACATTTCAATTCATTTACATGGAAATTAAAGAGAAAAAAAAAATTAAAATTTACACTGTACAATACATTGATTCCTCTAAAGTGAGACTAAATGAAAGTAAAGGCGTAGTAATGCTGGTGATGTGTTGAAGGCGTCGTCTAAAACTGTTCTGAGAGCAGATCGCACAGTCTCTGAGAAACGGAGTCCCTGCTGGTCCGGAGTGTGAGGCGGTACATCTGGACAGGAAACACACAGGACTTAGGATCTGTATTCAGTAGTGTGTGATTGTGTGTGTGTGTGTGTGTGTGTGTGTGTGTGTGTGTGTGTGTGTGTGTGTGTGTGTGTGTGTGTGTGTGTGTGTGTGTGTGTGTGTGTGTGTGTGTGTGTGTGTGTTGGCCTTTACCTCTGCTTGTGTGTTGGGCTCCAGTCGGAGGAGGCAGCCCACCTGAGTGTCCTTAGTGTGGATAACTCCGGCTCCCACGAAGTTTGTCTGATTGGGATCAACCCCATCCAGTAGAGCAACACCAAAACCTAAGATCTGCAACACAACAGATGTTTATAATGACATGGTGTCTCCACTCATGGTATCTATATTATCCAGACCAGGGGTGTCACATGTTTTTAGTTACAAATCCATATTCATAACTATTTGTGTTACATATTTTTGTTATTCCGTTGTTTTATACATATATTTTTGTCACATAATCCAAGGAAACAATCAACATTTCCATCGTTGTGCCATAACATCTGTTCTAAATCAGAAAATAGATCCTGCTCTGCAAAGATGATGCCTCATCTAAAAAGGTATGCATTTGGTAGGAAGATACTCAGGAGTAAAAGTGCTTGAAAAAATATACCTAAAGTTTTTGCAGGTATCCGCAAATCTAATGTAATGCCTTTCATACCCCCATTTTAATGCCACTTTAAACAAATCAAATGCCTATGTCCAACTGCAGATACAGTTTTATGAGTTTACTGTCAACAGGCTTTAACCACGCTGTTAATAGTTCCTCATTCATTCACTTCTACTGAAACTTGGATTTTCCCAAAATTTGCCAATATTATCTCTGTTCTTTCATCGTGACACGAGCATGTTGCATTCCAAGCATACAGTGACTTTGCTCATCAGCCATGAACAACAGCCAATGAAAGGGTTCTGCTTATCAATCAACATGCTATACTTCCAATCAAAATTATTAAAAGTTTACAAGATCAAAATAAAGCCTGAGTAATGTCTTTTTTCCATTAAGTGTATTTTTTTTTTTTTTTAATGTTTCTGTTTTTTTAATTCCATTGAAATCTTACATTTTCACAAAATCTATTTAATGCTTTTTAATGACAAGCAGAAACCTTGTATACAGAAGTCTTAGTAGGTCAACCCAAAAAAATGTCCCTGGTATGTAAAAGCCTGATGGCTAAAGCTACCTAATCCATGCATGATTTGTAAGGGATCACACAACTCTTTCCAACAATAATAACTCGAAGGAATGTAGATCAATTACAAGTTTGACCCAGTCAAGGGAAAAGACCAAAACCCTCTGCTGTAATTTCAGCAAAAATGCAAACAAAATTAAAGGGAAAAACACTGCTATTACTTAATAAATTAGAAAAGCACTTGGAGAGCGCAGACTCCACCAAGGCAGAACAGCTGCCCCCCAAATGACTTGAATAAGTGATAGGTTTCACTGTCACTTCTGCGATCTGCCCCAACCAACCAAATGAAACACACACATGTCCCCCCCACCCCACCCATCCACAGGTCACCACCAAAATGTAATAATTTGTTCCTTGTGTAATTTCAGCCAAATCCATCCATAACATTTTTAGTTATCCTACTAACAGACAGACAGATAACCACTGGCAACAAGTATTCAGAGAATGCCTAATCTCACCCCTATTTTGTGACAATCTCAAGTTTCTATGACAACCTGTTTTTCAAATTAGAGCCAATAATGTGATATTTGACCTTTCTGCTAAGTGCAACCTTGACCTTTTGCAATATTGATGATTTAATTATATGTATAAATGTGTCAGTGCATGTAATATTATGATAATATATCCATTATTGATTAAGCTATAGTGTGATATGTTTATACTTGACACACACAGACAGTGTTACAGAAGTTAATTTTGCGACGTGTCACCTTTGACCTCCAGAGATCTCAAAAACTATTGATCGTAGGTGATAAGAGCAATTATGAGAATAGTAGAAATCTTTATTCTGCATCGTTTGGTACCAATCTGAAAGTTCTGTGACCCTCCTTTCTTGAGTTATAACTGAGAATGTGATTTTGACCTTTCAGTTAATTGTGACCTTGAACTTTGATCTCTACTCAAATGGATCATTGCATCTGATGTGCATTAGTTATATGTACATACCCATGTAATTTCATGGTGATATCAAGTATTCATTGAGTTATAGCATGATACGTCTCTGACAGACACACACACACACATACACAGTGATTACAATAATCTCTCTCAACCAATGTTGGGCAAAATTAAAAACATAAATTTGCCATTTTTTTGGTGGAATAACAATGAACAACTGCATATTCTACAAGATATTTTTGGAGTTTCTGGGGAATTACAATGTGACAAAAATAGGTTTCTAATAATGGGGAGTTTCACATACAGTCGCTGCTGAATGATTGGTTCAGTAAAAACAATGAAGAAATCTTTAATTTTTTTTACCTTAGCCTTTGTAACGTCTGTGTCCATTGGATGTTGGGATTTGAAGATTTTCTGAACCTCCTGCTGAGGACTACACAGAGAAGAAAAACCATGAAGAGTTACATAAGCAAAATGATAGGAACATGCTACAACACTGATGCTTTGTACGAATTCAAATGAGTCTTACGCTCCAAGCTGTTTCCAGCGTTGGAAGAAGTCCTGGGATGTCATCTCTGTGGGCTGGAAAAACTTGTTGAGCATCACAGGAAGTTTCACTGCGATGTTCTGGAGGGCTCCGCCGTACCTGTTCACACATACACCACCAGAAATTAGTATGGAAGAGTCTCTAAATGGATCAAAAATAGAGTATGTACTCTGACACAAACCTGAACTGGATACTGAGCACTGGAGCATCTATGAAATCAGACACGCACTCAATGTTGAGGATCTGCTGGACCTGAGCACCACCATCTATGACAGGGTCTACTGATTTCGCATGGACAATCAGTTGTGGAAACCATGGTTAAGGAATCAACTGGGGGGTTTTCCTGTCATGACAGGAAGAAATAATGTTTAAAGGGATATGCCACCCCCAGGTCAAATTGAGTGTATCCCCACAGTCCCAGGAGTTGAATAAATGTGTAGAAGTGTTTTCCTGGCAACTCATCTATTGTCCAAATAATTCTGCACTGACCACAGCTTGGTTTGGCGTCATCATAGTTGCAGTCTAACTGAGCCGCTCAGTTTCGGCCAAAGTGAATTAATCCATTTCCGGATAAAAAAATGTTCCGGTGCGGAAGAACACAGCCGACGCATATCTATGACACACATACCAGCGGGAGAGGGTTTCCCACAGGGGAAATACATTCGGCGGCTGTGTTCTCCCGCACTGGAAACTAGTTCAAAAATAGATTTGACGAAGTCGAGCCCAACATACTGGAGTTCGATTGTCATTTACACTCGACGTGAATGTACTGCACATGGAAAGTAATTGAAAAAAATTGAGTAAATGAATTCACTTTGGCTGAAATCTTTGGGTGGCTCCGTTAGACTACAGAATTATTCGGACAATGGCTGAGTCACCAGGAAAAGGTTTTCACACGTTTATTCAACTCTGGGGACTGTGGGGATACACTCAATTTGACCTGGAGGTAGCATATCCCTTCATTAATGGTTAATAATAACCAAGAACCTGACTACCAGTGGAAAGGATATGAGCCTTGAGTGCGTCCGCATTGGTCACTGATGAGGAGAAGCTGATGAACTGAGTGGATGTCTTGTTTCCAAAAAACACATACATACGACCTGTGCGAGTAAATCAAATCAGTACATCAGCTTTTTCTTCTACAGACATATTCCACTTTTAGACACTTGACTGAATATCAGTGTGATGCAGCTCACCCAAGTTCTGCCGGTACTCAGACTTCAGTCCAATCTGTAAGAGCTGGTTCTCATAGAGAACGCCATTGTTCTTACAAACAAACCTGGAAAAGACACATTTACAACCATTTAATACCAAATATAGTCTTCAACCCATTTTCACCAGTGATGCTACTCTACTCTAACCTGACTCACGTCATCTGGCAGCGTTTTGCCAATCTACACACTAGGCTCACACGACCATCTGAGTATAATGTATCATGTATCATGTAGTTCAGTCTTTCTGAAAAACGAAGGAGCCAATCAGTGTCACCAGGTGGGACTTCCCATGACTGGGCGGCATTGGTGTTTGGCACTCTGTTCCTCTTCAGCTTTTTCCCATTCCCTTATAGTTCCCATAGTACTCTGGTGTCTCCCTACCAAGCAAAGGCATTTCAGACATATGCCAGAGGATTTTTCTGGAACATCTGACACGTTAAGACCAAGTTCTGCAAGCTGCTGGTCTACCCGTTTTCCCATAGGGAAGTTCAAGGAATAACCGCTGGCTGTTGCCTTTTATCCTCAGATTTTCCCTGCACATACGACAATGGTCATTTATAGACAACGCAGCGGTGCGTTTAGGTGCAGCCATACTGTGGCATTTATTTTGATGGTCTGCTGCAGTATGGCTCTTCTTCCTACTGTCGCTCTGAGCTACGTTATGGCTCGAGTTCAACGTGCGTGGCTGAAGCAGCAGGTCAGTCAAGATGACGGATAGATTCTTCATCTAATCACATGCAAGGATTTTAGATAAGACCCCTCCTTTGAAAGCGGATTGCTTGTAGAAGGATCCCAGATGGTATCCGTAATACCAGATGGCGACAGTCAGGTTAACTCTACTTAGCCTTTTCTGATTCTCTTCTCTAACTACAGGTTTTAACAAGTAAACTTAAGGATCTTTAAAGACGTTTTAACACATAAGAACACAAATGACTGATGTGGGGAATGATGGGGTCTTCCACACTGCTGCCTTTTCATACTACTTTCATCCCTCACATGAAACAGAAACAAATGCCTCAGTTACAACCATCAATAGGGGAGGAACGCTACCTACTGATTTCAAATTTGTGCTGCAAACTCTTCATCTGTGCTTAATCTTTCATTTAAAAGAAAAACAAATTACAATGTGCTCCTACCTGGAAAAGTTATCCTCAGACACATCAATGGAAGCAGGAGCAGTGAGGTCAGAAAAGACATCAACAAGCAGGCTGGGTGCTGCTGCAGGAGGGGAGTTTAGATTCATCAGGTCCGTGAAGGGATGGGACGAACTCTAAGGGACAAAAATGTCCAAAAAGTTCTGCTTTAAAATCCAAAATCTGGTCATTACAAACAACTGCACTGATTCAAACCACCACTATAAACCCTAACATGAGTGGAATAATATTTTTTTTTCTTCTTTAACTTACAAACAGCAAAGATATGAATGGTGAACGAAGTATACATGCTCAACCACAACTCCAATGGTAATGAATAGATATAGTGTTGTTACTCATTATCAAGTATACCATGGTCCCAGCAGAGAGTATGATGGGACTAGAGGAGGCAGGGCGGGGTCTGTTGGTAGGAAGAAGATCAGCCACCAGTGAAGGAGGAGACTGATGGAGAAGAAAAGGCATGAAAGAGGAAGATGAAAGAAAGGACAGAAGGTTGAAAAAGGGGAAGAAAGAGAAAAGTTGTGAAAAACTGAAAGAAGAAAGGCTGAAGTGAACTGCACACCACATGCTTCAGGATGAGATCTGCACAAGAACACTTGATTTGCAGAAAAAGATGAGTGAAAGTAGGAGATTTCCATGGGGGGTAAAGTATGGCTGACATACCTTGTTTGTGGCTTCATTAGGTTCATTATGTTCTGTGTTGCCATTGATGTTCCGTCGAGAATCGTCGATGTCAGGGAGGTTTCCTGGACCCTTCTTCTTCTTCAGCTTGGCCAGAATAGATGACTCTCGCTCTGGGAATGGGGGCATCTCCTCCAAGACTGTGGCCTAGAAAAGCACAGAGAGAGAGAGAGAATAAAGTTCAAAAGCGATTTCCAGTTACTTCACAAACTGATCTCATAAAATATATTTTCTATCAAACCTGCATCATGCATTAGTCAGAAGAGTGTCTTTCGAAATATGAGAAGATGTAGAGTCAAGAGACTGCTGAGTAAATGTAAAGTACAAAGCAAATTAGCTGTGACTTTTAACCACTGTTATTGTTTTGGGAAATGCTAATGTCAGGCTTGTTAACACTGCTGTGAGACTGATGATCTGACTGTTCACAACGTCCCGCAGTAAAGGTAATTAAATCACTGTATGAGTAAACAACACAGTAGGGATTCTTCTTTTTGTTGTTATGTTTTTCATTATGCTGTTTTATAAAGGGATAGAAAGGTACATCATCCTTCATAGAGCAGAAATGTGAACGTCACCCACTGCTGTGTATTTTTTTCCAGTATAGTATTAAATCTGAAGTGCATTAACAACAGCAGTCATGACACTTTTAATGTACAGAAGAGTCCCTTGACAGAAAAATGTGAATCTTAGACTACGTTCACACAGCAGTTCGTAATGCACAATTTGGATTTTTGGGTGAAATCCTATTTTTTTGTGTGCTCCTTCATATTCCACATTAAATGTGACTTTTATCAATTTTGAGTGTGAATGGAACGTGTCCCTGAAGTGACCCGGATGCAATAGAGGCTCCGACGTAATGAAGAATGAAGAAAAACAGCATAGTACGTGACATATGTGGAAGGCTAAGATGCTAGCGGTTTCTATGGGCAACAGCGTAGTATCGATGTGCAGGAAAGAGCTGTATAAATCAAGATTTAAGATTTTAAAAAATGGATAAGGCGGGGGCGAAAGCAAGAGGTTGAAATAGAGAGACATTCAACGTGACAGACTGAATGTATTTGAAGAAGATCAGAGATATGAAGGATACGTCGATGCTACAAACTATTGGGGTTCACCAGTACTGACTGTGCCCCCCCCCCCCAGACCTGCATATAGTTAGTTCAGTGTCTGGTAAATCCATTAACAGATATGAACAGTTTTACTGTGGCTGGATCAAGGTTTAGCATTTACACCCTGATGACTGAAAACAATGTGGTGCTAAAGGTCAAAGGTCAACCTGTGGACATTTTAACGTATCTGTGGGAATTCTAAATACATTAAACTAGTCATAAACTCATAATATCGTACCTTTGAGTCTTTATGTTTGTTGTGTCAATCACGGGAGTCAGATAAATGCAACATGGCCGTTCAGACTGAAGTTGCATTGCAAAATATTGGGTTTAATACCACATATGTAAGGGGACTGGGTCATATTTTTAAAAGAATTTGATTTGTGTCATTCAAACCATCTTTAACAGATCAGATACAGGTCAAATGGCAGCAAAGAGTTAGATCCACATTTACCTACAGTGTGAACATAGCCACAGTCACATGGGGGCTAACATTGCAGAACATACATTAACCTGGATCTGACAGCATAGATTCCACTGATGCTGTGTGTGCTGTATGTGCTCAATGTTGTGTGTTCTCTGACCAGTATGTCAGTGCTGGCAATGCAGCTGAGCCTCAGGTACTCCACAGCTCTCTGCTGAAGCTCCACATCAGCATTACGTAGCTGGCTGTCTGAACGCAGGACATCCTGGATGGTGGCCTTCACCTCTGGAAACAAGTTAATAAACTTGATGTAGGCCGACAGCAGGAGAGCACGGGTCGGCACGGAGCACAGGTGGAATTTGGAGTGGAGGAGGTTGAACTGGACCAGAGGGCTGAAGGAGAAGACAACACCATGTGGAAAGAACAAAATTGCAAACTCAGGTCAGTGCTGAGGTCATCAATCACAAAGTAAAGTTTTTACTGCCATTGTGTGAAAAGTGTTTTTACCTGGAGCGTGAATCACCAGCAATCAGATTACCAAACTCTCCCAAGATGTAACCACCCACTTTAACCAAGTTCTCATGACAAGCAGGAGCATGTAGTGCCTACAAGTGAAAAGAGGACAGGAAACAAATATATAGTTATTAAAAGTACCCAAACAAAACATCCTAATTAGTGATGGCATTACAGCATAGCTCTAAAGCAAAATAATAAAATTTCTCTCATTTTGTGAATATCCATTTGTTCTTCTTCTGTTGGCACCCAATTATTTCTTGGATTCATCTATGTTACGATGCATTTTTGCTGTTCTCTTCTATCTCGATATCATGGCAAATGAAGGAAATTCCATTGATGTTCGAGGCTGACTAAAAAAGTATGAATGACTAAATAGAGCACAAGCAGATTAAGATTCTGTGCATTTGAAGGTGATTTCATTTAGATTTTCTTGTAATAGAATATTAGAAGATTGCTGCTGCATAATGTTTAATAGCACAAGTAGTCGTGTAAATAAATTATAAGGCCAGCAATAGTCATCAAAAACAATAGTTATGCAATGAAGTACTAACTCCTGTGTGTAACATGTGACTAAACCAGACAGAAAAGAAAAAAATTTAATCCCTAAAAGCACTGTTTTTGGCAGCACAATATAACAGCTATTGATATAAGAACTATAAAGCGATTTAGATTATCAAGAAAACATGGAAAATAAATACATATGAGTTCATAAACTATGAACTATTTTTGTTCTTATCATATTTGTCCAAACAAATGTACTTTTAGTTGTACCAGGAATTAAAATGACCAAGAAATTGAAAAAAAAGAAGGAAAAGAAAGAAAAAAAAGGAGGGGGGGTTCTAATAATTTTTTCCGCCACTGTATGTGAATACATGCATTTCGAATCAAAGAATGAATGCAATCTTTCACTCTTTTCCCACTGTATGGGCTCCATAAATAATCTACTCCACTTTCACTCAATACTGTGACCACATCCGCAGCGTTAAGAGCCTACGAGTTCTGGAAATGACTGAGCATATGTATGAGTGACAACTCAAGACCACTACTCTAGTCTTCATGTTGATATGCTTTTACAGGAAAGTTGACCACAGATCATTTGTGTCCTCACATCATCATTTGTGCCTACCTCAAAGACAGTTTTGGCGGCGTAGCCTTGAACATCATCTCTGTTGATGACAATCTGGATGACTCGGTACCACACCTCTTCACTAACATAGTCCCCGGCAATGCGGATGAGGTTGAGGATGGTATCCACGTACCAAGTGTAATCTACAGCGTACTTCTCTGCGAGGATGGCCACTTTGAGCACCTGAGGAAGAAAAACCAACAGCTGACACACAACAGTAGGGCAAAAAGGAAGTGATGCGTTTACATTGTTGGGCAGATAACTCACTATCTCCTCTCTGATGGAGTAATCAGCAGTTTCCAGGTAGCTCAGCATCTCTGCCACTATCTGCTTGGCATTGCTGCGATCACACATGGCATAGAGCAGATCCACAGCACGCTGGCGAACACTCACATCTCGCTCCGTCTGTATAGAGGGGAGAGAAAAAAAAAAAACATACAGATGGCATGGCATTATTCGTTTGCACATGAAAAGCTATTTGAAAATTCAGGAAATTAAAAAAATACACATAAGGATAAAGCAAAAGTTGTATGCTTGAGAGAAGGAAAAGTAAAAAAAAAATTATCAATAAAAAGTAAAAGCAGGTAGTGTGTCTCAAAGTGTGGACAAATAAGGAGACTGTAACATTTACTGAATAATACATGAAACAAACAAAAATTCTATGTTCAATGAAAAACTGAAAAAAAAATTCAATATCTATGAAGAACTGCAGGCATAGTGGTTACGTCTAAAACAAGGATACATGATCAAAACTAGGATTTTTTACTCAAAATAACATACATTTTTTTATCGATAGTTCAGGTAGCATGTTACTGTATTCAGTACTGCAACCAACTTAAACTGGAGTGATGAAGTATCTATATATAGTAGTAGTGGATTGAAAGGCACTTAAATTCAGATTTGCTTTTGCAGATTCTATTGTACTAACGGCAAACAAGTGTGTTACTATGAGTCTTCTTCCACAATAAAAATATGCATATTTTCATACAAATTCTCTCCATACATTTTGTTTATAAATCAGATATCTCAATGAAAAAGTGTGGACCTAGTAAACTGATATATTGTGAAACCAAAGTCTGATATGGAGAGGAGAGTTACAATAGAATAGAAGTATCTTTATTGTCATCATACACAACACTGTGTACAACGACATTTAAAAGAACTTCCAGCAAGTGCAAAAACACACAGATATAAAAGATAAAATAAACATTTCAAATAACACATAAATATATTAGTAAAAACAAGTAAAATGTATAAAAGGTAGTAAAATTTAAAAGTGCATAGTAGAAAGGGCATGACAGCAGTAGAATAAATACATACATTTATTGTACAGGTTAGCTTGATTCACTTTGAAGAACTATATATTAAATATCCCAACATCTTAAAACACATTGACAATGCTCTGATCAACTGTGGGAAAATGAAGTATGTAAAATTAATAATTGATTTACAATGAATAATTAATTCAGTTCCTCTCATGCATAAAGGGCCGCTGGGTGGCAGCAGTAAATTACATTCAGTGAGTGAGCAGTTACTGTTCTTCTATTGTCTAAATGATGACAAGATGTCAACAGCATTAATGTGTAAAGACGACAGCATTTGTTATTGCTCATCAATATATGAAGGGAAATACATGCTCTTAGGTTGATATTTATGTACTCAAAGACGAATCAGACTAAAGAAAGACTTCATGCTAAAAAGGGTTTTCCAATGCACATGTAGGGAGAAAGAATAAACACCAAAGCTCCCTAGTGTTGGACTATCCAGGTTACACATACAGTATTAATTAAGAGTTAAAAAGCACTCTTTACCTATTTTACTAATACATATCTTCTAATAAAATCACCTTAAAATAAATGTAAACAGACATGGATAATAAGATTGCCATCAGACTGAGAACTTATTCACATATTGTATTAACATTCACCTGGAATAATGTGTCAAAAGGCCAGCACAGACAAAGTCCTCACCTTTAGAGCATTGATCACAGTTTCTATATGTGTCTTTACTGCCTCATGAGAAAACTCAGAACTGGCCAGTGTGCACATGCTCTCCAGAGCCAGATATCGCAGGTTTGTTTCTCTGTGCTGCAGGAATTGGCCGAGCTGATTGCAGGCTCGAACCAACAGGGTGGGCTCACTGAGACAGCAGAGAGGAATTAGATGTAGTATCAGTTTCCAAAGCTACAAATTTATGAAAATTGGTTCATTATGATATCCAAACAATGTTGAATATGTCCAACCTGTCGTGGTGGATGATGAGGGAGATGGCTTCAAACAGAACCGCATTCTTTGCATTGGAGTGCTGGACCTTCTTAGACTTGGGTGGCTCTTGGGCTTTATTGAGGATTGTCTCCAGACATTCAGTGAGGCGACTCCGCAGAGCTGCATCCTCTGAAATAAAACATATTTTTTCCCTAAGTAACATACATGCAAATATAAAATTATATTTGATTTTCACAGTAACTAGGGTCATTATAATCCAAGCTCAAGGCTGATACTGGAGCTAACCGAAGCATTTTTAACCAGTGGGAATCAGCCAAAGATATATATATATATTTTTTTTTTTTTTTTTTTTTTTTTTTTCTCCCCTATTTGGCATCAGATACTCCAGTTGTTACAAACAGAAGTACTATCAATTCAGTTCAGCACCACACAGAAAACACAGGTAAACAACACTACAAAAACGTAATCATCACTGGAGAACTGAGTTTTTTCATTATCTGTTGTGACCACAAGTGAAGTTTAGACAGTACAATTGTGAACATAATGCCAGTTCTGAACACTTTAGTTGCACTGCAATAGGTGGAACTGATGAGAACTGTTTCTAAAGACATATTTTGGCTTCTTTGTTTGAGAAAAAAGCAAATGACAGCCAGTGCTCAATAAGGGTGAAGTTTGATAAGGGATATACATTTGTTTTCCTTGTTCATTTTCTCATTTTGAGAATTGCAATATTGAATGTATTAGTATAACTTTATTATACCTGAAATTCACTCGGATGTTTGAAGTACAATAAGTAAAGTACTTTGTCATTCTACACTGTACAACAAAATTTGTCCTCTGCATTTAACCCATCCTTCATGCCATTGGGGCACCTGTAAGGAGCAGTGGGCAGCCATGGGCGGTGCCCGGGTACCCATCTCCAGCTGTAGAGCCAAGTGAATGGTCACAATCACCTGGCTGAAGGTTTTTACCCTAACAAACATGTTTTTGGGTGATGGAGGAAACCAGAGCACCTATCCAGACACAGGGATAGAAACATGCAAACTCCACAAAGAAAGGGCCGTACAGACTGGGAATCGAACCTATGTCTTCTTGCTTCTTGCTGAGCGCTAACCGCTCAGCCACCGTGCTTGGTTAGCTCACTTTCTCATCTGCCAATATCTGACCCTCCTTGGCAAGGTCGGACACTGGCAGATGAGAAATAAAAGCATTGATTGGGACATTCTAAATAATAATTGTAATGTAAAAAGGGTGGGTTATGCTGTAGCTTTCATTTTTCATACCAGGTGGAGGGTAACACTGGAGAAGGCGTAACAATTTAACAGACAGCCACGGAGCAGCAACAAAATAGTATGTATAGTCCTGCAAGTCGATGCACGCTGAAGTCACAATCTGCACAAGAAGGAACAGAAGAACTTAATAGATTATTACAACCGGAGTTCATTTCAAAGAAATAAAGATGTCAAATGGAATGACAGAAGACAAGCACCCTGCTGAGCCTTGCCACAGACAGGGAGATGGAAGTTTTGAAGTCGTCCGGGCTCTTCTGGGCCAGAGTGGTGATTAGGCTTGTGGCTGCTGTTACCACTCCCTGAAATCAGACAGAGGCTGCTTAATACAAATCACACTATACAATGTTGCATCACATTGGAGAGACTGTCTTTCATATGTACAGACATTCCAGGGTGGGGACTTGGGTTTAAGATATTAGAGAGAGCCGTGTAGTGGAACGGAGCCGTACCAGGTGCTGATCGTTGAGTAAATGGACCACACGAGCTGTCCATTCTCCCATTGGTACCAGGTCAGGAGATGTCCTGTTGAGTCGCAGCAGACACAGCGCTGCACTCTGCTTCACACTGTCCATGGTGTCTCTGATTTAGGGAAATAGAACACAACTTCACTGAAACGACTCTAATACATGCAATACAACCCAGACCACAGCTATATACAAGTACACTGGGCACAGGTTCACAATCAGGACAGAACTTATCGTGTGTTATATTCACTCTGTTCAAGTATTCAAGTCTAATAAAAAAAAAAAAAAAAGGATATTTATTCCAGGGTTGTCAAAATTAACACACATTAATCCACCACCATGATGAATCTAATAATAATAATAATAAAAAAATAACACAATTAAGCCACCTACAGTGCAGAATGATGCCATATAGTTTTGACAGTCTGTCCAAGTAGAGTTACTGCATGAACAAATGGTCAATTGAGACAGACAGCAGAACAACCCATAAAGATGGAAGACACTGAACAGCACATTGGCCTCTAGATAGGAAACGTGTAGAAACAGGTGTTTTGTTTCAAGTTTCCTTAAAACTGTTCCTGTTTAATAAACACATTAAGTGCATACATACATATATATATATATACATATATATATATATATATATATATATATATATATATATATATATATATATATATATACACACACACACACACACACATCCTTCTTCCTCAAGTCTATGTGCTCGTGTAAAATGAATCTTGATTGATTAAAATGCACACTGAGCAACCTTGTGGCTAATCTGATTAAATTTTTTTCCATAATTTGACAGCACTAATATGTATGTTTGTAGACACACACATAAATGCTCTATGAAGACGACTTCACTGATGAACTGAAAATATTTTGATGATATCACACAAACACCCTTCAAATTTATCTTGGCATAAACATTTGGTGGGACTCAAGGACAAACACAAGATTTAGATTGGCAGGTATAAAAGACAAAGGTCACTGTGGCATTGCTAAACATGTTTATAGTCATACAATCATGGGCAGGAATGCTTCTAAGACTAAAAAGTGTTTGTTTGAGGTGCTCTTTGGAAAAAGGAATTAATAATATAGATGACAATTTCTTCCAGTTTGTAATGTTTTAACTATAACTTTTTGTAATAAAAAAAAATGGGGCCAATGTCCCTGTGGTCATCAGGGCCTCACAGCTGTGATGTCTTGCTATCAACAAAAAGGAGTCATTCAATAGATGATAAAATCAATCACACTGTGTGGCTGTGTGTTTTTATCAACAAATGCCAAAAACAGTGTGAATGGTATAGGAAGCCCCAAAAGCTCTTCTGGGGTAACATTTGACTGAACAAAAGTAGGTAACTGGGTAATGACATATTACTGTGGTTAAAGCTGTGAAAAGCTACGCAGGAGGTTGTTGGTGGAAACTAATATTGGGGCAATTACTTTCTAAAGAATCAATCAGAATTGAAATCTGAGGGAGAAGTGATTTTAGTGCCAGACTGGAAAATAAAACAAAGATGTAAAGAAATTTTATACAAAGGCACATTTCGACAAACAAAGTGACGTGTTTTGTGCCCAGTGCTTAGATCTATCTAATGAATCAATCAAAATTGAAATCCGTTGAGAATTGAGGGAGGGGAAGCCATTTTAGTGAATTGTGGATGCTGTAGACGGACGGACAACGGACGGACAACGGACGGACAACGGACGGACAACGGACGGACAACGGACGGACAACGGACGGACAACGGACGGACAACGGACGGACAACGGACGGACAACGGACGGACAACGGACGGACAACGGACGGACAACGGACGGACAACGGATGGACAACGGACGGACAACGGACGGACAACGGACGGACAACGGATGGACAACGGACGGACAACGGATGAACAACGGACGAAGCGTGATGGCAATAGCTCATTGCGACTTCGTCCAGATGAGCTAATAAAAGCTGTGAAGCAAACTAGTGAAATAATCTGATTAAACTTGTGTTTCTAATAACTAATAATCTAAGATTGATAAATTCCCGCTCCTTCTTTCTACTATACTATAACTGAATACTTTTGCAGAGGAAACTACAGCATGTAGGCCACATTAACCTTGGATGAGACAACATAACTTTCCATTTCTAAGCTTTTTCACATTCCTTGAGATAACCTCTAAAAAACGTGTTATTTAAGTGAGGCTTTGGTGACCTTGTGCATTACTGACACATGAAATATAGTCTGGGAAGTTCCTGTAATACTTATTTTTTCATAGGGAGACTAGAGACAGACCGAAAAAACGAGGAAAAGGGGAAGACATGCGGCAAAAGGCCCAGGCCAGATTTTAATCAGGGCTTTTGCAGCAAGGACTCTACCTTGTATGTGGAAAAATAAAACGGTTTTAACCAATTGCAAAAGTCACCTTTACTGTCTCTTCAAATCCAGACACATACATACATAGTTTTATGCAGACCAAGTCTATCTCTTTTTTGAGTTTACACACCCTGCCACCAGGATTCTGGGAATTTCTGAAGCAAAAGCCTCAGCCATTTCTCTGCTGCCCACATTGGCAATGCAGTGCAGGGCCAGGTTCATGAAGGTAGGGTTGCGGCTGGTGAGATCATTCTTAATGGCATTGTTAATTAGACGGATCAGGTCGCTGTTAGAGTTCACCAGCACTGAGATGAAAAGGTAACCCTGAAAGCAGACAACAAAAAGACAAAAACATGCGTCTACTTGTTTGCAGTTCTTAGTCATCCCCAGTGTTGATTTCACAACAACACATTTCTATATAGTCACTGATCAATAAACTCAGAATGAATGAGGGTGGACTTACAATTTGTTTCTCTGTGTACTTGTTGGAGCTGAGGAGGTTGACAGCCTCCATGTGCCCAAAGTCGATATCATGTCCCAGAAGAAAGATGAATAGCAGCTTGCACACATACTTTTTTTTACTGTAGCCATCCAGAGCTTTGTCTCCTATCCACACACAACAACAACAACAACAACAACAAAATATTATTTAGACATGTGTATGAAGTTACAGACCTGAGGGGGTGATGTGTAATGTTAGGATAGAACTAGAATTGCAAAATGGAGGATGAGGGAAAGGCCCAATTTTGCTGTGTCAGGTCAAATAGAAATGATTGCTCAACAATTTAACACTGACACATGCAAGTGCTGAAAAACTATCCGATTCCCTATTTCTTATGCAATCTTAAATAACCGATTGTCCTCAACAGAAATCAGTTTAAGGAAGGAAAAAGTCCATCCTCACTTCTTCAATGTGGTGGCTTTCCTTACTGTGTTTTTTAATCTGTGCTGAAATTGGTTGCTGTCGTGCTATTTTGTAATCAACCGAGGCAGTTGCAAAAAATGCAGCTGCAAAAAATCTGCTACTGTTTCTCTCAGCATCAGAAGAATGCCTTCCTTGTGGGCAACATTTGCAGCTGCAGTCAGGAAGTTGAACATGGTTTTGATTGTTTCCAAGGAATTGTGTATGAGACATCCTTAAAGGAACATCCCAGTGATGTTGCACAATCAGTCCAGTAAATCACATGACCATACAGATTACAGCTTACATCACAGAAAACCATTTGGAAGCAAGTATTTGACACGTAGTCCTCAAATAAACTGTTCCGACCTCAGACGGGGCACAGTGGAGTTGATAGATTTCAGTTCCTTACCAGTGTTCGTACTCCTTAAATAAACATTCTTCCTATATGACTATTATGCAGAACAGAACCATTTTTTTTTGTTTTATTTGGTATCTGTAGAAACTAATGCTGTTTAGAATGACATCATCTCTCTGCCAAGATAGTTTACCGCCACCACAGGACACAAAAACACAAGAGCGACACAGTCTGGTTGTCTACTAGTGTTTGCACATCCCATTATTTCAAATTAATTTTTACATTAGAAGCCAATATGCCAACATTTAACATAAAGGATAGAGTTTCATTAGCTGTTTTCACTTAACCTAACAACAGTAATAAAAACCTGAGGTGAGTCACAATGGCTATTATCAATTCACTACGTCAACCCAAGTTTTCTGAATCTATCTATGAGCATGTGTAAATACAGGTTTTGGCACCAATGACTGATTTTAAACATGAGCAGGTGTGCAGACACAATTGTCTCACAAGACAAACAAAATATCATCCGCAACAAATATGAATTGGAAAAAGTCAAATACAGACTAAAAGAAAAAACTACTCTTACCAAATCCAGAAAAAAAAAAGTTGAATGCATGTTTGAGATATGAGGCCTAGTAACAATATCACTGGACCATCATTATGGCAGGAATGGCACACACTAAAACTGTGGATTAAACATACATATTGCTTCGATGTATTCTTAATTTGAGCCTTATTCTTAAACAGTAAATTACTGTATAGGGTGGCTTGGTATCACTGCCATCTTATAACATAAACAACAAATAAGATTTAGTGCATAAATTCCTCTGTTTTAGGGCTGTATTGCTACACAAAGACTCAAGACTATGGAGTAATGACACCATTTTGAGATAGCAGCTGGCAGGGGAAAAAAATGACGTGTCACACTAGTAACATTCAATTCAAGAGTCTAACAAAGATAAGCAGCAAGCAGTTCCCTCTGGTGAGAATCTGATCTCTTATATAGATGCTCTAGACAGCTAGAAACAGTTCTGCCTGTAACTGTCAAATGATAAAACCACCCTGTTGGAACCATACTAGCTTGCTGAAAATGTAATATTATATTTCTTGCAGACAGCACTGGGTATCATGAGGCAATGTAGTAAGTTATCAAGGTAATCGTCACTGATAAAAACAATATTTTCCCTTTGGCCAACTCTTCAGCATTGGGCTGTACACTGGTACCCATTTCACCTGCTCTACATAAGATAAGTCATGTGCCCATGCACTGCACAAGCTTTACACACTTAACACAGCCTGAAAATTCTTTGTTCAATTTTAGAATATGCTAGATGATACTGTATAGCTGAAAATCAAGTGAATGCATAGTTACTTCTCACGCCTATGTGAAGTTTTGAAATAAAAAAATAATGAAATAGACCACACATTACAATAACAAATGTGGCAGAGCTGTGTTCATGTGTTCATTTAATGAAGGACAAGAGAGTGCAGAAGATATGGAGGTCGTCAGAATGCTAAGCACCGTGGGTAGGGAAGAGGCAAACCTAATTTTAGGCAGCATGGAACAGGTGGCAGGAGAAACAACACCAGCATTGACAGTGATGCATGTGAACTTTTAACAGCACTGATACACAAACAACTTGTAAGAAAGTCAAAATGAGCAATGCACAGAATAAGGAAAAATATAACCTGACTGTAAAGTCCGAGATACCAGACCAGGGTACGGAGATGAGAACTAATCAACTCATGGTCTTCCAGCAGAATTATCTGTTAAGACTTCACCCACCTTTAAACTTTGAGCGGATGTTGGCCAGTTCTTTATTTATCCTCTTAATTTCCGCTTCTTTACTTTTACCTGTAATGCAGATAATTTTTTTTTGTTATGTAGCAAATCATCTCAGTTCAACTCTGCAACACAAACTTCATGCAGTGTTCCTTAATGATATGTATTAGAAATTATATTCAGTGTTCAACCTTTAAAACAGATACAACATGAAAAGTGTCTCATTATCTCATAGTGTTTTTGTACTTATAGCCTCTGAATGGTGTGGTTATGATTCACTGGCCTTATAATCATAAGTTATTGCTAACAATATACAAGACTGGAATTCATATTATAAGATTGTAGTAATGTCCAAAATATCTCAAAACATTTAAATGATATAGGAATTTCATTTAATGAATAGGAATAAAAATCTCAATTATAGTTGCAATAAATGAGGTAGTGTGGTGCATATAATTTGGGCTTAGTGCAAACATTTGGGGAAAAATGGTTTTATGTTTCAAGTAATAGCTCATTTGTAATGCAGTGTTGTCTTCTATAAGAATAAGCCTCCCAGCAACAAACTATATGTCATCATTAAGTGATTTGTCAAAACTGTTCCATGACTAAATAAACAAGTGAAAAGGCTCAGGGCAAACAACAAACACATCACTGTGGGCTTTGTATGTTGTTGTGACCAGTATTATGAAGCCTAAGCAATATTGATGTCAAGCCTGCAACTTTTGAGATTTGTTAAATAAAAGACATCCCACAGGTAAAGCCCTGGTTATTTCTATGTTCTATCTTATTCAGTTCTGAAAACATAATACAACAAGCCCAAATTTCCAGACCTTAACACAAGTGAAAATCCCTGGAATGTGATCAAGAGGAAGCTGGATGGTCACAAGCCATCAAACAAAGCCAAGCTGCTTTCATTTTTGTGCCAGGAAAGGCATAAGGCCCCCAACAGCAGAATGTAAAAGACTAGTGGAAAACATGTCACAATGCAAGAAAGCTGTGATTGAAAGTCATGGTTCCTCCACCTAAAATGGTTTTAGAAATCTGTTGTTTCAACATAAATAGGAAGGCCTGAAAACTGTTTATTTAGTTATTTATTTTACTAGATAATTTGCTGCAAATAATTGCTCTCAGTGACACCTTTCTGATATAGAAATGGGGTAAAAAGTTGACAAGACGCTCTAATCAGAACGCATTCATTATAATCCTACAGAGACACATATCATGTATTGTATTTAGTGGTAAATAGTGGTAAGTGGTAAACCATTCTCCTTAATCTTAACTTTCCCATACACCTTTCCCTTCTCCTGGTCTCATTCCTGTATTAAATAAAAACACACATGTATACAATAATTTGGTAGAAGAGTAAATACTACAGAGGTTGGTAATGTTGGGCATGGTAGTGCTACTAATCAACAGAAACACACTTTTAATGCACTACATACATACTCTTATGTGTGTGAATGTTTTTGTGATACTAGTCTGTAATTATTCCTCTTTACACAACAACTATTAGTTCCTCTACAGGTCTCAAACAGGACCACTGAACTAAGACCATTGAGAATGATGGACTTAACAGACAATATCCAATTCATCCATTCATAATAATAATAATGTATAATAATAATAATGTATAATACATTTGGCCTTATCTCATGTTCAACTGTCAGTTAGCTAACCACTGCCTTAAAGGAAGATGAATTCGTGCCAATTAAGCATCCAGTGTGGGCTGCACTGCCACAACTGGATTTATTTGAAAAGAAAACCACACATTAACCAATACTGAGCCGTTTTTCTGCCGTAAAAGTGACAGTTTACTATTATCTCTAGATAGCGGTGTGGTCCACGCCCTTTACATGACGTTAGCAACTCCAGGCTAACAGCTAGCGTTAATTAGTTAGCTAGTGGTGGCTAACCAGCTGAGTGGCTGTCAAAAACCATCCGAGTCTGAATAAGTTCTTTTTGTGGCGAGAAAAGGAAAAGCATACACTTCTTGACTCGGCTTATTAATTTTAAACCAACCGTAACGTCACCACTGCTCATGATTAGAGGACGAGTTAACTTATATGAGCTAGCTTAACTAAGAAGTGTCTAAGAATGTGATAAACAAACTTACAGTTCCTGATGTCAGAGATGAACACGGCCAGGCCACGCATCCCATCCCCTTTAGAGACCGCAGGCATTTTGTCCACTCCCACTTAACGACAAGTTTTCTGTGCAGTATGATACTAAGTGTTAATTTATAAAATAACTTTGTTTCGAAGTTGTTTTGCTAACCAGCTAGCAGGCGCCGTAGTGCTGGGAGCCCCGATAAATGACGGAGACAGGAACCAGACACACTGCGGCTGCGTTCCAAACATTACTACCTACTACAAGCGAGGGCTGCGTTCCGTACAGTTCATCGGCCCAGCCCTGTTTTACACTGCACTGTCTCCTTCAGTCTACAATGATAGCCTCAACCAAGGATGCCAAACTATGGAAGCAAATCTATCTCATCAGATTGTGAATTTTAAAAGCCATAGCATTTTTAACACTGATTTTATTATTATTTTTTATTTTGGTATTAATTCTGTGTTTCAGGCCATCCATAAGTCTTACTTTTCTGACTTTCAAGTCACAATTTATGACTTTGTAGCGTTCTATTGGTGTTTGGCCTTTGCTTATATGAGGGAAACAGGGAAGGAAAAAGCATAAAGCAAGAGAGTCTCTTATACCTTTATGTTCTGTTAGTTGTAACCATGGGCGTCGCATCCGTGGGGGATGGGTGTGTTGCGACACCTCCACTTCTCCAACCAGATGATATCATACCCCCCACTTTTTCCTTAGTTTATATATTGTATCTTCATTGGATCCAGGAAATGGACGGAGAGTTGGTCTCACCTACTTTTTTTATTTCAGGATAAACGGTTACTGTCAGTAGCACTCGCGCCAAACAAACAGCAATAACAGTGTGGCGTTGTTACAATGTCTATGGTTTAAACTGTTTACCCGGCCTGGCGGCACAACAGCATATTTAAATGAAGCGCACCCCAGTTCGCAGGCCGAAATATAAACAGCTCTTCTTTGCAGTGTTAGCACAGTCATCAACCAGTAAGTAATGAGAAATGATGCCGTTTTTAAACTAAGTTAACTAAAAAAAAGTCTTGTTCTGTGACATACACCCTAAGCCAGTGGTTCTCAAACTTTTTTCAGTGATGTTCCCCCTGAGAAACATATTCTTAGTCGTCTCCCCTGACATGGACAAAACATTTTTGTAAGAAAAAAGAGGTACAGTGTCGGTAAAATCAGTGTCTGCTTTTTTAAAATCCTTTTTATCTAATAATTTAGACTTTTTGTCAGATAATTTTTTTTTACTTTTTATTTCATAATTTTTACTATTTATTTCATAATTTTTACTTTTTATCTCATAATTGTGACTTAAGATTTGAATAAATGTTTAATTGAGGAACAACAAATGTTTGTTATTATTTTTGGCCATATATTACTTTTTATTATAAAAAATTTAATCATTAATGGATGATTGCTTATTAATTTTCTGATGATAGACTAAATTTTGCTCACGTCCTACAACCTAGAACACCCCCACATTTTAAATGACTGTGAAGCCCTTGGTTGTAACTACACTGTCCTTCCCCTCCAAAAAACTTGCACATGCAGTATTTCACTAGCTTAGCTGCGCTATCCCTATTCATTACATGTATAGGTCTAGGAACGCTTCATAGGCAAGGGTTGCGAGCTAAAAGGTTATCTTTCAAATCCCTCTGTATGCAATCGGACGGTACTACAACCAATCAGCCTAATCTTTAGGATGATGTAGTTAGACGCCAGAAAGTTCATGAAGGAGTCTGGAGAAAGTTAGGAAAGACTTAACAAAATTGAGGATTATAGAGCTTGCCGTTTCTGTAAAAAGAATTTAATTTTTAATTTATTGCTGACATTTTCTCACATTCACTCATCTTTGATAAAAGGAAATCACCACCCGTTGTTCTTCTTGTATGGTTTTTTCCGGTTGTTTCTCTCCGAATCGTGACATTCACCCTCTGAGTCTATACTAGCCAAAAGTTACCTTAAGCGTAACTAGACAACTACTGTACCACATTAGATTTGCTGCTCCTCGGGGGGTCTAGCACAGCTCGGAAAATATTTCACCGTACCACATTTGTTTTTGATTACAGGAAACTGACACTCAATTTAACTAAGCTAATAGTTTACATCCATACATGGGTAAATATTTCAGTGGTTAATAATGTTTCAGCTGGAACAAGTTATTTAATCTAACTGATGCAGTAAGTGTCCTCTCATGTCTGCAATGTTTAACAGATTAGACACCACCAGGACCAGGTTCATCAGGTTTGTGAGAGAATACTTCAGGGACCATGAGACATAATTTTCACACAAAAATTAGCCTTAAAAAGATCCAAACCCTAAGTTGGCATGAGGAAGAGTTGATGCAGCAGTCTGATCATTATCATCAATATTCAAAAGTTAATGCAACTATGGATGGGGAAAAACTACAATAAACCTTATTGCAACACTACATAAACATTATGTGGCAAAAAAATAAGTCAAATTAAATGTCTCCTGTAATCATGTGCAGTGAAATATTCCATGTGCAACTTTTTTTTAATTTTTATTTTGGACAGATAGTGTATGTTTGGATATGTACTGGATATTATTCCACTCAATGAACCGAAAACTGGCTAACTAGGGTTAATGTTTATTCTAGCGAGCTACTGCTGATTATGCAAAACATTTAAAGATAAATAATGTTAGAGTCTAATCTGCATAAAAATCGCATCCATAGAAACCATCATTGTTGTTTGATGGCCTATGTGATGTCAAACTCATAACTCAGAAAACATGACTCTAGGTTTGACAGCCATTCCATTGCATTTTCACCGGTAAAAAAATATAGCTGTAATAAATTATGTTTATTATTTTTATTTAATTATTATGATTATTTTTGTTTTATTATGTATAAAAATGTTAATAAATTCAGACATTTATAACAAAGAAATCTGAAAATCGGTTGAAAATTAAGCCAGATATGGTTATTTAAACAGTACATGCACCACTGACCAACATCCAGTAGTTGACTGTCTTCCTGCATTGGTGTCACATGACTGATGGAACGCAATTTGATTGGCTGACTGTCAGTTCAATTTAGGATAGAATTAACTGCTTGTTCTTGGTGTCACAGACGTGTCATCTGAATTTTTTTCTGCTGAATTTATTACAGCTTAATTTTTTGCAGCTGAATTCTTTCATTCCAAATTCAAAAACATAGTTGAATTCAGAGACAAAAAATAAATGTAATTTAAGTGCAAAAAAAATGCAGTGTTAAAAATTCAATGGTTTTTAAAATTCAAAATCTGGTGAAACAGATTTGCTTCCATATGAAACTCAGTGCAGTTTAAGACCACATACAACTTAATATTATCTCAAATGGGCTGAACCAGTAAAATAATAAAAGTGAAAAAGTAAAATTATATAGTTTACATTTACAAAGTATCCTTAAAATGTGAATAACAACTACAAACAACCTGATATTTTAAAAAGAAAAATAAGTGCAATTATAATATTATGCCTGAACATAAGGAATCAGAGAATGTAGGTGTTGATCAAATCATTTTTTATTTATATAGCACCATATCATAACAGACGTTATGTCATAAAACTTTACCAAAACCAGACTGTTATTTACAGAAACCCAAAAGAATCCACCAGGATCTGTGACAGTGGTGAGGAAAACTTCCCTTTAAAAGGCAGAAACCTGGAGCAGACACTAACTCCAGGAGGATGGACATCTGTCTTGACCATTTGGGATAAATGAGAGAGGATAAAGGAGAAGAGAGGGAGCAAGGGGGCAGTATGAGAAGACGCGTGGATGCAGATGATGTACAGAAAACTGAAGTTGATCATCTGTGACTGCATTTGAACATCTATGATGAATTTTTTGCACCAAACATAGTGAAATATCCAAATTATTTTGTTTTTGTTCCAAAACATTGAGTTTATGTATATTAATAATTGTATTACACATTAATCAATATCTACGCTCCTGAGTTAGCCCTTTCACCTAAAGGACTAGACTTTTCAAATTATTATTATTAACACATGATTATGACACCTGTTTACCTCACATTTGTAATACTGTATATTTATTTTAGCTCTTTACTGAACCTAAAATGTTCCTCTTCTATCTTTTTTTTAAGCGTGCTGCAGACTGCATGTCAGAAATGAATGTATACTAACATATATGTTGTATTCTTACCGTTTACCAAGAAATACAAGACAAACTGTATTTTATTCAATTCAAACAAGCATAAGGCAATTCAGTTAATAGACAACCAGTCATTGAATTCAACAAAAACATCTGATATACACACATACATGAACAAAACAAAATCGATGTATTATTTTAAATTTGCATTTTCCACTCTTTTTCATTTCTTGTCTCACATTGTTTTCATTCACAAATAGGTTTATTGTCATTCAAGTAATTCAGTAAATGTTTCCAAGGAAAGAGCACATAGTGGAGTATTACACGTTGCTGTAAGCCAAATACCTTCGTTGGGTGACCATCCCTGTTTGTAAGACAAGACAGACACTGGATTTTATTTATTTATAGGACCTGGGCTGGTTTCCTACTTCCTCCATTTCATTTCACGTCTGTTTATTTATAATGGGCATGTGGTGTTTTTATAAAGGGAATAAACAATATATTTAATTATAGATTTTATTGTCATTTATTTGAGCTAGTTTTTATGCTTTTATGCATTGCAAGAGACTGTGATGGTGTGTTGCTACACAGATAAGTTAACTCTTTGTATTAATGAAGTGTCTGTTTGTATCTCCAACTGCTAATGTTTGACTTTATTTATTTTGTAATGTTCATCATTATTCTGCTTCTTTTTTTTTTTTTCAACTCCAACAGATTGAGAATGAAACATTTACCCCCATATCTATAAAATAAAGGTAGAATGAATAAAATCATACAAAACAGCAGCAAAAACAGAACATCTAGCTTCAAAATAAACCTGCACAGAATCTGAACAGCATTAGAACGCAGTGGACAATATCTCTTAATGCTACACAAAAGCCTGGGCTTTCTAATTGTATAAACAGAGAGCAGATGGATCACACTCTGAGATTGGTTTTCATTAAGCCTCTCAAAGGAGCAGAGCTTCACCAAGGTCAGATTTACTAATCAGAAAATCCTGCAGCAGAGAACTTGTTTCTAGCGAACCTCCATTATCGATTTTCTTCTCAGAGGGTGGTTGCAGGTCAGATCCGGCTGTAAATGTGCTTAAATAGGCCAGGCCTTGTATGATGCAGCTTCCTACTAAAATTAAAGAGCCAGATAGAGACTTCCTGTCTCTTGGTATAATTGCAGTAACGTATCAGAGCATGGTTACTGCATGAATGAAAAAAGAAAGAAGCAAGACATCTATAGTCATCAGTGTCAGGAGAGTTAAATTCAAAATGTATTTCCCCATAGATTACAGAATACATTCCCATAAGCGTTAAATGTTTACTGTTACTATTATGCAAGTACACTGGATTTTTTTCCCACCAGTAACATTTATATTGCTGGATGATAAAATGTGGTTTTCTCAATGTGTGTTTATATGTTCTGTCATGATGTTCAAGGTTTAAATATAAAAGAAAGTAATTGTTTTGTCTGTTTAAAAAAAAAGAGAGAGAAAAAGATAAAGCCTAAATTTGCCCTTCAGCTTTTATTGCACAAGTGCAAACCAGTAAAAAAAGACAATTTATAGTGGAGCATTTTGTTTTCATTTAGGTTCTTAATTGCATTTTATTACCTTGTAAATTACCGTCTTAAAATAAAAATGCACAAGGAACTAACAGTCTACACCGCATGTAGAATGCAAATAAAAATAAGTGAGCAATTGATTTTAAGAATATAACTGTTTCTCAATCCCCAGCTATATAAATTGCAATGTCCACTCAAGCCGATGAATGATATGTTGTATTCAGTTTGGTGCCCTAGGTGAGGACCTCTGTTTCCTTTTTGTGGAATTAGAAATTAGCATCTGTCAAAATTATGCAAAAAAGTCAAAATTATGTGAAAAAAGTCAAAATTCTGAGATAAAAATATTAAAATTCTGAGATCAAAAGGCCAAATTATGAGATAAAACATGAAAATTATTAGATATTATTGTTCATAGTCCAGAAAATACAGTAGCTTAATATTCTAATTCTGTGGGACTTGGTGTCCCCAAGACATCTGGTGCCCTAGGCGACCGCCTAGTCTGCCTATGCCTAACGTCGGCCCTGGTTGTGTTGCAAATATGTCAAATAAATTCATACTTTACAGCAATTGTAATTGTAACTATACACATTCGGCACTAAAGCAGTAGTAACCCCCCTACATACATTAACTAACTCAAATGGGCCTTTTTAATCGCATAATTTTGACTTAACAAACCCATGATGCCCAGCAACATATAGGAAAGAATGTCACAACTGGGAGAGGAAACAGAAAGATTTGCGCTGATGTAGAGATGTACAAGAGGATGAAAAGGAGAATCTCAGTCTGGTTCCTGAACACAATGTCAGCACAAAGATTAAGAGTCGTCGAAACACTGTTGATACGCAGTGACCTCCAAAACACACCCTTGGTTGACGGAGGAGGACAAAAAAAATTGCTGAAAAAGAAAGGATGCTGAATAAGAGATGAAGGGAATGTGAACTAAGGAGAGAATAAAAGATCGAAAAGAGGTCATGCTATACAGACTGGGTGATCTAAAGAACAGCAGAACTCTGTGATGTGTCTAAAAAGGATGTCTGCCAAATACACGAAGTAAAGCGACCTGTGGGATGAAAAGAACCACCTTCTACATCAAGGTGGAAACCAATCAAATGGAAACCAGACAGACAATATGTCATGATAAAAGTAAAAAAAACTGCTGGACTTACTCAAGCTGGTCCTTGTACATACTAAACAAACATATGCAGCTTCAGACAGTGAGGTCTTTTTGTTTTGTTTTTTTACAACAGCACAAGCACACCTTTCACAAACATTTTACCTGACTGCCTTATCTATTTATTGTGAAAACACACTTCTGGTGACTTTGACCTTGAGGTTTGACCCACATTCTCCAAAATTTAATGGGATTTATTCTGAAATATCTCATACCTTTCCTGACAATTTCTTGGAAAATGGTTCAGTTGGTTTTGCATAAAGTTGCTGAAAAACAAACTGTGACGGCCCCTGTGGAAAATGTGTTTTAAACCTTCAAGTCTGCTTCAGTATTATTTAAATCATCTCTAAAATGGGGATGGCTAGTGTGACGTCACAACATCGCTTCCGTGTCTTTGACGCTAATTAAAAACAATGGCCATAGCAAAGGAACCGGTGATTTTTTTTTTTTTTTAGGGTGGCATCCTACTTTGAAAAAGTCAGTGAAAAAAGGTGTAAACTCTTACAACTCCAATAGAGTTGTAAACATGTGTACTGTCAGGGGGAAGTCTGAAAGGGAAAGTTCCGGCTTCTATGAAGAATAGAATTTACTACGTTGACGTAAGACTCTAGCTAAGGAATGGCTCTTGGAAAATAATTTGTCTTTGTCATCCGAATGTTATGTTAATATTCAATTTGGTGTTGTGTTGGAGGATAAAAAAAACAGTCGTTCACTTTTGCCAAATGAACGGGAAGTTGTGAACGCGGTTATTCTGGCATTTATTGAACTGCGCTCTTATGTAGTTCATATTTCGTTCTTATCACGTTGTAATTATTGAGTCCTATAAGGAATAAAATGGGATCAAAACACAGCATTATCATAGATGTCATTTTTGTATTATTCTGAACAAATTTTGGCAACATAATGTTGTGGAATAGCCAATGAGAAGCGTTTTGGGTGGGGCAGAGAGAGAGAAAGAGAGAGAGACAGAGAGACAGAGAGAGAGAGACAGAGACAGAGAGAGAGAGAGAGGTGCAGAGAGTTTTTGGGAGTGGAATAAAAGAGTTAAATGTACAGAGTGTGACCGGCGACCGGAGCAGGTGTTGTCCCGTTCTTGGAAATAAACATTGAAAATGAAGCTCACTGAAACCGCTCCTTGTGTTCTAACAACCTGCAGAGGGAAGTTAACCCCGGGGTAAGGTACTTACTTCTGTCCGAGAGTAGGACGGCATTTTCCCCTGATTTCCTGACTACGGTCAGGATAACGTCAGGAACGGTTAATAATAAGTTTACAATAACACAAAAAAAGAACGAAAAAGTTCATTTTTGGATCCATGAACTTCTAGTTCATAATTTGGAAGAATGAACGATGAACTGAACTAATTCATATTGAGTAACTTGAACTGAACTTTGAACTAGTTCCTAATCAAGGTGAACTTTCCCAACACTGTACCTATGGTTTGGTGACAACTTACTGTCACTGGGAATACCTTAGAAGCACAGTACCTGTCAGACAGCTAAAACATTACCTCCGACATATCAATAGTGGAGCGCAGTCGGCTCTTGTGTCATGTTAGCCTGCAGTGAAAGTTAGCACCATTAGCGTCACAGTGAAAAATGTCCATTTTACAAAGACAGTTGCTCAAACTCTGCACATGAACTTAGATACAGACGCCGGATGATCAGCAAAGGTATACACAAGTGTTGAAAACGTAAATAATGTACAAATATTGTTGTTATGCTTTTACACACTTCTACAACAGGATGCCACCATGTTAGCTGCTCGCGCCTAGCTCACAAGTAAATCAGTTTTTATGATTATAGATCTCACTTACCTGATTAGTTTAAGCCATCTTCTCTTCTTATCTTCATCCCGAGGAAAGCGGTAGTAGGATATTGCTTTATTAACGTCATTTCAGTTGTTACATCAGGGAACATAACACTGCACTATTATAGCTTGTGTTTTCCAGGACACTGAAGTGCTGCGGTGACGTAGGCACTAGCCATCCCCATAAGTGGTGCCTGGCACAACAAACCCTACCCCCTTTGCACACACTTTACCTGATTTGCGCCATCTCTTATCATTGCGAAAACGTGATTGTGGTGAATATGACCTTTGACCTACATTCACCAACATATAAAGGGATTTATTCTGGACCACCTGAAACCTTTCCTGAAAATGTCATAGAAATTGGTCCAGTAGGTTTTGCATAAAACTGCTTGCAAACAAACAGATAAACAAACCCACAAACTAAACCAAAAACAATACCCCTCTCCCCTTCAGTGGGCGGAGTAAAAAGCAATGTTTGATGCTGTACACCAAGGGGGCTCAATCCTGGTCCTCGAGAGTTACTATCCTGCATGGTTTAGATGTATGCCTTTTCTAACACACCTGACGCTCATTATCAGGCTTCTGCAGAGCTTGATGAGAAGTTTATCATTTGAATCAGGTGTGTTGGAAGGAGGATACATCTAAAACATGCAGGATAATAGCTCTTAAGGACCAGGTTTGAGCACCCTTGCTGTAAATGGTAAATGGACTGTACTTATATAACACATTTTATACACCAGTGGGTGCCCAAAGCGCTTTACAATTCCCCACATTCATCCATTCACACACATACCAGTAGACATACACTGATCAGCCATAACATTATGACCCCTCCCTTAATTCTGCTTTTATTCACATAAATAAACTGATACAGGCATATAATGGTACAGAAAAACCACAGTCACCAGAATGCTGGTGTTGTGGAAATTTCTTTTTAGTAAAAGAATCTTCAGAATCAGAGTGGTTTTGTGAATTTAATTCATCTTGTGCAAGAGGAGATACAACCACACAGCATATAGTCATGGTAAAGGATCTCACTGTGCACCTGCCAACATAAGTACTTCATGCACAACACAAACAAGTGGTGGCCGGTACAACAAACCCCACCCCCCTTGCACACATTTTTCCTGAATTGCCTTTATTGGGATCTATTCTGGACCACATCACACCTTTCTTGAAAGTTTAATGGAAATGGGTCCAGTAGTTTTTGTGCAAACCTGATTAAAAACAAAACAACAAACAGACAAACAAACAAACACACAGTGACATTGATATTATTTTTTACTTTTTTCCCCCAGCAAATTAACCAGTACTGTATCCAATAGCATACAGTGGCGGCCAACATTCTTAGAACATTTGGCATGTGTAAGAGTTTGCATCTGTTGAATTTGAACTTGAAATTTGGGCAGCATGGTGGTGCAGTGGTTAGTACTCCTGCCTCACAGCAAGAAGGTTCCTGGTTTGATTCCAACACCAGACCTTTCTGTGTGGAGTTTGCATGTTCTCCTCATGTCTGTGTGGGTTTTCTCCAGGTATTCCAGTTTCCTCCCACCATCCAAAGACATGCACTGATAGGTTAATTGGTTAATCTAAATTGTCCAGAGGTGTGAATGTGAGAGTGATTGTTTGTCTATATATGTTCAGTCCTGAGATGAACTGGAGACTCATAAAGGGTGTACCCCACCTTCACCCGTTGTAGCTGGATTAGGCCCCCAGTGACCCCTGTGACCCTAGTGAGGATAAAGCGGGTTCAGATGATGAGACGAGACATATTACTGTATATTAGACTATTCACAGTAAACACCATCTCATGAATGGGTCATAATGACATATTCTGTAAAGGTGTCTCAACATATTTATTTTGGATATTCAGTATTTACCTGCCTGTTTCTGATCCAGAGTGGCCTATTGTCCTTGGGGATGATCACACCATAGAGGAGTGTAAATGCAGTCACTGACCCCATGAATCACCATGTTTTGGTTAATGATAAACTTGATCATCATCATTATGTTGATATGCAGCCATGGCTCAGTTGGTAGAGCAGGTTGTCCATTCACCAAAGGGTTGGCGGTTAGATTCCCGCTCTGTCCTTGTCAGTCTGTCGTGTCCTTGGGCAAGACACTTCACCCTCCTTACCTCCAGTGTTTTGCCCACTGGGGTATGAATGAGTATGAATGTTCGTTGGTGGACAGAGGGGCCGGAGGCGCGAAATGGCAGCCACGCTTCTGTCAGTCTGCCCCAGGGTGAGTAGTAGTCCCAGGGTGACTGTGACTACATATGTAGTTTACCACCACCAGAGGGAGCATGTGAGAGTGAATGAATAATGGAACACTAATGTGAAGTGCTTTGGGTGCCTTGAAAAGCGCTATATAAATCTAATCCACTATTATTATTATTATCATGTTTGGACACATGGATCAGTGACTGTATTATCTATATTCTCAACCAAGCCAGAAAACTGGGTGTAGTGATGGACTTGGACCTAAATTTTGACAAACACGTCAAGGCAGTCATAATGCGATCACCTTCAGTCAGCTTCATTATTCTAACAATGTCTTTACAGGTCGACCTAAAAAAAATACATTTGATAACTGCATTTCATTCAAACTCTGCTGCTAGAGTCCTCACTAAGACAAAAAAACTGGACTAGATTAGAGCATTAGCCTTTAAAAGTGCGTTAGTGTGTAGATAATGTGTTTGAACAGGTCACTGTACTCGGTGTTGTGGATATGGGCAGGAAATTTTGGCGGGGGGGGCGGGGGGTTAAAAAAGATTTTTAAAAATGCATAATTTTAAGAGAAAAGGTCAAAATTGTGAAATAAAAACTCAAAATTCTGAGATTAAAAAGTAAAAATTGTGAGATAAAAAGTCAAAATTCTGAGATAATAGTCATATAACTATAATATATAAAGTAACAGTTTGGTGACTAATTTTTCTTTCTGTCACATCTGTTTAGTTTGTAAAGGTAACGAGTCTATTCTGAGAATGTAAAGAGTATAAAGTACAGATATTTATGCAAAAATGTAGGAAGTAAAATTAAAAAGTTGTCAGAAAAATAAATACTCAAGTAAAGTACAGATACCTTAAAAATCTACTTCAGTAAAGTAACAAAGTAATTTTCTTAGTTACTTTCCACCTCTGGAAATCCACCAATATTGTTTTTCCATAACCAGAAAAGACCTCTAGTATTACTAGACAGTCTTGGTTTTACATTTGAATGCCATTTTATTTCCTGTTTTAACACATTTGATTAAAAAACAAGTGTCCTACAGTTATTAACCGCATTATGTTTTCTTTAAATTTAACTAGTTACCAGACTTATTATTCATTATCCAGATTTTCTTTTCTTACCCACACCCTTCTGAGGAATCCTACATGCTGTAGCCAAAACATGTCAACATAAAAGAATGAACTGTTTTTCCATCTGTCTAACAAAAAGAAAAGGAAATGTGGATAAGTTACAGCTGACAGTATGAACCTAAATGGACTATTATTATTCATTAATATCACCTACAGTGATTATATCTTTAAATATAATGAATGGCTGCGATAGAAGCATCTGCGTCCCAGTTTTCTATTGTACCACTGTGATAATTCATTATTGTCTGTGGGCTGCTCCCCTGCCGGTAATTCCCGTAATGCATTCCAAGGTACGTCATGTCCGCAGTTCTTCACCGTCATAAGAGTCCTACATTTGACGTGTGAGAGCAAATCTCTCAGGCAAATCTCCATTATTAGTCATGCGCACCACTGGAGTTCTGACACTGGTTACAACTTGAAGCAGAATGAATTTATGTTCCCTTAGAAAGACAGGAATCAATTCAATTTTTTACACAAAAAGAAAAAATAACACTGTTTAAGTCGTGTGCACAGATGCGTGGTTAAAGTAAAGGCTTGGTTTAGAAAAATTAAAGGTAATTTACTGGAGGATGGATGAACTCTTACCAATTCAGTGAAAATGTCTGAGTCAGATTACTGTTTTTAACAATAGGACAAACCTATGCCTACTGTGAGAGCTTGTAAACAGGCTGGCTGCAAAATAACAGCTATATAATTATCAGACCATGCAGCTTTTACTACAGTTACTACTGCTGCTGAATTACACTTCCAAGAAAGTCATGAAAAAAAAAAAAACCTTGATAAGTCCATGCTTTTCATGACTTATGAGCCTCCCTCAGCACAAGAAATGACACAGTAGTATAGGAAATGAGTTTATTTAACCCTTATTTGACACTTCTATCATCTAGTTAATTTGATCCATATGTATGTCCTATTTGATGGCATGAAAACATACAGCCCTAAAGATGTAAATATTATACGTCGATTTCACACGCAAGTCATGTGTGATCTCTGAACAGTCAACATGTACTAAAATAATTAAAGCATGTGTACATAAGTATATTTTAGTAAAAATAATTAAATTACGTTTAACATTTATGTTTTTTTTCATTGCTGTTATAAACCACATAAATCCAACACTTTGTTGCGTAGAAGTTTCTCCAAAGAAATGTTGTGTGCCGGACAGGAAAATGGTTCAAGTTAACTTTGACTTGTTCAATTTCTAGATTAGTTAATTAATATGGACGGGAAAAAAAACCTAGCTGCTCACTTCATTACTACACATTACATCATTACTACACTACTACTATCACACAACCCAATGACAACCCAGGTTTCTTACTTTTCTAATTCTAAATTATTAATTCAGAATCAACATAATTAGAATATTTCACAATATTCATCAATTGAAACAAGTATTAAATCATAAAATAGTAAATTAAATAGACATGTGAGTATGCATGAGGAGTAAGAGTGAGTTTTCAATTCTTCCTGAGAATGATGGTGAGCCATGGAGACCAAGTCAGTTCATCAGGTTAAGAGTGCATGTTCACTTCACTTCACTTCATAGGGTTGAATGTATAATTCATATGTTAGAGCGTGGTGGTGTGTGAAAAGAGGAAAAAGATGAATGAGGTCCAGTGGAGGTTAGGAAGTATGTGTGTTATTTAGTAGGAGAGACCCCAAGAATATCTTCAGGTCAGATATGAAGAGAACCCAGGAGTGTTTAGAAAAAAAGGAGAACTTAACTGCCAGTAGGTGTAGGTGTAGTCTGACCCAGAGAAAGAGGGCAGCCGTAGAGTCTGAGCAGGAACAAGGTGGGTCATTCCATGTCAGTTCACACGTCCTCCCCAGTGATGCCTCTTCAATTTGCCTGATTTTATTCTATTATTGCTTTATGATGTCAAAAGAAATAATTTCAAGTTTCAGCTTCCTAGCTCAAACGGTTTTCCAGTTATGGCCCTCCAAAGTTTGGGTGCCACTCCCACTTTTGGGATCTGGGAATTGCACATTAAATTTTGGACTATATTTGGAGGCCCTCATCTTTAGTTTTAAAGTAGGTACAGGCATGAAAATTCCTATATGTGTGCATTCTGACCCTGTCTATCAGAATCTGCACTTAAAAATAGCATAGGTGTACTATAATAATACTTGAAAAGTGGATTTTTAAATGATGCAATCAGTTTTTTGGGGGTGCGTATCTTGTGAATGTTTTGTGTTAGTACAGCTTCAACTGACTTATCCTCATACTCCTGTTTTAACTTCCATGGAATAACCCAGGTCCACTTGCTCCAGGGATTCAATGGGCTCTAGGTTCGCAGGTGAGGCACAGACCAGCTGTACTTCACCAAAAGGGTGTGTCCAGACGAGTTTTGCAAGTTTCACCCACCACGCAACGCACACTTGCCCAAGACCCTTTACACCTCCTTTCCTCCCACTGGCCTAAGTGGAAATGAGGGAGGAGAAAGGGCGTGCGATAGATTTAACACATCCGATTCAGCCCTTAAATGCGCTGTGGCGAGGTACACTGCATGTTTCATCATTTCTCCATGGATGCTACAGTCAGGAGGAGACTGATGTTTTGGGTGATGTTCAAGATCCAAGCCTGCGCACTGCCCGGATATTGTACATAGAACTGTGAGCAGACCTCCATGCTCCATGCCAGCCCAATGTCTCTTTCAAAGAATCCTGGGTCCACACCAGTCCATTTTCAGATTCCTCATTTAAAGGTGTCATTCCACTGAAAACCACTTTTCCACTCTCGTTTTGGAATCTGATGGGTCACCTTGAGTTACCAACACATCCTGCCTTTGAAAGTGGTTTGTCTCCTCTACTGGCTGCATACCGCATTCACAGAAAACAACAAGAGGAACGAGGGACCCAGAAAAAAACGGTCCATCTGACGTCAGACAGACTTTAGCGTCACCCGTGTGGGGTTAAACCCATCCCCCATTGCAGCAAATCTGAAGTAGCATTAGCATTAGCATCTACAAGAGAAGATGGAGCCACAGTAGCTGTTGCACAAACTGGAAAAATGGCGAATCAAACTGGTTCATGTGGAAATAAAGCCTTGTTTTTTTCCTGCACGTTTTCAGAACAAGCAACGGCACGAAACCTAGCTGGACGTTACTCTGGTAAACACGCAGAGAGGGAAGGGGGGAGTGTTCCTTCGCGCATTCTGAGCCAACCAGAGACACCTCATCATCGCATCATGGACATATATGCCGAAGTACTGGTAAACGTCAAGTAATATTTGTACCGAGTGAAAACAGCTGGAAATGACACAATCTGGACGTTTTTTTTTTTTTTTAAAAGAACCAACACACAATGAATTCAATAACAATGGTCAATATAGGAATGACCGCTTTAATTCTTCTTTTCCTTTTTGTTCTCTCTTCTCTTGGTGATCTGATCACATCCCACTCTCTGCTTTCCCTCCATATATATTGCTCTCAGGTGTGGCTCATTTAGAACCTCCCCTCCTCCTCTTTATCAGTGATGTCATTTCCTCATTGCCTGCTTCCTGCTACACATTCATGTAAAAATGTCAGATGCACAAGTTTGGTTTTATTTGAGAGAACTGAGGGCCAAAAAAAGAAAAAACAATAACAGCTAATTGGTTTTGTTCCTTCATTTATTTATTTTTAGTCTTCTCTTTGGGTGTGACTTTCAGACAGTTATAAAAATTAATAATTGTACTTCTTGTCTTTGTAGATGAAATGTAACTCAATAATTATCAATATTTTATGATATATTGCGTTAAAAATTGTTCATAAATCATTGAAATTTGCCAAGTATTGTTCCCTTCTCCAAACTCACGTGCTCCCTTCTGCACATGCTCTGTTCTTTTAAGGACAAAACTGAATGTTTCAGCAGAAAAACATCCAGACATAACATGTTGAAAGTGTCAGTCATTTAGTTTTGTTATTCATTTCTTTCTAAACCAAGGGTGTCAAACTCATTTTAGTTCAGGGGCCACATTCAGCTAAATTTGATCAGAAGTAGGCCACACCAGTAAAACAAAACCATAAAAATATATAAATAATAATCAACCCCAAACTATTTTCCATGTTTTACAGCAAAAAAGTTCAATTTACATTATAAAAGTGGCTACATCTACAAACCATCCTTTCAAACAGTGTGAATGTCATGAACCAACTGAAATAAATGTGTCATTTTAACATTATTAAGCTTTGATTTGTCATTCACATGTGTATATTATAGCTTAAAAATACACAAAACGTTTTGTAGAATATTATTAAAATTGTGCTTACTTCTCTTAAGACATTTCAGATCGTTCATATTTAATTGGGTTATACATATTTATTTTTCTTTTTGTGATGTTATACTTTGTTTTTGGGTAACTAAATGAAAACATTTACAAAGACAAAAAAATGTGACTTGTGAATATTTATAGATTATTTTATGAGAGTGAATTGGTCAGAATGTGGAACCTCAACTAAAATTATTCATATATTAGTGTCATTTTTACATTTCACACATTCATCCTAAGGGCCAGACTAGACCCTTTGGCGGGCCAGATTTGGCCCCGGGGCCGCATGTTTGACACCTGTGTTCTAAACAATAAACTAAAACTAAATAATTATTAGCATCTGTTTGTCTGACGCAGCCACATCTTTTGAAACACACACAATAAAAAAATATTTTCTGCAAATAGTTCATGATAATTTTGGAAAGTATGCAAAATTTTAAGGTTTTTTTTCCCCCACTACTGTACATCATTTTGTTAAAAAAAAAAAAAAATTCAGTCTAATAACCACTAGAGTCACTCTTGAATCCTGCTTCTTGTTCCAACTGTCTGTCACATGAGAAGACAAGAAGAATACTTTTATTTATTAATTAAAATTTTCCTTATGTACTGTCAAATCCTGTATGGTTGCAAATACTTTTTCCTTAAGATGTCAGGCTGAAATGAGCTTCTTTAATGTGCATGTCAGGCCACGTGACACCAGCCCTTTTCTTAATCATCACCCTGTTCCTAATCACTCTCTTGCTAAAACAATTGACCGTTCCCTCTCAGCGTGCACCCTCCCCTCTGCCATGGGAATATAAATACTACACCATTTTACCCTGTGAGACAGTATAGCTTCCAGCACATACTGTAGATAATCTAACAGTGTACTGCTGTTGTCTGCCAGGTTGTCATTCTTGTAGAAAGTCATCCAATTGTCTTTCATTCCAGTATGTATGCTAAGAAGTCGGATGAACATGTACCACGGAGGGGCAGGTCTTTTGACACTGTTCATGAAGAGACAGAGCTCAACAATGCGGTATGTGTTAACTTTATGTGTATGTTCACCAAAAAAAACTGTACTATTTTTATGATTGTTTCTTACAAATCTATTATTTTTAGCTGAACTTTTGATTGGAAAGTTGTGTGCATGACTAGGTTGGTTGAGCAAATCGATCACATTATTTATATAGATGTGGGTTTAGTAAAAGAACATACTTTTTATGTGTTGATTTTGATATAATACAAATTATAATATAATGGCAATTTTGAAGCAAATGTCCCTTTATTTCAGTAATCCAAAGTATGTATTGAGCTTTTTTTTAATCTAGCTGTGCTCTAATTTTAACTGGAAAAAAAAAAAAGTACAAATTGTTTCATATTTATTTCAAATGGTTTTGTACCTATTTTGTTCCTGACAGATTTATTATAAATACAAGAGATCAGGCAGCTTTTCATGTCAATTCCAGTAAAATGCTTCAATGTATGATCATTTAAAAAAAAAAAATCTCTATTTAGCTTTGCAATTGCACCAAAAAATAAAGCTAAAATGGTTTGGTGCATATTTTACTTTGTGCAGCGACTTCATACAGATCAATATGATAGGTTTCATTTTGAAATAATAGCAGCAACATCTTAAAAGTGTAATTCAACTCAAAAAGTTCACTGAATGATCATAAAATCTTTTTATTTGGTGTAGTTTATAGAGGTGTGTTGTAAGCATACATGTTAGGAGCTGGTTGGACTTATTCCTAATCTGGTACTGTACACTGGGATTAGAATCAGAGTAACATTAAATCTGCCCCGTGCCTGAATGACATTGTTGCTCATACGTTATTAAGGCCTAAGCAGATAATGGAGGCATGGCCCGGTTGACCTGCTGAGGGTATTGTCTCAAACCTTTAAAACTATTTCTCATAGAAAATTTTCATTTGACTGTTATAGATGAATAAAGTTACAATCAGTAAAATTGATGGGAAATGGGACAACAGGAGCACCTTCAGTGGAAGGACATCAAGCTCTGAGAGGGGTGCAACCATAATGTTCGCACTAAAAAATGAAGTTGGCGGTCTTGTGGAGGCACTCAAGCTTTTTCAAGTAGGCGATTTCATTCAACTGTTTCAACATACACTAAAATATACCATTAGATATTTGTCATCAAACACTAACACACTGTGATCATTGTCTTGTTCTTGGCGTCTTATGTTATATGCTGTATTTACAGGATAAACATGTCAACTTAGTTCATATCGAGTCTCGTAAATCCAAACGGAGGAACTCAGACTTTGAGATCTTTGTGGACTGTGATAGTAACCATGAACAGCTCAAGGAACTGACTCAGCTGCTGAAGAAACACACCGATATCGTCGATATTGAGCCATCAGACAACTCTGCGCTACCTGATGATGGTAGGTCGTGACTGAAACCTTCATACTCACATGGGAAAGTAAATACCCACAGATATTTGCAAACTGAAAAGAGTCAACCTGATTGTTTTAGATACGTCTGATGGACCCTGGTTTCCTACAAAGATCTCCGATTTGGATTTGTGTGCCAACCGAGTTTTGATGTATGGTTCTGATTTAGATGCAGATCACCCGGTATGTACAGACACAATCCTAACAGAGGTAAAGATTCAAACACAGCATTTTAATCATGACTCGATTGACTGTATTTTTGCAGGGGTTTAAAGACAACGTATACCGTAAACGAAGAAAATATTTTGCTGATGTGGCTATGAGCTACAAACAGTAAGTTCTAACATTCTTTTGCCTGAGATACACTCATATTTTATGTGGTTTTATTTTGCTTTGCTGTAAAAGACTTACTTAAATGATATAATTATATGTCCGGGTTTCTACAAGTTAAATTTAAGACTTTTTAGAGCAGAATTTGATGCCTATTTCACAGCCATACCGGCAAAAATGTGGGACTTTCGGAAAATATATTAATTTAGTCATTGGTGGAGGCAAAGTTAGCAATAATTGGTTCCTCATTTCAATATAAATTGTTGGGTTGGAATGGGTGGAACTGAGTTGATTTAGGGTACATTCTTTGCAGTTTGGACATTTAACAGACACACTTAAAATAACATAAATTAAGACCTGGACACCTTTTAAAGACTTTTTTTAAGGTATTGAATGCAAATGAAAGACTCAATACTTCTTAAGACCTTGCTGGAACCCTAATATTAAATCTAAGAATATATTTTAGAATAGAACAGAACAGAATCAAATCAAGTTGAATTCAATAAAATCGAATAGAATAGGGTTTATTGTCATTGCGGAGCACAAGTTTTACACTGCAACAAGATATTTGGTTATAATAATGAATAATAATGGATTCGATTTATATAGCCCTTTTCAAGGCACCCAAAGTGCTTCACATTAGTGTTCCATTATTCATTCACTCTCACATGCTCCCTCTGGTGGTGGTAAACTACATATGTAGCCACAGTTGCCCTGGGGCAGACTGACAGAAGCGTGGCTGCCATATCGCGCCTACGGCCCCTCTGACCACCACCAAACATTCATACGCATTCATACACCAGTGTGAGTGACACTGGAGGCAAGGAGGGTAAAGTGTCTTGCCCAAGGACACAACGGACTGACTAGGACAGAGCGGGAATCGAACCGCCAACCCTTCGGTCAATGGACAACCCACTCTCCCAACTGAGCCATGTCCGTCCGTTATGCCATTTGCTTAGCCCCAATATTTTCAGCTAAATCCGACCATATACTGTAATAGAACAGTTGAAGAAATGTACACAAGACCACTGAAAAATTGGCCAAAAAAAATTAAATGCAATACTAACAATATTTTACCTAAGTGATATTATGATAACATTTAGACAACTTACATTACAATTACAAAAAAATATTTGATAACATACAGAATGTTGGTGAAATTACATTTACTTCTCTTATGACATTTCAGGTTGTTCTTATTTGTTCAGATTATTCACATTTGATTTAGCCCAACCAGGACCGTAGCACCAAATTCTGGGCCCTTATAGAAGAAGCCTCTCCCCCCCACCCATACTTAAACTACTGTATAAGATAACACAAACACACAAGATATATTAATTTATTTATTTATTATTATATTCTTATTATTAAAAAAAACTTTTTGTTTAAGAAAATAGTTAATTACAGTCTAATTACAATTAGCAATAAATTAACACTAAAACCTGTTACTGCAGATCAAGAACATAAATTTACAGTAACATTATAAATTGTAGTATTTGGGATGATGCACAAGTGTCCACTGTTTGGCTGATATGGAACTAAAAGAACAAAACCCATGAATATACAAAGAACAGCTGGAGAATAACACTGTAGGGTTAAACATATTTTGCTTTATGTTCAACTAAAATGACCTTGTCTTAATGCATCAGAGGACGATTATGCTTGATGTCGTTGGTCCAAATTTGGGAGAGTTTCTGGAATGTGTATCACAAATAAGGTTTTACTGGCAGGCACTTACAGTAGGATGACATACACAGGCTACGGAACCATTGTACAATGTCAATGTCTGAGCTAACTGTTAGAATGTATCATGTAGCCAATCAGCTAACAATGTAGGCTAATATTAGCTTGCTTCAATTGCCTGCTGTTGTAATATTAGCCTGAAATAGACTTTATATCCTTTACTTTAATAACAGGATCATTTTAAAGCGCATATTTTCTGCTCTGGATTACGAATGGACCTTTTTCACAATGAGCGGAAATACGTCACGGGAGAGTTTCTGAACTTCCTGTTTAAACACCAAGATAGTAGGAATCCAGTAATATGAAAAGAGTATTTTCAAGTATTGGAAGAATCGTGGATTAACATTCACTAATAAAAAAAAAAACTTGATAAAGGCTACACATTTTTCTGTGGAAGTTGTAAGAAAGGTCCATTGTTAGTTTCTGTATGTTTAACAGTGATAACAGAGACAAGGGGAGTTAAGAATGGAATGTCATCTTATGTGCTGAACTTCAAATTGTCCTCAACTTTCTTTGGAAAGATGTTGGTCAGAGCCTGACTCCCTTCTTTATGCTTTCTCTCCTTCTCTCCTTCCTTTACTGAGAGCCAGGTTTTATTTTTTTTTTTAAAGTTGTTGCCACATCACTGCAAGCATATCTAAGCAATTATCATAAGCAGCTGTGGTTGGTGTGAGGTGGAAAAACAGCTGTGTGTGGACTGAACCATGTTAGAGTTTTTGAGAGGTGTGTTCACAGAGTAGTCAGTCACAGTCCATTTAATGTTTCAATAATATGCCAATGAGTAATACACCAGAATTGCATTTTTATTAATATTTATCATGAATTTTTGTTTTGTTATTAATATAAATGTACATTTATTTATTTATTTTCTCTTAACCTTCCGTGGCCCCCCCCCCCCCCAAGGCTGTTTACAGTAATTTTTACCTGCAGTCTGATGGCCTAGACCAGGGGTGTCAAACTCCAGTCCTAGAGGGCTGGTGTCCTGCATGTTTTAGAGATTTCCCTCTTCCATGTGATTCAGTTTAACTCTTTAATTCCTGAGATTTTAGCGATCAAAATGAGCAACAACAAAAAAATAAAAATTAATAATAAGCTAACAAAATAATTGGTAACATGAGCAAAGTAAAAACACAAATGGCAGAAAACCAAAGAAAAATAATGAAATAAAAAAAAAAAATAGAAAAATAAACAAAATCAGCAACAAAATTAACAAAAAACTAATACATATTTACAAAATGAAAAAACAATGTGGAACATTTGGGAAAAACACTGTTTTAATCCAGAAAACTAAAAGGAAAATGGTAGAATTTTTCTGAATATTTAAACTAAATCATCCATTCAGAATGCATCAGCGCTGACACTTAAAGAGTTAAAAAATCAGCTTCTCATCAGTTCTGCAGAAGACTCATAATGATGCAATGGGCTCCAGGTGTAATGGAAGAGGGGAACATTTAAAATATGCAGGACACTGGCCCTTGACGACCACAGTTTGACACCCCTGGCCTAGACCCTAACCCCCAAAGGGGAGAGGGGTGTTGTTTTTGAGTCGGTTTTTGTGTTTGTTGGTCTGTCTATCTGTCTGTCTGTTGTTTGTAAGCATGTTTATGCAAAATAATACCGGACCAATTTCCACGAAATATTGAAGAAAGGTGCAAGGTGGTCCAGAATAAATCCCATTAACCCTTTAACTCCTGAGTTCCACAGTAAAAAAAAAAAAAAAGGAAATAAAAATAAGCAACACAATAAACAAATACAGCCAATGTGATCAATAACAATGAACAAAAAATGAATAAAACAACAAAAATAATAAGTAACATGAACAACCTAAGAAACAAACAGAACAAAATTGAAGAAGAACCTTAAAATAAAAAACAGAATGTAGAAAAATAAACAAAATAAGCAACAAAATGAAAAAAAGAAACTCATAAATATTTACAAAATAAAAAATAGTATGAAACAATTTACAGAACAATTAAGGAAAACAATTTAAAAAGAAATAACTTATATTTTAATATGGTTCCAATAGTTTTAGTTTTTTTTTAAATCATCTGTTTATTTCCATAGCTTAGTTAAATGAACAAAACTCAGTAAAAAACACAGATTTTTTTAAAATAGCATTTTTCTGAATATTTAAACAGAGGAATCCATTCAGAATGTGTCAGCGCTGACACGTTAGGGGTTAAAGGGTTACATTTTGGTAAATGTAGGTCAAAAGTCAAGGTCACAGTCACCAAAAATGATAAGAGATAGGGCAAATCAGGTCAAATGTGTGTGAGGGGGACATGGTTTGTTTTGCACTTGTTTGATAATGTAAAGATTTTCATGTCAATTTTACTTTTCTTTCTTTTTTTTTGCACCAAAACAAAAAGAAACTTTGTGGTTGCCCATTATTTAAGATTTTACTGGTCTTGAGACACCTACTTGAGATCTCACTGGTTTCCATGTGGAGTATTTTGACACTATTGATTGCTAATATGTTAAATAAATTTTTTTTTATCTTTCACAAATTCATCCTACAGGATACTACATACATAATGTATCCTACATAATGGAGCCTTTAGTGGGACAAATTTGACTCCCAGGCTACATGTTTGACACCTGTGTTTCATAGTATTACTGCAGTTCCTCAACAGTTCAATACAAGCTGCAATGTAGCGACAGAAACTCACTGTATATAATATCACACAAATATATATATATTCTCATGACTCACTGTCTATATGTAATATAGGAAAACATATTTTTGTGTGTAATATTTATGCATATGCCCATCTGTCCTGGAAGAGGCATTCCGACTTTGTGGCTCTTCCTTATTGTTTTTTCTTGACTATGTTTTTTATTTTTTATTTTGGGAGTTTTTCGTATTAGAACTCAGTTAAAGGAAAGATGTTGTTGCATATAATATACTGTAGTATGTACGGGTTGTGAAGCACATGTAGACAAAGGGAAATTAATTATTTATCAACTGTCATGTGTTGTCACATTATTCTGTTTCATCCAACCCTTTGTGTTTGTTGTCAGTGGGGAGCCTATTCCCTACATTGACTTCACAGAGGAGGAGGTGCGGACCTGGGGCGTGGTGTTCAGGGAGCTCAACAAGCTTTACCCCAGCCATGCCTGCAAAGAGCATCTGAAAAACCTCCCTCTGCTCACAAAACACTGTAACTACAATGAAAACAACATCCCCCAGCTGCAAGACATCTCCCACTTCCTCAAAGGTAATTCATCACTAAGAACAAGCCAAAATTGTTTGGGTTTACGGCTGAACATTTGCAAAACCTTGAAGGATGTTTTTTCCCAGGAAAAAGCTTGTGTCTGATGTCATGACAATCATTCCCACACAAATTCCATAAATGAGGCTCAAATCACTAAATAAACATTTAAGTTCAGTTCATGTGGCCTTTTTTGCCACATGAACTGAACTGTGCGATGGCATGGTACAGTGGTGCATCCCTGACTGGGTATCACTTCTCTCCGACTGGCAGTAGGTCCTCTGCCCACCAGCTCAGGGTGGACCAGGATTGGTCAGTGGGAAGGTGGCTCGCAGGACGGACTGTGAGCTTTACACCCCCCCCCCCCCTCTCTCTCTCTCTGCCCAGACTTCACTGCATGTGAGGTTCCTCTTTCAGGCATTTTGTGTTTATGCTGTCAGACTCATAGACCACAGGAAATCGCACCCAGCATGTATCCAACAACCAAACAAACACAGCTGCGCAAAAGTAACCGACAGAACAACTTACATTATATCACATTAACCATGAATGTGTGTGTGTGTGTGTGTGTGTGTGTGTGTGTGTGTGTATGGGGGGGGGGGGGGGTTGTAAAGCTCACTGGTCTGTTGGGGCCAGTGCCACAGAAGCTGTAGTTTGATGAACATTCTGTTTTCTCTGTTCATTTAAAAAAAAAAAAAATGCTGTTACCATGGAAACACTGTCATCTTCTACAAAACGGATGGACATTTTTATATTCAGTTATTGATATTATTGTTATGTTATTGGTGGTATAGTTTTTCTTTAGTTTTCTCTTTCTGCTATAAAAACCCTCAGCTTTAATCTGAACTTTTAACGATCAGTAAATTCAATATAGAGAAATTAGGGTTGTCAAAATGAACGTGGATTAATCCATCTCCATTAATATGATTTTAAAAATGGAACACAATTAAATGGAACAGTTGTTTACAGGTGTTTTATTGAAACTGTTGAAGGTGTTGAATAAACATGTTAATTCCATATGTATTAACATTTTTGGAACATATTTAGGATATTGTACCACATTTTTGGTGTTTATTTTTTCCAATGTTTTCGAAGAGTTTTTGAATATGTTTTGGATTTTTCAGCACTTCTTTTAATGTCGGTTTATTTTTTGTGTGAATTTATATATTTTTATTATCTGCATCTTTTGAGTTTCTTTGTGTGTTATTGTGTATTTTGTGGGAAATTTCAGTACAAAAAAAAGAAAAAACCCTGAGACAGAATAGTCAACCGACATAAAGGGTTTTAGTCATGATTAATCCAAATTAATACAAAGAAACCCTGTGATTAATCAGATTTTTTTTTTTTAATTATGATTTGACAGCTTTAAGAAAAATACCAGCTTCTTGGAAAATACAGAGCTTAAAATAATCAATGATGATAAATAGGTTATGGAAAGTTAAATAAAGAGCAAAATTAATTTAAGAACTGCCACAAAAGTAGCACTAGGTCTGTATGGGTGAAGTAAGTGTAGCATTTAATTATGATTTGTTGATTATAATAAACATTGTTTACACCGAATACTACAAGTGTTAGTCCTGTTCAGTCAAATTTGAAGTGCTTAATGAGACTATAGTGCAGTGGTGGAAGTAACTAAGTAGAAGTACTCTCTTCACTCTACTTAAGTACATTTTTTAGGTATCTGTACTTTACTTGAATATTTATTTTTCTGGCAACTTTTTACTTTTACTCCCTATTTTTGTATAAATATCTGTACTTTATACTCTTTACATTATAAATGTGACAGTATGATAAATAACTTGTAAATCAGTAAATCACAAATTGTGACTTACTATATCATCATTTTCACTTTTTATCTCATAATTTAGACTTTTTATTGGAAAATTCAGACTTTTTATGGAAAAATTCAGACTTTTTATCTCAAAATTTGGACTTTTTATCTCAAAATTCTGACTTTTTTATCTGACTTTATTTTTTTTTTTTACTTTTTATCTCATGCTTATTTTTTTTATCTGTTATTTATGACTTTTACATTTTTCCTGAACGTCCTGCCCATACCCACAAAATTACCTTGACCAATAAAACACATCATCACAGTAACTCACTTTTAAAGGCTTTTTTTTTTGTTGTTTTTTTTTTTAATATTTTTGATATTTTTCATTTTTTTCCTGGTTAAATAAGTATTATTTCATCCATAACAAAAAAAATGCTGTATTACTTTTTACTTTATTACAATTGAGAATTTGTACTTTTTTTTCTTTTTTAACTTCTTTCTACTTCTACATCTTAAAATCCTTGTACTTTTACCAGAGTATTTTTTTCACACACGTAGTTGTACTTCTACTTAAGTACAGAATGTGAGTACTTTGACCACCTCTGCTACAGTGTAATTCCATTCTGATATTTTGACTTGTCATATAACCTTACCCAGTGGTCTTTTTATATGTGTGTTGACACAGAGCGATCTGGGTTCATCATTAGGCCGGTAGCAGGATACCTTTCACCCAGAGACTTTCTAGCAGGTCTGGCCTTCAGAGTTTTCCACTGCACCCAATACATCCGCCACAGCTCTGAACCTCTGTACACCCCTGAACCGTGAGTACACACACATTTACTGAGACGTCCACACACACAATCATTCAACATTATCTCCAATGTTAGTGAATTCTATTGATCGGTGTTTATATTTGTGTGTCTGATTAATGCAGGGACACATGCCATGAGCTTCTGGGCCACGTTCCCCTCCTCGCTGATCCCACATTTGCTCAGTTCTCCCAGGAAATCGGGTTAGCATCACTGGGAGCCTCAGATGATGCCGTACAGAAACTGGCCACAGTGAGAAAACACACATGCAGACAAAGATGGTTAATATTGGTTAAATATGTTGTATTCTATTGAGATAATTCCAGTTTATTTTAAGCTTTTTTTTTTTTTTTTTTTTTTTTTTTTTTTTTACTTCTACTATGTTTCATTTCAGAGGCACATATTAAAATGTAAGCCATTTTAAAATTTTTATTTAATTTTTTTTACTCCTATGTTTTCATATCTGCATTTTTTATCCTCTTCTTGCTCAGTACATGTCATTTAAGACACATAAAGGTTACATTTCAGTATCACAAACAGTATCTCCAAATGTGTTCTTACAGATGTTTGGGATCAAATAAGGGTTAAAGTCGGGGTTGAGTTTTATACTTTCCTCTTTCATAAATTAAATACAGCCATTAAATGGTAAATTATAAATGGACTGAACTTGTATGGGGAGGCTAAGTCACACCCTTCTACTTCTGACCCATGGGTGCTTAGCTCACAAAAAATTTGAATAGGAGTGAATGGAGCGAGTCAAGCTAAATTCTGAATCCATTTGACAAGCGCTCGGAAATTCTCATATGATAGCGGTTAATAGGAAATATTGAATGTGGCAAAGGCAGAGCACTTGTTTCTGATGGGAAGCAAATCTGAAGTTAAGTTTTATGTGGCCCTAGTAAGAGACTACAATGTGTCACGTATGTGATGTCACACTCCGCTCAGCTGTGGTGTGGAGTCCAAATTATTAACGGGTTTTACTCACAAATGAATCAGCCGCTGGTTAACAGAAGTAGTTGAAACGCACATCAATAATTATCATTATTATGAGGTACAACATGTGTGTGATTCAGGGCACATGACAAACCAGATATGATTTTAGCATTTTATTACAATACCATTCATTAATTTTCCGTTCTCAGGCCCCATGAGCCTCTCGGAAGGGGCGGAGACTTAAGCTCCCCATGGGGAGGCTAAGTCACGCCCTTCTACTTCTGGTCCATGGGTGCTTAAAATTTGAATGGGAGTGAATGGAGCGAGTCAAGCTAAAATCTGATTCTGTTTGATAAGTGCTCTGAAATTCACATATGATAGCGGTTAATAAGAAATATTTGATGTGGCATAGGCAGACCACCCGTTTTTGATGGGAAGCAAATGTGACGTTAGGTTTTATGTGGGCTTAGTAAGAGACTACAATGTGTCACGTAGGTGACGTCACACTCCGCTCAGCTGTGGTGTGGAGTCGATGGTGACGTCACATGCGCGCCAGGCATGTAGTCCAAATTATTAACGGATTTTAGAATTGCATACGATTATACAAAAAATAACTTCTACAGTTAGGTGTTATTTACACATCTGAAAAGGAGTGGGAAGTGTATTCTTATTTAATCAGATCATTTTCCCCTAAATTTATATGTGCAGTAAATATTTCAACCTCCTGATGTTACTCTAAGCTACGAGAACCATAACTCAACCACAGCCCCACAGGAAAAAATAAGCAATAATAAAACAATTATGAGCACATTATTTTTTAAAGATGATTATTTGAAAATCTATCTCATGGTTGAATTCTAATATTTATAGCTGGATGAATAATGACTTGGTTCAGTTGATGTTAATTATATAATAGTGAAAATGAACAGTTCCCCTGGATGGTGAGCAAAAGGTATACTTTCAGACACTTATTTATGCCATTTATACTTATATATTATACATATGTTATGTATAGATGTGTTCATTTATAATTGGATTTAATTTGGATTTATATACAGTATCTCCTTAGAAAAAAATATTGCTTTTGAAGAAATGTAATGATATAATAAATGATCATGATACAGATGGCCATTATACTTTCAGTAATTTTCACAATGTTTACTCTACATAAGGAACAAAACTCTGAAGTGTTCATCCATATGTGACCTCTATGCTATGTCTTATTTATTAAAGAAAGACAAAAGCCATCTATCATCATACAACATTATTTCTGCTCAGGAGGGTGTGACGTACTGATTTCCATGTGCCTGTAAATGTCTATTTAAAGAGATTTATGTTCCAATTGGATGAGTGATCCTCATCCACACACTGTACACACACAGCGGGAATGTAGAGCTCAACTGGTGTCTAAAATTATCATCTTACATTGAAACCCTTGTTGAGGAGCCAGTGATATTAGTATCCCTGTTCACGCAATCTAACAAGACAAATGTGCTGCTCGATGCCATATCTCAAATACTATTATTGCCTGTCATTTTCACACACCATAAATAAGCTGACTTTTATGTCAGTATTCTGTTGGTCTGAAAAGAACAGCTTGCAAACACAAAAAGGATGCTGTTTTTAGATACAAAATAAATGTAGTGAAAAAATATGGGAATTAATGCAACTGATGAATGGTGTGGCATTAGGGTATAGTATGTAAAATATTAGTACTGTAAGGTAATGACACTATCTTTTATCCTCACATTAAGTTTAACCCACACTGTAAACCCAAATGTTCAGAATAATTAAATATATTCAGTTGTGAATACTCAAAGTTTCAGAAATAGTACTAATAACTCTGATGTATTAAGTTGCTGTAACATGTTCTTCTTTTTAAGTACTTCCAACTAATTATTTTTTTTTTTATTAAGGGGAACTATTGTGGATATAAGTGAATTTTACTTAAAACAAGGTACAACTTAGTGGAATCAAGTCATTAATTTCTGAGAATGATATTGTACTGTTATTTCTATTGTTTCAAATAAGGATGATTTAAATAAATAAACTTAAATGATGTAGTAGATGCTTAAATACAATTTCAGAACACTCCAAATAACCACCAATATCTATTACACCAAAAAAATTACAATCACAAAACACAGTAATTTTATTCAGGGGCAGCTGTGGTTCAGTTGGTAGAGCAGGTCGTCCAATGACTGAAGGGTCAGAGGTTCATGTCCCGGTTCTGTCTGTCCACATGTCGAAATGTCCTTGGACAAAGATACTGAACCCTGACTTAGTCTCCCAGTAGGACTGACAGAACCTTAGAATAAGAAGTTAATAAGTCATGTTTTAATTTAAGTATATTTTAATAAACATCTAAATTTTAAGTTCTGGAAACTTGTTTTTTTTTTTTTAAGTTTCATCAACTTAACATAATTGAGCCAATCAATTGTCTTAAATTTTTAGAGTTCTACTAACTTATTCGCGTTTACAGTGCATAACAACCTTGTGCTACATTTATGGCAGATTCCAAATTAATTTTTCTTTATATTTAACAATTTTTGAACTTATTTTCTCACCATTTATGATACTATTCTGTGATTTGCATTTTTTTTTTTTACACATAAATTATGTATTTTCCTATATTTAATTCACTGCTCATAAAAACTCAAATGTTATTCCATCAAAATAGAGAAAAACTGAAGAAAATGTTAAAAAACAAGTATTCTTCCACTGTCATTTAACAAATGAATCAATGTTGTAGACGATAACAGTGTTTCCACATTCACTACAGAGCCTCTGAACATCTAAACGGATCATATATGATGACCATGAAAAGACAAAAAAAAAATATTTTACAGCAATTATTTACATGTATTGATAGAATTAATGGATCAACAGGTATTAAACAGTTTAGAGGAATAGATGTTTCTTTATAAAAATGAGCATACCATTCCTTATATATCCAATTTTGTACATTTTAAGTCTTGTTCCACATACATAAATAAAGCTTGTGATTAATATATGAACTATTTCTATCCCTGCTCAGTTCTTTCATGCTACAACTTGCTTATCTTCTCCCCCTGTATGTAAAAACATGGTTTTAATATGAAACCTTGTTCCATTCCAGTGTTACTTCTTTACGGTGGAGTTTGGTCTGTGTAAGCAGGATGGAAAACTGAGAGCCTATGGAGCTGGACTCCTCTCCTCCGTCAGTGAACTTACGGTAAAATCAACCAAATTTAATGTTCATACTTGGATCGTTTAAACATTGTGTGAATAAAATGAATAAATAAATGAATGACAATATGATCAGCTTCATACAAGCTTCATCTTATTGTGTATAAGGATATATTTCTTTTTTCAACACTTTCTTTTCATTGTTTCTTTCCTTTTTTGGGTATTTTATTTTTAACAGATTTTTTTTTTCAAATATACAAACATAATACAACTTATTCCCGTGATAAAATAGTGTAAATAATAAATATATAACTATAATTGTTTTTTTTTTTTTTGTTTGACTTTATCATTGTTTCTTTCTTAAGAACATGTCACCGATATGGACTTAGAGAAGGAAGACAAAAAAAAATAAAAAAATAAAAGAAATACAAACCTCAAAAGAAACAGAACATAGTGGGTTGCCATGTCTACAGTGTGCTCCAATGTTGTTATCAATAAGGTCGTCCTTATCCTGTCATATAAACAGATAATTTCTCCCAGTTTTCTTGACATTGTTCATCTTCAGTCCTTATATCAATATATATTTCAATAGTATTAATGTGAAGCTAAAGCGAGTGGGAAAAATGTATGAAATTAAAAAAGAATGCATTAAAGATATTAACAAACAAAAGTCATTTTAGTTCAGGGCCCACCTATAGTCCAATTTAATCTTAAGTGGGTCAGACTAGTAGCACTATAATAATAACCAATAAAAAATAATGACAACTCCAAATGTTTCTCTTTGTTTTAGTGTAAAACAAAAAATACAATGAAAATGCTTCACTTTAAAATTAATAATATGGACAATCATGCAAAACCTGAAACATCTTAAGAAAATAAGTACAATTTAAATAATATTATACCTGTTACTATTAAGTGTTTTGTGTCTTTGTAGATCCACTGTGATCTGTAAATTGTAATGCATATGGAGATGTAAAAAAATATATGTCTGATGGAATTGTACTTTTTTCACTGTAAAACATAAGGAAAAGGTTGGGGTTGACATATTCTATTATACTCTAATTTCACACTGTTTAAAATCAATAGGATGTTTGTAGCCCCTGAACTAAAAAGAGTTTGAAAGCCCTGATCTAAAGGAATTAAACCTGTTGTAAATTAAATGACAACATATTATGATGATTAGTTGGAGCCAAAACAATTCGCTTTCTATTGTGAATAGTGTTTTATACTCACAAATGTGTACCCATGTTTTGTCATTTTCTTCTGTTAGCATGCACTCTCTGGAAAATCCATCATCCTTCCATTTGATCCCAGTGTCACCTGTAATCAAGAGTGTAAAATAACAACATTCCAAGATGTCTACTTTGTTTCTGAAAGTTTTGAAGATGCCAAGAACAAGATGAGGTCAGTAAAACTCTAATGTACGAGAGAAATACTATTGTAAAGCTTTTTGTTATGTATTTCTCTACTGCACATCACCAAATTAAACAAAAAATTTAAGACCGTCAAAAGTAATAAAAAACAATGGTTATGTAATCAAACAGTAACTTCTGTGTGTATCATGTGAGTATAACAGACACAGTTTTTATCAGTATAAACCAATAGCTATGGATGTAAGAACTAATGATAAACCCATATGTCAGACTGATATTTATTTTATTTTTTTCTTGTATTGTCTTGTAATGCCTGTTTCATTGGCTGATATGTTGCCCCCCCACCCCCTGCCATGATTTACTACGGCACCTCTGTGTTCTTGGAGATACTGCTGTCCACAATGAAAAAAAAAATTCTGTTTTGGTGTAGTAATATTTACTAGGTTAACTCTCACAGTCTTTGTTTTCTATTTAAAAGTAAAGAAGATTTTAGTAGTAATGATTTGTTATCATTTGGTGTATCTGCTCAAAGTATACGCTTAGGAATATGGGTCATCGGCTAAGGTTGATATATATATATATATATATATATATATATATATATATATATATATATATATATATATATATATATATATATATATATATATATATATATATATATATATATATATATATATATATATATATATATATATATATATATATATATATATACATAAAACATGTTAAATGGATAGATATTGGCTCTGAAATTAAACTCTTATGAGCAGTTTTTGTAGTTATCATTATATTTGTCTAAACAAATGTACCTTCAGTTGTACCAGACATTAAAATGAACAAGAATTTGAAGAAATAAGGTCTAATAACTTTTTTTCAGACTCCGATTTTTTTATTTGTCATTCCAGTCATTCACAGAAGCAAATCATGTTTCTCAGGTCCCAGGTACTCTAATTGCAATCCACAATCTTGATTTTTTTTTTTTTAAAAAAAGGGTCAGAATACTAACAATAAAAGCAATACCCCTCCTCTAAAACGTTACCATAAATTCCTTAATTCCTTCTTTTTTTCCTCAACTGTCAGCTCTTTTTCTGTGAACTTTTAAAACTTTTAAAAATCACAATGATGCTGTAATTTTGACATAAATGCCTCCTCTGTGTCCACAGGGAGTTTGCCAAGACCATCCGCCGCCCCTTCACAGTTCGCTACAACCCTTACACCCAGAGTGTGGATGTCCTTAAAGACACCACCAGCATCAACAGCATGGTGAAGGACATCCGGTACGACCTGGACATTGTTGAAGATGCCCTGAACCGACTTCAGAAACACCTGAGAACCTAAGATGTGTGTGAAGTGTGTGAGGAAAGCTGGGGGGTGGGAGGAGTGCCTTGGGGGTCACGAGGGTCAGAAGAACAGTGGGTGGTTGTTATGTAGGGTCTGTTCTGTGAAAACGTCTCCTGTATCTGGTGACAATGTGTCTCTGATCAGACTGTGACATTTTGTATTAAAGTTATGTTATGTCAAACAGTATTTTTGTATGAGTAAACAAAAAAAAAAGGTGTCCGCATCTGTATGGAAATGTGGCATCAGTGTTGTAGTTTGTTATTAGATTTAATAACCTCTTGAGACCCAGCAATGCATATTTATCCTCTGTAGGGGACAAAAGCTTCACAGTTTTATTGTCATTTTTTAATGCTGTCCATTGCAAAGAACATTCCATTAAAATAAATGCAAATAATAATAATTTAAAAAAAAAAAAAGTGTGTGAAAAAAACATTACATTAGGCAGTTTCCAATCAAAACAATTATTTAATGTAAAAAAGAAAAGCTCAAATTTTTACTTTTCTGGGTCTCAGGAGGATCATATGTTCATATAAAGTTATTTTTGTGTTGTGATGGTGTATGCTGTATGGATGAGGCGTTCCTCACATATCTGAGTGACTATGCTCCTGAAATGGTTCCTGTTGACAACTGGTGAACCCAGACAGAAATGGATTAGCATCTGTCTGTTAATTGGATAGAAACAGGCTTTATATAGATGATACCAGTCCAATACAAATGCTTTGATTGGTTTCTATACACACTGTTTGTATCACTGACTGTCTAAGCCCTTAACCTTAATTGACCCAAATGAACCCATGTCAGTGTAGAACCGTTTTCATATGTTGCTCATATTATTATTGGTGTTCTGTTGGTATTTAATATTAAAAGTTTATGTGGAAACAAATCCCATGTCTATTTTTCATCAGGCAAAAAATGTGATCATTTTATGTGGTAACATTTTCTTGTTGACAAAGGTAAAGATACATTTATTTTTCTTATAAAACCACAGATTTAGTCCCAATCATAATAATTATTTGTGTAATCAAAGCCTTGCATGTTCATCTGTGCCACAGAGCTCCATCAATGCCATTAAAATGCACCAATAATATTGTACCTCCTGCTAATATTTAAAACACAAATGTGGTTTTATTTTGCTATAATCCCAATTAGCTTGTCGAATACTTGTTCTGCAGCAGAAACAGGTAATGAAAATGTGATGGTGTGTGTGTGTATGTGTGTGTGTGTGTGTGTGGGGGGGGTCATACAGTATTCAGCTGTGAAAACATTAGATTTGTGGTATTTGTGCTAAATTTTATCGCTGTTGGGGTAGGCTTTTGAGTAGAGTTCTGACTAAAAAGGGAAATAAATATGAAATGAGTCACATTTCAAGACAACAATGATGTTGGTCGTTATTTGTGCGAAGAGAAAATATATAAAAAGAAATAATGTCAGGTGAACCATCGACATTGTTCAGAGATTATCTTAAATGTAAATTCATCCATACTCACTCTAGAAGGCTATTTATGAGATTAATTATCAGTTTTAATGCTGTTGTAAAACTAAGTAGCACTAAGTGTATGTTTGTTATAGTTCTAACTTTTCTATTCACCTGCCTGTGTAGACCATGTTCAGTCCAGAGGCAGTTTATGTTGTGATTGCTGCCCTCTAGTGGCAAATTTATATACACGCATGAAATAACTTGTTTGATCCAGAGTATAGACAATAACAGGAAACAAGACCACATACATTTAGAACACAGGTGTCAAAAATAAGGCCTGGGAGCCATATCCGGCACGTCAAAGGGTCCAGTCTGGCCCTTGAGATGAATTGGTGAAATGTGAAAATACACATTAAGATATTAATAATAATTTTACTTGAGGTTCCACATTCAAACCAATTCAATCTGAAGTGGGTCAGACCAATAAAATACAATCGTATTAATCTATAAATACTCACAACTACAGTTTTTGTCTTTGTAAGTGTAAATATTTTCACATATTTACACTAAAATAAAGTATAATTTCACAAAATATTTGAACAATCTTGAACAAATATGAAGAACCTTAAATGTTTCAAGACAAGTCAGTGCATTTTTAAGGAAAATCAGCCTGATATTAAATATCATGTCTATTTATATTTGATCCAATATGATATGCAACTTGTTTCATGTTTTTTCGCATTGTTTGAACAGATAGTTTATCAACGTAAACATTTTCTTTCTTTAATTTTACTCTTTTTCACTCTAAAATATAGAGAAATTTTCGGAGCCGACATTATTTATGTATTATTATGTTACTATTTCACTGGTTTGGCCCGATTCAGATCAAATTTAGGTGAATGTGGCCCCTGAACTAAAATGAGTTTGACACCCCTGATTTAGAATTAATATGTTTTTGTGTCAGTTATTATCCTCTTGTTAAACTAATGCTAATAAATACAATAATAGTTGGAATTGGAATCTTTTCATTTGTGATACGTCCAACTCATTTAACCCTTTAAACTTCCAAGGGTCCACACATAGGCCAGAAGTAGTCACTGAAAAATGTCCGAAATGTCACATGACCTAATGTAGTTTGACAATGGAGGTTCTCACACATATAACACACTTTCAGATAAAATATCCACAGCAGGTACAATCACTCATTTGTTCAAAATAAAAATGTCAAACAACAGATCTGAACATTTATGTCTCATCATTATCCACAGAGGAAACATATTCTAACAAACACTGTCATAGTAAAAAAAAAAAAAAAAACATATAAAACAAACTAAATTGTCCAAATGTAATCCAAAACACATCAAACATCAATAAATATCCACAAATGTTTTATTTATTGCATCATTTAACAGGACCTGCCTCCAATATCCCAGTTTTCATCTTAATATTTTCATTTATAATATAATCAAACACCAACTGCATGTTATTAAAATGGTTCAAGAACAGCATTAAATTTATTTTATTAAGACGTTTAGGTGAAATTAAGTGGAATTTTAAAGGCTTAACCTGATACTAATGTTTTATTCATATTTGCTTATTTCAATATGTGCCTGCATAATGTAAGGATAAGCAAACATATTTATATCCTCAAATATTCAGTGTGTTTATTCTTCTTTTATTTGGTCTAATTTTTGGCCATGTCCTTATGAATACGCCAGTAAAACCAAACCAAAAAAAGTGCAAAAACTGTGGAAAGATTCCATGTCACTTTATGATATGATATATGATATATAATATGGTGAAAATGATCAAATCTGCAACTACATTAGAGCCATATTATTTCAAAAATGTTTAATGTACTAGCATAGGTTGAAATATTGAATCAGTAACAACACTTGGCTCAATCAGTATCTGCATGTCTATTATGGTATTTACAACATTACTGTTTATATTTGAGCTTTTTCCTAATGTTCAGAGATGTTAAAAGTACTCACATTCTGTACGTACGTAAAAGTACAGCTACTTATGTGAAAAAATACTCTGGTAAAAGTAGAAATACTGATTCAACTCCTCTACTTAAGTAAAAGTTCAAAAGTTTTTCAATTGTAATAAAGTACAAAAGTAAAAAGTTTTTTTGTTTTTTTTTTGCCATGAATGCAATAATACTTATTTAACCAGGAAAAATCTGAAAAGTTTGAAAAGTATCAAAATTAAACCATTTAAAAGTGAGTTACTGTGTTGAAATTGTGTTTGACCAGGTCACAGTTAGTCAGTTTTGTGGGTATGGGCAGGAAATTTAGGTAAAAAAAAAAAAAAAAAGAAGTCTCAATTGAGATAAAAAAAAAAAGATTTAAAAAATATATGAATGTGAGATTTAAAGAATGCATAATTGTAAGATAACATGTAAAAATTGGGAAACTAGTAGTCTAAATTGTGAGATAAAAAGTCTAAATGTTTAGATATAATAGTCACAGTTTCTCTCCTCCACTGATTTTCCCTCTGAAGTGACTATTTTCATATTGTCCCATCTGTTTAGTTTGAAAACATAACAAGTCTATTCTGAGAATGTAAAGAGTGTAAAGTACAGATAATTATGCAAAAATGTAGGGAGTAAAAGTAAAAAGTTGCCAGAAAAATAAATACTCAAGTAAAGTACAGATACCTAAAAAAAATCTACTTAAGTACAGTAATGAAGTACTTTTACTTCAACCTCTGCTAATGTTGCACATCATTTTCGGGTTTAATGCTCCTGACAGGACTTAAAACATTACTGTTAAAACTGCTCTTACCCTTTACAACCTACACACCCCATTTGTCTTCCTTCCCAGTGACTTACAGAATCTAAACTATATGCAAGATAACTGAAATTCCATCCCCCTGGTTATAAATCCCAATCATAAATCAGAGGAAACATTCCTGGTCAATCCAGAGACACTCCCCTTTAAACTTCCTAAAACTAATATAAATGTTATCATAAAGTGCAACACCCAAGAACAAGTGGAAACAGTAGGACATTTATTCGGGTATTGTTCAACTACTGGGGTATTTTGGTTAGAGGTTCAAAATTAGCTGTCTGCATATGGCATCCAACTGCAAACAGGTATGTTTAAGGTACTATTTGGTACCCTGGCAGAGACTGAAGGACACACAAAATATAATCGTACTACTTTGGAAAATTCAAAAGTAGAGTGAATATCAAATGGTTCAAGGATTATGTTAAATTATATTGTGGAATGACATATGAATTTAAAAATTAAATGTGTGGAAAATGGTGGATCACACTTATTGAAGGGGAACATTAGGCAAACTGAGTGAAAGATAAAAGAGGAAAATAATAAACGAGCCTAAAAAGTCAAATTTAAAATGTGTTTATATGATATGTACTATTATTGTATTTTATCTTCCATTCTTATAAATATTTATTTGATTAATTATTTACGGTCATGTTTTATGTATTATTATTGTTGTTGTTTTGATTGTTGTTGCTATTACCTCCGCCAAGGAGGTAATACATTTGGGTCCGTTTGTCTGTCTGTCAGCGGGATTACGCAAAAAGTTCTGAACAGATTTTGATTAAACTTTTAGAAATGATAGATAATGGGTCAGGGAAGAACCCATTAGATTCTGAGCAATGAAGGTCAAAGGTCAAGGTCACACTAAAGGTCAACATTTATAAGTGGTAATATCTCTGAATTCAGCCAAGATCGAATCTGACGGGTTTTTTTTTTTATATTTACATGGTCTCACCTTCAGACATCAGATGGGTCAACACCTACTGTATGGCTCGATCATGTCATGTTTTGACGTCATATGACGCCATATTAAGCCTGCTGTATCTGACTGCCTTGTTATTATTATTATTTCACTATCACTACCAGCGCTATTGATTTAATTTCATGAGCAAAGTAGCATATGTAAATTAAGTTGGAACTGGTTATATTATTATAATGCAAAGAAAAAGAAAGAGCTGATGAAAGAGGAAAAAAAACAGGTGTTCAGAGACAGCAGACCTCCACCACGGCTTGATTTTTCATTCACACATAACCTGATCGAGCCAGAGGTGTTGACCCATCTGATGTCCGAATGTGAATACGTAAAACTGCGAGATCATATCTTGTCTCAATCCTGATATTTCCACTGATGTGTTTTCACTGTTGACCTTTAGTGTGACCTTGACCTTTGACCTTCATTGCTCAAAATCTAATGGGTTGTTCCTTGACCCATTATCTAACATTCGTTCAAGTTTAATCAAAATCCATTCAGAACTTTTTGCATAATCCTGCTGACAGACAGATAGACAGATAGACAAACAAACAAATAGACTCGAATTTAACACCTCCTTGGTGGAGGTAAAAAAAAAAAAAGGTCCTCCATTAGGGGGGAGTGGTGGATGGCTTAAAACACCCATAGGTGGTTGACATGATTGCCTGAAATAAGTTTGCTGATCCATGACGTGACGTAGATGGTCATTTGATTTGAGCAAACGCCACAAATAGTAACTACCCAGAAAACAAAACTGAAACTAAATAGAAAACAAAGTCCTAAAGAAAGAAAAGAATAAAAGCAGATATTTAAAAGTGAAACTGAAGCCACCATTATACTGGCAGAGTCATAATCTCTGTATTAAAAAGGAGCTTCAGCCCTATGGGATGCCATGTTTGACTTTCTACAATTAATCAGGAAGAAAATTTTTAAAAAGAAAGGAAAAAAAAAGCAAAGACAAGAACACGCAGAGACCAGGAAAATTCCTCATACTGATCAAATAGGTCTGTAAGTGGAGGAGAGGTATTCATATTTTAAAAGTACTAGTACCACAGGTGAATATTCTGCCATCAACACCTCACTTAATCTTAACTATCGAAAGTGAAAGTAATAATTATGCAGTAAAACAGTCTGAGTCATTGTCTTAACATGTGTTTAATCCATTTTAATCCTGCATATGTTTAAGGCTGAGGTCATTGCAAGGACTTTATCTTTGTTAGTGTTTTAATGTACAGAAATGCATCAGGATGATCATGTTTGGATTGTTGTCCTGAGATAAATATTACCTTATTATGAGTTTTGTGACATTATGTTTTAGATTAAATCCAAGAGTTTATTTATACTTACAAAAAAAAACCCCAATGAAAATCTGTCCATAAATATTCACATTTGATGATATGGAGAAGATGATGATGAAAAAAAACTAAAGCTATAAGACAATTAATGGAGTAGAACTATAATATTTGTATAGGAGCTGTACAGGTGTAGATGTGATAAGGTGCACTGAATGTAAATACTCAAGTGTAATCCCTAAATGTACTCAGCTCCATCGTAACACTATTCGTCGTTACTTTGTTTAATCAAATAGAAACATAACACAACCTGAAACATAGTGGCTTTGTCAAGATGTTACACTTTACACTGAGAAACACATGATATTGCACATTCATCCTTCAAAATAAAACAGTACAAAAATAATCCTCTTGGAACGCCATCTGCTGACAAAATCCACTATAAGAAATTGGATCATGTAGGCCGTCTTCTGACACACCCTTGCAGACAAATCCTCAAGGGTTCACATCTAATCTAAAGAGTATCCATGCTAATATTAGATAATATTATGTAGAGATTAAAGGGAACATGTACAAGTACTGTAGATCAGGGGTGTCAAAGTAATTTTAGTTCAGAGACAACATTCAGCCTAACATGGTATAAAGTGGTAAAATAACAGAAATAATAGGATAAAAATGTATAAATGATGTCAAATCCAAAGTTTTCTCTATGTTTTTGAGCAAAACTACTAACATTCCATAATGAAAAAGTTTACATCTGAACTGTTATTGAACATAACATGTACAAATATTAACAACCTGGAAATTCTTAAGAAAAATACATGCAATTATTGTTAATATTAACAATATTGTGCTTTAGTTTGTCATTTATACTGTACATGTGGATCACAACTTAAAGTTAACAGTGGATTTACATATACCGACAACATTTAGTAACATTCAGAATATTGGTCAAATTCCACATACATTTAAAGTTATTCACAGTTTTTGAAACAGGCTAGTCTTTTTTATTTATTTATTCTCCTTTTTTAACACTAAAACAAAGAAGAAAATGTGTTTTTTCATAATTTATTGTTTATTATGATTGTAGTCTGATCCATTTTAGATTGAATTGGTGTCAAATGGTTTTAACTTCCTTAATTATTAATATCTTTTGTGTAATTTTTGCTTTTCATAAATTCATCCTAGGGGCCAGATCAGACCCATTGGCGGGCCGATTTTGGCCACCGAGCCGCATGTTTGACACCTCTGCTGTATATGGTAAAACTGACTCTTGTCTAGTACATATACAACTCCCATCTGGTTCACATACCACGTAGAATAATGGTTCATGGGTGGCCAAATGCTGGCCACATGTGGACCATAATTCAGCCAGACGTCAGCCACAAATTCAGCCAATTACCCAGATGTGGTTGTATTTTTCCTAATTTGAACCACTGGCTCTTGTTTTGAGCTCATGTTTATCAGCATATAAAAGGAAACAACATTCAACATTCATGATTAAATGGAGGTGTGTGTAGCCTGTCACATCTGCATTTATTAAGTCACATATTGAAAAAGAATCTGGTTATGTTATCAGAAAAATCATTAACTACAAACAGAGGTTGTAAAGGTACTCACATTCTGTACTTAAGTAGTACAGTAGTAAGCTAGATACAGCTACTTCTATGGAAAAACTACTATGCTAAAAGTAGAACTACGGATTAAACTCCCTTACTGAAGTAACAGTAAAAAAAAAAAAAAGGACGACTTCTCAATTGTAACAAAGCAAAAAAATTAAAAGTAAAACTTTTTTGCTATGAATGAAATAATACTCCTTTAACCAGGAAAAATAATAAGCTTCAAAAGTATCCAAAAAATAAAACATTTATAAGTAATTTATGATGTGCTTGTGATGGGTCACAGTACTTATGGATATGGGCAGGAAATTTAGGAAAAATGAGTGGGAGGGGTCACAATTGAGATAAAAAGTTATCATTACATAAACATAAATACATAAATATGAGATTTTAAAAAAGCCTAATTATGAGATAAAAGGTAAAAAAAACATGTAATAGGTCAAAATTATGAGATAAAAATCACAATTTCTCTCCTCCACTGATTTGTCCTTTCAAGCCACTTATTGAAAGTTTCACATTTTAAAAAGTAATGAGTCTATTCTGAGAATGTAAGGAGTATAAAGTACAGATATTTATGAACAAATGTATTGAGTAAAAGTTAAAAGTTTCCAGAAAAATAAATACTCAAGTACACAAAAATAATCTAGTATAGTACAGTAACAAATTACTTCTACTTAGTAACTTTCCCACTCTGACTACAAATGTCAGCTTTGCTTTGAAAACAATAAGTAAAAATATAAGCCTGACCCAAAATATAGCTACAATATGAAAAGCAGTCAGACATCCCAAGTCTCCCGGAAGCTTCAGGAATCTCCCCGATATCGATAGTGGCTCATTGATGCCTGCAAGTCAGATAAAGTATCCCAGATTTTGGACTATGGGAGGGAGTTTTTTTTAACACTGCAAGTGGGAGCATGCAGGCAAGACAATACACCATGCGTCATGCTTAGATTACTTAAATTACATTGCGCAGACGTGAGACAGAGGGGGGAGGACTGTTGGCTAATGGTGGAACCTGCGCATTCATTCAAAGACTGCGGTCACACCAGCCACTCCAACATTTTATGTGCGCTTTTATTATAGACTTTATGGCAAAGGCACCTCTCCACAGACTCTCCGATCAAACTTATGCTTAAGTCTGATGTTTGACAGATGTGCACCTTCTCCACAAGCATCAGCGGCTGTCCACTCAGTCCTACTTGAGAGGCTTCAGGAGCGGACACAGACTTCCTTGCTGTTGGGGAGTTTAGGGACCGACAAAATAAATTGACTGGCAAGACTAAAAAAAATAAAAATTCTCCATTAAATCAATTGTATATTCATCTCAAATGTATAAATAAATGCATGAATGAATGAATCAATACATAAACATATGAATAATTAATACGTTTTTTTTGTTCAATAGTGTGTGGGTCATGTGACATCTGGACTCCAATAGGCCTTTGATTTATAGCCCTGGTCTGGGCACACAGACCATGTATGTTGTGCATGTTCTCCTCGTGTCTGCGTGGGTTTTCTCCAGGTACTCCAGTTTCCTCCCACCATCCAAACACATGCACTGATAGGTTAATTGGTTAATCTAAATTGTCCATAGGTGTGAATGTGAGAGTGATTGTTTGTCTATATATGTTCAGCCTTGAGATGAACTGGAAACTCATACAGGGTGTATCCTGCCTTCACCTATTGTAGCTGGATTAGTCCCCTACAGACCCCCACGACCCGAGTGAAGATAAAGTGGGTTCAGATGAGACAATCGTAAATAGAGAATTGATTACTCATTTGTTAAATTGATTAGTTTTTGTAGAGGAGGGAAGCCATTTTTGTTTCCACACTTTTCTAGATTTTTTGGTTAGGAAGATTTAGTGATTGTTCTTTGGTTTTATTTAGATAACAAAGGTTTTCTGTTCTGAGCAATTTTGTTAGCTGTTTTGGTTTCACCCTCCCTGACACCTTTTGTTGGGGAAAATAAATAATTAAGAATTGGATTTATTGGTATGAACCATTATTGTTTGGCCTCAAGAAGGAGGGGAGTGCTTTTGTGTTATACCCTGGGGTACAACATTTTAATAATAATGTGTAAACACATGTTTGCCTTAAAATAGATTAACTCTTTCATACTGTTTTAATTATGTAAGTAACTATATGTTTTGCTAATTTATTTATGTTCATGTGCAAAATTATCTTTGTTTTCAAAATTGTTTCAATATTATAAAATAAATTGATTAGAAATTAATAAAACAGATTATATATTTAAAAATAAAATGCACAACAAAGTCCTTTTGTCTTCATTTAATATTTGTTGTTAAAATTACCTGCTTTATTTATTTACTTACTTTACTTGATTGTAATTTACGAATAATAATAATAATAATAATAATAATAATAATAATAATAATAATAATAATAATAATAATAATAATAATAATAATAATAATAATAATAATAATAATAATAATAATAATAATAATAATAAATCTTATTTATAGGTGCCTTTGTTGGAAATCAAGGACACCATACAATAAACGTAATAAACATTTTAAATATACCAATGTTGTTTATTTATTTTAATTGTAATGTATGTTCAAAACTTTTAACAGCCTGACAAAAATATATTTTTTTAAATGTGTAAAAAAAAAAGAATTAAAAGTACCTAAATAACCGTTGTTAATGGTTAATTTTATACTTTTGAAAACATTTGAACCATATTTTGTGTAAAGAAACACTGAACGCAACACAGAGGTGTATTTAATTTGGGTGATTTATTGTGAAAGTCTTAACCGGAAGTGGTCTGCTTTTTGGGGAGATTGTGCGTTTTGACTCGGTCTGAAAGGGAGGTGGGAAAGAGGGTAGGAGGAGGAGGAGTTGTTGGGTGTTGCCTCTATTCTGTCTCCGAGCTAAAGTCAGGAGGATTCCCATTTGAGACTCAGCCGCGTTCACCTGGCCTCCCCTACTCACATCCGTCCCGTTAACTCCGTATCCGAAAGCCGCCTCCATCTAACCGTACCGCCATGGGAGTCGAAGGCTGCACCAAATGCATCAAGTACATGCTCTTCTTCTTAAACTTCTTCTTCTGGGTAAGAACCTTAGCCCTTATTTTTTCGACCACATTGTGCGCAGCGCCGCCTCCTCTGTCGTTAGCGGTTGGGGTTTGTTTAGACAATCATTCGGTCATAAACGACTAGATAAACCTACACCAACATCCACCAAAATGTCTCGCATTACAAAGGTTACTCCTGTACTAAAACCGAATTTATAATAATCTCATTTGGTAACGTTTTAACACAAAGACTAAAAAAAACCAACCACGTTGGTTTTAACCTTTGAACTGCTTTAAAGGCGCATTTATTTTATCTGGAGCGTTTATGTAGCAAAACCAGCCGTAGAACAGTCAAGCCAGGTGTTATTAATGTAAGAATGCGCCGAAATCTGTGGAAAAAATAGCGCCTAGATAGTCAATAACAAGGCCGGGATAGTTTTACTTCATCGTGGTGGGAAAAAACGCACGCAATGGGGTTTTGTGTCACGATTAACGATGGAAAATCAGATATTTTGATTGAAATGGTACAGATTGAAGCTTTTAAGTCTGTACCGTCTTATTGGGGCTTCAGAGAATGGCTTTGTTTGGATTACATCCTCCACCCAACTTTTGTGTGTGTGTGTGTGTGTGTGGGGAGGTGGAGTTTTGGGGGAGCTCATGGTGGTTTCCATTTGGTGAGTCAAGGCCCTGTGTTGGTTGATGGATCATGGAAACATTTAGGGGTGTTCACTGTATGCCCCCACCCACCCTCCCTAACCATCTTTTTTGTAGTGTGTTGCTTCCCTCCTCATTCATTTAAATGTGTTGTGCTAATTTTCTTTCTGTAATTAACAAGTAAAAACTAATGTATGATTGTTCAGTTTCAGCAAAGTGCTAAAGGTGTATTTACATTTGCCAAAAAGCTTTTCGCTCTGAAAATGTATCTGAGGATGTTTTTTATTTGTGTTTCGTTTTGCTGCTTAACAGTAGAAGATCATCTCAGAGCTGTTAGGGCTGTGGCTGCTGTGTGACGTCAGTCCTGAGGCTACTGCAATAACTGAATAATAAAGAGATTGTGATTTCCAAAAGCAAACCGTAAGGATTTCACTTAAACCGTGGTAATTTGTTGTTGTTGTATATAAAAAAAGTAACCCCATTAGTCTTTTCTGCCATGTTAAAACTCAACTGGTTTGGGCTCTCCCCTCCTGTTAAAAGCAAGGCGTCTGGACAGATTATGTAGAGTTAAAGTACATTGAGGGCGACAGGCTGACATGTTGCAGATAGTTCTGTTAAGAAGAGGCCTGTTTAGAAATAAGAAGGCCAGCAGTGAGGGCTGTAAACAGTGCTTCTGTATTCAAGTCCCACCTTATCAAGTGCAGATATAACATTGAAGTATTAAACTAATGGTTTGATTTTCTAAGTCTTTATGTGTATACTTTCACTTTCCAAACTTTACATAATTTCCAGTCCAGATGTGTCAAACATATTGCTCATGGGCTAAAACTGGCCTGTTATGGGGTCCTGTCCAGCCCTTGGGATGAATTTGTGAAATGCAAAAATTACACTGAAGATCTTAACAATAATGTCAAAATCATTTTAGTTCATGGGCCACATAGGGTCGACTGATATGGGTGTTTCTAAGGCTGATGCCAATTTAAAAAGAAAACGCTAGGTCAACTGATGGCCAAATATCACACATTAACTGGAAAAAAAAAAACAATTGACACACTCAGATAAAATTTATTTTTGCAGCACCTAAATAAAATGATCATTACACGTACACATATTACACTCTTAAGATTTGTTGAATTTAAAAGTGCTGCCCATACAGGTGCCTGAACAAATATCATCTAACATTTTAACTCTTGATCAATCATCGGCTTAAAATAAAATTAAGGCCGGTATTTAAAAAAAATCTATAATATCGGTCTTCCTCTACCAGACACAGCCAATTTGTATCTGACGTCAGCCGGACCAGTAAAATACTATCATTTATGACAACTTGAAAATGTGTACTGATGACACAACAGGATACTAGCTATGTTTGCTAAAGCTGCCCTTTTTACTGTTTTACTGTCGATACAGTTCATTAAGTGGGATTGTCCACGATATAATGAACACTCCTCAATTTAAAAACCCATCCTTTCACAAAAAAAATTGCAAATATGAACAATCTGAAATGTCTTATGATGTCTTTTGTGTATTTGAAATGTAAGTTGTAATGCACTTTCACTGATAAACTGAGGCATAATATTGTTAAAAAGGAATTTCAGGTTGGTAATGTTGTTCACTTTATTTAAATAATAGATTATACATGTACAATTTTGCTGTAAAACGTATTTAAACATTACTGTGCTATTATTTTTTTACTGGTCTGGTCCACTTGAAGTCATATTGGCTTGTGTATGGTCCGCAAACTACAATGAGTTAAACACCCCTGACACAGTTGGTCAGTGGATGATACATTGCCCAAAATATTCCAACGTTTGGGCTAATGATTATGAAAGTATTCCAGTATTATTTCTTGCAGTATCTACATGCATCTATTCTGTGAATGTAGAATCTCTGTTTTCTTGGAAAACCATGACATTTCTTATATTTGCTCATATCCAAAAACCTGTTTATTATTTTTCTTTAGTCGTGTTTCTCCATCTCCCACTTTTTTTTGAGTCGTATGTCTTAACTGTCAATAATTTTTATCTCTACTCCAGCTGAACATAAACATGGGCTATGTGTTGCGACCTACAGTAAAACCTGTGATGTATACATGTCCAGAGAATCCTCATAAAACATAACTATAAGCGCATGTTCACATATCATAGTCAGGAGATGGTCCGTTGCAGAGAATAAGTCGTCTTTCAATATTCAGATGGAATATTGTGCTTTGGACTTGACCCACAAAGAAAAGACAGTTACTCCTTCCATTTGTGATGGTGACTGACAGTTATTGAGCTGGTGATGGCGAGTGAGTAATCGCAATCAGCTCTTCACTCCTAACACTGTACTTTTCCTCAGTTTAATGTGGCTTTTTTCACACTTTTAACCCAAATCAGTTGGGGTTGTAAACATAAAGGATTTTTCTGCTTGGTTCAGCTTCTTTTCACATAGCGAAAAGTCAAAGTCATAGTTTATGGACTATGTGACTACATGGACTGATGTGCCAGATCCAGATTTTTATCCAAAGTTGCACTTTTGACCATTCATGCCTTTTTCAAGGAGTAAAACTAAACCAAATTGAACTGATCTGTAAATAATAGTAGTGAAGCTAGAGAGCCAGCATTCACTTAAACATAGAAAACAGATGCTTAGTCTAATTGAGCAAATAAGAGGAGGCATATTTTAATAGTTTGAATAAAGTTTATATCTAAGTAAAGCTTAGATTTCTTTGGCATTTTGGCTTCTCCTTCCCATTTTCTGCTTATGTTTAAGTGTGGAGAAAATTATGTATTCAGATGGACTTGCCACATCCTATTCAACCCAAATACAATGACATTGCAAGGATCCAAAAAATATGCTTCTTCTATGCACTGGAAAATGTTCTTTAGAAATTAAGAAACATTCATGTACATCTGTGCCCATTTTTTGGTAAACAGAGAACTCGGGGACTTCTAGTGATTCTGTGAAATTTAAACATTTCCATCAGCTGAATGCATTTTCTTTAGTGGTAAACTATTTCATGTCACACATGAAAGGAAATCTAGAACATCATTATCTTTGACTGTGTGGGCAACGTTTTGAGCCATTTGATATAAATTTTTCCAGATGTGATTGGAACATGGGCTGGGGGTGGGCGTGGCTTTGCAAAAATGGTATTGCAGAGACTGCACTTTTAGTGTTTTACTTCATTGTATGGGGTCTAGATTACGCTTTGGAACCCAAAAAAAGTTTCTGGGTTTGACTCTGTACCTTTCTGTTTGGACCAATTAATGCAGAAATTGTAAAAAAAAAAAAAAAAAAAACCAACTAAATAAATACATTTTATATATGTGACTTAATTTTTGGTTTTTGAGTGTGATAAAATGTTTAATGTTGAGAATTTCTTTTCTAATTGGAATACTTTTGGACTGTAGTGGACTATTTTGTTACAAAACATGGACTTCCTGCAACATCATGTTTTTGCAAACCTCTTACATAACACACTGGTAAATCTGATGAAGCAAGATGTTCACCAACTTAACATAGCATACAGGTTTAGCTAATGCCTTTACTGATAGAGGAAGTGGGAGTTTGATGTTATCAAGTATCTGAACATGATCTGAGCTAATTTAAAGTCCAATCTCATGACTTCACAATGTCTTTACATGCTGACGGACTCTTAAAAAAAGTCTATGAATTCTGTCTCTTACCAACATTTGCATGAATATTAGCGTAACACAGTGGGAAAGGCTTTAATTGGCGCCTGAATTTGCATTTAATTAAATCACATCCAGATGAATTATCAGGAGTATTTTGACATTTCACAGAAACACCAGATGTTAAAAGAAGAAATGCATGATAAATTACTCTAGGGAGTCACGATTATAACTCGGATAATGTATTTTTCTGTCACCGCGTCATTAACTTTCACACTGATCTATAATTTGTCATTGCAGTATTATTCACCGTCTTCATCGGTCGTCTAGAATTGAGAGACTTTGTCATTTGTTTTTCATCAAATGCAGAGTCATGTTTAAGCCAACGAGTGATTTGTCTGTTTCTTGTCATTGCATATGTATCTTTTTTTCTGTCTATAATGGAGAATAATTGATAATAAGTCCCAGCAGAGACGCTTCTGAAACAGTGTGGTCATGGGTAAGAGCTGTTGGTAATTCTCTTGAAAAGTGATAGTAATGTGATTGTTGGTGCATTACAGCATCCGTGTACTGTAGCTCCTCCTCTTTTTTTTTTTTTTAAACACGCAGCCCACTTTAGCGCTTTTACGTTTATTGGCTGCTCTAAAGTGCTTTGCGAGAAGATCCGCCGGAGCAGACAAGTCGTGAGTGTCGGAAGAGACACCGAGGCTGTGGATGCGCTGCTGGGGGGGGTTTGCCTCTTTAAAAAACGGAGACCTCCTGTTTCCATAAATCAAACTGGACACTGAGAGGGTTAAGAGGTTACTCAGCAAGGGGAGGGGGAAGTAGGTGAGGGTGGGGAGGAGGGTAGGCGACGGTGTGGTGTGGTATAGCAGCCTTATGGGAACTGCAGACCACACCCCATCCCCCATACCACCCATCCCAGCATGCCCTGCATTCTACAACCCCCTGTACTCTGGGCAACAGGCAGAAATAGACACTGGTGGGTGATTTGGGAGAGACAACCCAAGAGTCTCAGTCATACTTCCGCCTTGAGAGATAATACATGTATGGACTGGCTCAGAGATGAGATAACGGCAAAGAAATATGATGATCCAGATCTTTGGTTTAATGAAAATGATAGTATTTAAGCAAAATGTACAGCTTCACTGATGTCAAGCTGCAGTAAACCTGGTATTGATGGTCCATGTGTTTATACGGATTTCCTAGTGTGACATTTACAACAACAAATGCTGCGGCTAAGAACAACAGATGGTTAGATTATATTTGTAGAGTGAGAGGGGAAAAATAAAATCAGTCAGGAAAAAAAAGTGAAGGTATTTCAAAGATCATTGTACGTAACTTACTGCTCATAGTGGAAAATCATACATGGAATTACACTGTCATTCAAATAAATGTTATTGTTAAGCTACCTGTGAAGTCATTTATCATTTGGTTTACTTTAAAAAAAAATCTTCTGTAACAGATCTGATTTTGCTTGGAATGCTCTGATGTTTTTGCTTATTTAATGGAATTTGACCAATGTTAGGCTAGTGGCTGATATTTTTTCAAGGTCCCCCTCCCCCCATAATTTTATACATTGAAGTTTGTGGTCATTTAAATATAATCAATCATTCAATATTTATTTATATAGCACTTTTCATAATAATAAAGTGTGTTAAATATAAAATCAATACACAACACCACCACCACACACTATATATATATGTGTATATATATATATATATATATATATGTGTATGTGTGTATATATATATATATATATATATATATATATATATATATATATATATATATATATATATATATATATATATATATATATATATATATATATATATATATATATACACACACACAAGCAGAAATAAAAGACACAAAAGAAACTGGGCTAAGCTAGAAACTATAAAAACATTCTCAGTGCACCCCCCCATCACCACCAAAATGAAATCATTTCCAGATCCCTCCATTACCAACATACTCTGTAAATTTAATCAAAATCCGTCCATAACCTTTTGAGTTATCATGCTAACTAACAGACAGACAGACAAACTCTGGCAAAAACATAACCTCCTTAGTGGAGGTAACGATTTAAACAGTGAAGTGGGGTGGACTATTGGACATTATAAAAATCAATACTGTCAGTCGCCCAGAATTTTGCATTTATTGTATACATTTGAGTCCTGAAAGACTAAATTACACCTAATGATGCTTTTAAAAGACTTTCTGTCGAGATTCACCTGAGCTAGAACAACTGTTCTGACATAATGACTGTGTCCATCACTTAAATCCACAATGGTAACATGTGCACTGATTTCTACCCACAGAACTTGTTTATTGTTTTTCTGTGGAAATTCTCTTGGTTATTCATAAATGTGTCATTTCTTCTTTTCTGTATTTCTACAGTCACATCATTGATCAACAGTAGCTACTTCTGGCTTAGACATGATTTTTTTTTTTTTTTTAACATAGGTTGTTTTTAGGAACTTACTTTTGTTTTTAAGTACTTGATCGCAATTTATGAAAATGAAGGCCTTGAAGGTGATCAATGAAAGCCATCTCTGATCTGTCGTACATGGAACATAGAATGTGTCTTCTAAACAGGTGGTGTGACTTAACAGGAGGTCGACAGATGGTCTTGTCAGATAGACGGCTGTTAAAATCATTATTGTACCATGTAGGCTGGAGGAGCTTGCACCAGAAATCAATCGATGCATCGATCTATCAGAAGTAATTTTTGAATCACCTTTCATTCAGTTTGATACAGTACGAAGGTCTTTACAGATGACTACTATTCAACCTTAACTCAACATCTTAGTTGTTTCGTTGTATTTCAGTTGTACCCCTTCGCTACATGGCTTAACCAGTGGTTGTTCATGTTCTGGTTGAAGTGTTGGTGTTAAAGCTTGTGGCTGTTGAATTTCCTTCATGATACAAAACCTCCCCTCTAAAAAAAGAAAACCTCCAGATCTGTGGCTAAATGATTCCCTAAAGTTCTCTGTCCCGATGACTCAGACATCCCACACATACCATAATGAAGGCTCAAAGGCCGTCGTACAGACTTTTGATTAACTGGTTTATTGCTTTCTCTCACACTGTGCTGTAGCGGCATGGGTGATTGTGTTTGTGAGCTACACCCCTTTTAATTTCATGGAGTTTGTCTACTTTTTGTGCAGATTAAAAGTCAGGATTCTTGTTCTTCATTTACACACATTGCATTTCAGTGATTCATCTCGGTGGTAATTCACGTGGTAAGGAGGTGGGAGTTCACTTAAAGTTAGTAAGTCATTTTGTGGTGCTCCTGTGTGTGGGTGTGTGTGTGTGTGTGCGTGCGTGCGTTTGTGCGTGCCTGTGTGTGTGTGTGTGTGTGTTGAGTTTCTGCGCTCTTGGCAGTTATGGTGTTGTTCTGGTTGCTAGGCAGGAGCTGGCCTTAGCTCCAGTATGGCTCTCACTAAAAGAGGAGGAGGGTGGCAGAGCCTGTTTTAGCACAAATTTATTCAGCAGCAAGAACTAGCTAGTTCTACTTTGATATTTTTGATTCCATCAGGGGTCTTTTTTTGTCAAGTTTCTCAAAGTCTGATAAAAACGTTTAATACCTCGGCTATTAGAAGAGGAACAGTGTTTTTTCAGACAGTCTGCAGTTTATTTGACTGGTTCTGAGTGCGGTGAGCCTTCTTCCTGAGTGGCTGCTGAGGTATATGTTAACTCCAGATATATTTAGGATTTCTTTGTCCTGTGCCAAACACATAGGCTTTGGAAGGCTTATGTCAATGTAAACCACCCTCAAGAACAATACATTTCAGTAACGGTTACACGATGCAGGCTTTCCCCCAGGAAATTAGCCGAAGGAAGACGCAAAGAAACCTAAACAAAGGCTTAGTCTGATGTTTGTTGCTTTACTCTTCACCCGTGTCCCCAAGACAACCCAGGACAATACACACCTCACCCACAAAAACAACTGTGTAAAAGGAATATTCTAAACCAAGGGTATAAAAGTTATTTTAGTTCAAGGGCCACATACACCTATTTTCTTAACTGTGTTAGACCAGTATATTAATGGTATAATAATAATAAACCATAAATAATGACAGCTCTAAATATGTGTCTTTTATTTGAGGGCAAAAAAGTAAAATCACATGTTAAAAACTGTGTATATATTTAGAAACTCTCCTTTCATACTAAAAGTGAATCAGCAAAATAACCTGAACTTCTTAAGAAAAATAAGTGAATTTTAACAATGTCATGCCTGAACTCATCATGTACACATTTATATTTACAAAGTACAGATCATGTAAACCTTCTGGTAACAGGCATCTGGAAATGAAAAATCAATTTTTTAACTTCACTATGAAAACAACTTGTCAAGACCCCTCTTGGCCATTTTTACATTTCACAAATTCATCCCACCATTTGGACAATTTGATGGGCTGGTTTGGGGCCATAGGCTGTATCTTTAAAACTTCTGGCCTGAGAGTTTTATGAAAAATGATCTCTCTGGCGTGTATTCCTCAGCTTATCTCTGTGGTTAAAATGATGTATAGGATTTAAGTAGTCACCAAAATGTCATCTGATACACGTACGTCATTGTTTCCATGTTGAGGATGAGTCGCCAGAAAAAAAGAGTATTTTACAGGAAAGGAGGGGAAACAGAATTTGGATGACAAAGATGTTATGTCACCAAAGTTTTATGCAATTCAGGGTTTTCCCTAGGTTTTCACAGGGCTTACAGAAAATACTGGAACACAGACAGCATCTAAATTTGGGGAAGCCCTGATAGTGTGGGTGATGTAAGAAAATGTAAAAGTTTTTAAGCAGTACAGTATAATTTTAGACCATTTAAAAAAAAAAAGAGCTGGCTAAAGCAAATGAAAGAAATAAACATCCAATAGGCCTAAAAACAAAACTAAATACACAGTACATCTATTGTCTGAAACCCAATGTCATGTAAATAGTTTTGATCTTACAGTGGCTTTGATGTTACTAAGCCTTGTAATGGGAGGGAAAATCCGGTTCACGTGAATGTTTGAAAGTGATTAAAAACAATCCTCATGGGGATTTATAATTATTAACTTGATTTCCCCACAGAAAACTATCTTCACCTCAGACAACTGAACTGCTTGTGTTTCTGTCCCAGCTTGCAGGAGGTGTTGTCCTGGGAGTGGGCCTGTGGCTGAGACACGATAACGTGACCAGCACCCTCCTGGATATCAAGTATGAAGGAGCCGAGGCCCCCAAAGACTACTACATCGGTACGTACATCACCAGCGCACCTTTGTCTGTCTCCTCAGTGTGTCTGTCTAATGGAAATCCTGTGTGTCAGACTCCTGGACATGCGTCAATAACTTGGAGCCCCACGGCAATGAAAACATCTGTTGCCAAACTCAACCCCAATCACAAATGAATCATACTTGGAAAATGACGGCGTTTGTGTTCATTTGCATTATTTCCACATAACACACTGCTCTGTGTGCATTCAACTGCTCTCCCGGAAATCGCACTTTTTTAAGTAAGCTGTGAAAACCCCGCTCAATAGTGTAAAACCTTTAAATTATATTATGTGCTATGAAGTAAAAACCACAAGAAAGACATTGAAATGCCCACAGTCGATACTCAAGTACAGTATTTTTGTTATATTTCTAAAATACTGATTCTAATTGTCAAACGTTGCTGTGCTCAAACTTCCATTTCACTATGACTTCAGAATATTTTATAGCATGGTCTAAAGCAGGGTTGCCCAATTCTGGTCCTCGAGGGCCGGTATCCTGCATGTTTTAGATATCTCCCTCTTCCAGCACACCTGACAGATATTACCAGTCTTCTGCAGAGCTTCGTGATAGGCTTATCATTTGAATCATGCAGGATAATTGCCCTCAAGCACCAGGATTGGACACCCCCGGTCTAAAGATATTCTGCGGCCTTTTCAAAACTCGAGGAAAACATTATGGTTTCATGCTCTCATTAGGTTGATCAGGACACATAATCTAATATAGTACTAAATTCCAAAAACGAAAGCTTGAGACATAACTCGTATTGATGTTGAAATCGAAGTGAGTTCAGGTAATGGTATCGTAATACTAATGAGAGGCATGTCTGCTCTGAATGTTCCACACAACCTGAAATGCAAACATCTCACAGCTGGAGGAGGTCTCACACTTTCAGGGGTGTCACGTGACCTGCATGTGACATGCATCCACCATTCCACCTGAGATATCCATATGAGCTCTGGGGCAAACTTCTGACACGGGTTATGAATGTCTATATGCTATTTACTGTCTTCACCAAACAACAACAGAACAGGCTCCCTTTATTGTGTTTCATAACCTGAAATCCGTATTGGCATATGACTTCCTTTAGCATTAGTGAATACACACATCAATCTTTAACTTACTTATTGTGCTATGTTATAAACCCTGAAATGACATATGCAATATAGACTCACATTAATATTAATAGCCACGGTAAGTGAACATCCTTTGGTCACTGAGGCTTTATTGATTAAAATAATAGTGATATCCATAATTAATAAGTTAAAGGAGATAAAGAGGTGACTTTTACAAGAGCCTGTAAATAGTGGACAGCTCACTCAGCTTCTAAAAGGTTTGATGTGGTGGTCAATGTAAAGTCGGTATCGTCTGAGAATGTTAAAACTGTGGGTACACATGTACCATGTCCTAAAGGGGAAAACTTGACATGAATTCTCTTACATCATCCAATGCTATTGTGTAATTTTGCCAGGGAAATGTGTGGGTCTGCTTAGATATTCCACACAATGTTCTTTCATGATGATTAAAAAACAAACAAACAGAGATTAAGTGTTGAGTACAAAGTTTATCTTAAAGAATCCAGAATTGTATTAACTGTATCCAAAATAATCAGATTGACTCTCAAGTGCCAAAACCATGATAAAGAACATTAGCTGCTCCATTTGGTGTATAAACGGGAGTCATCTTGATCAATCTTACAGAAAAAGAGGCCAGCTGAATCCATTTGATCTTTCTGCTGTAACCTAAGTTACCACCTGGGTGCTTGGTAACACACTTGGAACCGCAAGATGGTTTCAAAAACCTGAACGACGGTCTTTGGTCTTCCTGTCACACCCTACCAGAAACTATGGTATAATTTGCAACACAGTGCTGAATGCTCCTGAAAGCTAGTGTCATAGGTCATATGATTTTTAGCTCAACATTGCTCTTTAACTAAAGAACACGTAGCCACTGACGTTTCTCATGACTCACTAATGTTACATCTAATTATTTTTACTCAAGGGGCTATCTCAGGGTTTCTGTAGGTCCTGTAAAAATAATAATAAAAAAAATGTATTTTTAGGTCTTAAAATGTCATCAAATCAGCCTGCTGTGGCTCAGTGTGTAGAGCTGTCACCCATAAACCTAAAGGTTGGTGGTTTGATTGCTCACCTATTCACATTTTAAATTGTCCCTGAGTAAGACATAGACACACATGTTGCTTCCAGTGGCCGGTTCACTGATGTGTGAATGTGACATAGTACCATACAGATACAAAGCACTTTATATGTACATTTAAGTCCATTCGCCATTTCACCGGCTCTTGAAAATGGACTTTATGATGTTACATTAAATTCAGTGTTGATTGACCCTATTTTTGCAGTGTGTTGCACCAGTGGTCTTTATGCTGACCTGTTGTCTCCTAACCTTAACCATTTAGGACACAAACACTATTTTAAAATAAAAATATAAGTTAATCGCCATCTGGTACACACATCACATTTAGTCTGTGGCTGAAGGCTAATAAAATAAAAAGGTGTCAGCTGTTGGCCATAAAAAGCCTCCGGCGAAACACCTGCCATCACCCAATGTTGTTCTGTTTTCACACTGGATGCATCACCACAATGACAAAAGTCAGACTGTTTTTTTTGGCTGGACTTTTCAGACTTTCCTTTTGCCCATATTAGACCTAAAACGGACATAATAACAAATCTAAGTTCCTTGAACTGTCTTAAAATTAACCTGTTGAAACCCTCCGAAGGCATGTATTCAGATGTACAAAAAGGTCGGACCTCAAATCTCCGTTTCCTCTGCTACATGAGCGCACACATCCTGCAGAGCACATATGGGCACCTATAGAACAGAACAAAAGGTGCTGAGTTGACCCCTCCGTAGCCTGAACATGAGAATATTCAACTGGTGTGAAATGTGTCCTAACAAACCGGGACGGCCCCACCTCACCCCGCCCCACCCCACACCAGCAGCTTGTGACCCAAACTAACACAGCACACACGGCTCATCATGTGACTCCTAAAAAGCTCTCACTCCCTCTTGAAGTTATCTGCTATGTCACCTCTCCGACGGGCAGCACCGACGCCCACACTCCGCGCCAGTCGGCCCCTCCCGTCTGCATCAACAACCTGAGTCATCTGCCTTTTGAGGAGAACGAAGGAGAAAGGATATGAAAGAGGAAGAAGACGGGGAAAGGACGAAAAGGCCATATTTAAAGAAACTGTGAAAGGGTGTAAAGTACCAGATGGTTTGGACATGTAAAAGTACAGCTAACAAAATAAAATAAAATAAAAACTCTAGTGGGTGTTTTTAGTCCATTGTCCTCTAAAAGAACATAGCTGTGGTTGTGGAGTGAATAGGAGCCTCACCACTCGGGAGGGAAACTACTGAGGCACTTTCTGTCAAACAGTCCCAGTGATTGCGTTCCTCAACATTACATAAAGCCTCCCTCTCATTCCAAAAAAGAGTGGAGAAAAAGCCTTGGTCGGTGTTGGAAAAAATTCCTCACTGGCCCTCCCTTGTCCTCCTCCTCCTCCTCTGCCTCATCAGCCCCACCCCTCTTCTTCCTCCTCCTCCTCATCTGTGAAAGTTTTCCTCTCCCTCACTCCACTCGGTTTTCTCTCCACTGTCGCTCCCCTTCACTTCCCCATCTGGTTGCGGTTAGTGTTTGAGTCGCGCTGTCTCACTTCTCCTTATTTTTCCCTCAAGTCCGCCTCTCCCCCCTCCCCTCCTCACCCCCTCCCTCTATCTCTGTCTGCCCCCTCCCCCCTTTTCTCCCTTCTCCATCCCCTGCTGCCAGGAACTTTTCAATATGGAGTCCTGCATCTGCTTCTTTCCTTTCTTTCACCGCTGCAAGCTCACTCTCTCACACACACACACGCGATTGCCCAGTGGCTTCATGCTTATGTGTGTTTTCTGGTAATAGATAGATCACTACTGTCAACTCCCAGTTTTCTTAATCACCTCTTTTATAATGCCCTACTGTTACTGAAATTATCTAAAAATGCTGCTTTTTTTCTCCACACTGATTTAAAGTTCCACAGTTCCTGTTACTGGTTTCCAATTAAATTCACATTATCCACTACAAGGAAGCTAAAAGTTCACTTCCTTCCAGGTAATGCAATCATTTGTGCTTTGTTGCATTTCAGCAATTGCCCCAAAACATAAGAAGGGAGATCTTTTAATCATGGTTAAAAATGTTTCCCATTTTTATCAAAGAAATAAAGGTGTAGGAGTCTTTCCTTTATGTGGCTAAAAGCACACACCAATCCTCATCTGGGGATTTTCAGAGCAGATGGCATTAAAGCTGAAGCAATGAAAATGAATTTCTAATTGTAATAATATGCCATTTTCCTTCAGATTTAATTGGATTTAGTGATTGATCAATAGGATGTTCATTCACCCAAAGGTCATTTTTCATTTTGAGAGTCTTGTGATGTTTTATCTTTAGTCTTGAAATCTGCCCTGAATTAAAACACAGTGGTTTGCATTTACATAATAATTATGACGGTGGATCAATCAGTCAATATGGTTTAATTAGATCATGGCTTTTACAGCAGAGCAGCAGGATATAGGCTTCTGCGTTACGTTTCAGGCTTCGAGCTGGGTGTGATTCCTCATGTTTCAGTCGGGACCAAATGCTGGGATGGCTAATGAAGGGAACAGCTGCACTCTAAACACACTCGCAGAGCTTCATCAGTGGAGGCTTTCACAGTGTAATGTTTAACCTCAACTTACATGGTCATGTGACGTCCAGCCAATACATCTTTTTACCTACTGTGGATGTCCTGGATGAGTAAAGGAAGGCTTCCGAAAGTTGTTACTTGAGCCACTCGGCTCCCTGAAGTGTTCTAAAAGTAAACCACATCACTGTTATGTTATTAAGAAAGTCGCCCACGCCATATTTGCTATCACGGGTACGTGTTTGCATGTCATTGAACTCCTGGCAAACATAACACTACCCTCATGGTTTTTTGGACAAACTATGGTGATAAGCAGTTAACACGACAAAACAAATGCAAGCACTGGGACAAAACGAAAAACCATAATATACACCCGGCACTCGAGATAAAAACAGTAATCCGGTGGCGCGTTTACGGTTTAGTCTGCTGCGTTTAAACACTGTCCACAGGTCGTGAAGTCTTCCACTTTTTCCTGCATAAAATTCCATCTGTCGCAGCTTTTCCACTGCAGATTTCCTAATATGAAGTCAGAATTTCTGACGTGGTTTTTGGCATAAAAGTAGGATTAAAAATAAAGCAAACTAACAGGGAAAAGGAAGCGGCTGAAGCGAGGACTTTTAGAACACAATAAACAATAGTCGGATGGGTACTACATCAAAACACATCTGGATTAAATATTTGGATGTATATAGTTGGCATTATCATGTCAGAGTTTGGCACTTGTATTATTATATGTTGTTTGCCACACTGAATGAATGACCAATAAGATGCATTTCAAGAACACAGTGAAAGACAGGCCTGTGAAAGCCAGGCTAGTTAATAGTCTGATAGTGGGAAAAAAAAATATGTCATTCATATAATTCTGATTAAAAGATTTCCCTGATAAAATAGAGCCCATAATAATACATCTAAACGGCTTAGATTTTGTGCATTTCACAAGTACAGAGTGCGTGTTGTTTCCTTCACAACTACCATTAAAAAAATAAAGTAGATGAGGAGGTCAGGATCTATACATTGTAAGTAAAAGGGTTTTCAGTTTCAGTTTCAGAAGAGTAAGATCGAGTGGTTGTGGCTGCTGTTTTGGTCCGGCAGCAGCAGAAGAGAAGGGAGGTTTAACATAAAAAGAAGCTTAACGTAGTTTAATGCCATGAAAATAGTGATCAATGATCACCGAAGTTAATTTGGACATCTCTAGTCATGCCCCTTTTCACCTTTGCTAAAACCACAACATCCCCAATTTTATGGATGTTTTCCACATTAAGCATTTTCTTCTCCACAGGTGCACATTGAGAAGAAGCTTAACATAGCTTAATGTCTGTAACCAGTGGTCGATCATCACTATATTACATACTATATACACAGTAACTGAAAACCCTTGGTCTATTTTCCATTTCAATTGGCCATAGGCATATGATTCTTTAGATGCCTTTAATTTTCTATAATATAATAATAATATAGAATTTGAAGAATGGGTGCTATTGTTGTTTATCAGTTTTGCACCCCTCATGGCATTAGATAAAAAAAAATTGTGTCTTTGATAATGACTGGGATTGTGATCAAACAAGTAAACACTGACTCCTAAGTACAGAACAGAAAACAAGGGTGGTGACTGTCAAATGCTGTTTATACAACATTCTTCTACTTTAAATGAATGAATTCAGCTATATTAATCTTGCAACATCTTACTATTCAAGATCTAAAATGCTAGTTTGACAGTGTGTGTACAGGTGTAACGGACTTGTGAAAAGTCCTCCTTCCTGCAACTTCCTCTTTCTTGTTCCAGTATTTTATTCAGAATACTACCTCAAAACTAGCAACCACATCTGACTTCATATATATATATATATATATATATATATATATATATATATACACGGATGGATTTCCATGTAAAATTAAAGAAAAAGTGAAAGATTAAAAACCCTGTTAACGCCGAATAGCTTTTATTTTGAAATGGAAGTGTCAAGTTTAGGATGAAGATGAAAGCAATAACTTTAACAAGACAAATGAGGTTGAGGTATTATAATAATATATGTCTAAATAAACCTTTCAAGCAGAGAATTAGAAAGAGTCCCAAGTATTTGAGGTAAATAAAGGCACTACCAGAAGAGTGAGATGGTTATATCAAGTTCAGATTAATTATTGCACTTTAACTCTGTTTAGCATAGCATTAGTGATTCCCCGATGCCAAAAAGATAATTGTGAAATAAGTAAATTATCAACAATTAAACTTCCTCTGATCCAGTTCCAAGTTGAACAGCTTCATTCTTGTATTAACGAGACACTAGGTTTGGAATTTCATCCTTGTTTGGTAAAGAAAATGTGCAGATTGATGGTTAGTCACAGTCAGCGCTTAGTAAACCAGCTACATTTCTAATCTATCAGTAGCAGCTGTTGCATACTGTTTATAACTGTAGAGGAATAGAAAAGGGCAATTGTTGGACTTTTCTGGGAAAATTCTTCTCACTTCAGAGTCTTCGAAACAGCCTCATGTAAAGGCTGTTGTCAAGGATACAGGCAATCGGGACAGTTTTTTTGTTTGAAGTTTGTTAACTGTTAATAAACTAACAACCCATTCCTAGCTAAAAACAGACTGTCATGCAAGTCTTATGGAACCATCTAACTGTACATCCTAAACCTTTTTATTTTCATATGTTAATGAATGGAAATGTTTGGGATCTGTTTAATGGGGGCTTGCTAGCATAATAATTTGTCAGGTATTTGTAAAATGTCTTAAAGTGTCTTTTGATTAGTATACGGTTTTACAACACTACTGTTTTAGCTAGTCCATGCTTAACTAGACCATCAAAAAAGCACCACATACATTTAGAGCCCCAATACTCAAAATCAGAAGGAAGAAAAAACACACCCTCCTGCTGCAATCTCCTCTCAATCCAACTTGAAAAATCTAGAAGAATTGATGCAATTTCATGCTATTATGGAAAACTTTTCCAAGCTTCCCTTAGAGATGACAACAGATGAGTTGCATCCAGACAGAATATTATCAGCCACATGTCATTCATTCATTCATTCATTCTTTTTTCAAGCCGCTTAGTCATCGGGAGGGTCTCGAAGATGCTTAAGCCTATCCCAGTAGCCAGAAGGTGAATTTGGGGAAACTGGATGTTCACTACAGGGTGCCATTTCAGCACATCATCTCTAAAAATGCTAATGCTAAAAGTTAAAACGAGCAAATGGCTGAAAATCAAAGCTTCACAGGCATTTTACGGCCTGATATTATAAGCAAGGTGTGGCTGCAGATGTCTCATCAGGAGGATATCATATAAGGATCAGTAGGGGAAAAAAACTGCTGGAATTAAAATAAAACGAATCATTTATTATTTAGAGATACTATTTGATAGCACAACATAGTCTTTTTATTTGTGGTGTCTGAAATTTGAGATGATTTCCACACGTCGCTTAGTAATTATCCAGCAAAGAGAGGCCACTGCAATCCATCAACTGTGTTAGGAGGAGATGCGCAACGGGGCTGATCAATGGAAATAGGCAGAGATCATAATGGGAGAGGATCCATGAAGAGATCGTATCAAGATGGACAGGAAGAGATGTTTAAGTAAATGGAATTATTGAGAGCGTTACTTCGACCGAGCTGGACAGAGAGGACCAATGGGCGGTCGCGTTCAGTGAAAGGGAGAGGCTGAGATTGCCAAACATGTCAGAGGAGAAAAAAAAGAAAAAGCAGCGACTGTCTGAGTAGAGAGCCACAATATAAGAGATGGAGGGAGTACTTGGACCGCCGCCAAGATATCGATTTAGAAATTAGCCTGTAGTGTGTGTGTTTGTGTGTGAGTGGCCCTGTGGGTAGTGGAGCGCTGGGGGGTGGGGAATACAAGGTACGGACCAGTTAGTGGTTCAGAATCTAATTATGTCTGAGCTGACAAGCAGGAGTAATGATGCTGGGGCTCAACACAAAGAGCTCCTCTCCCAGCCCGATCAAGCACAGTAACACAGAGGGAGGACATCCTGGCGCTCCATTACGTCACCGCTGAGCTTTTTCGTCTGTATCCCAGACGCTCGTACAGACTCAAGAAATGACGATGTAATGTAAAATTTTACCCGACTTTAGTGTTCAGATATTTTATTTAACCATGAAGTGCAAGAAGTAATATGTCCACGTTTGTAAAGCTCTGATTAGCAACCATTGCCCATGTCTCCGATTTCAAAGAGGTTGACCTGCCCATGAATGCACCGCTAGTCAGCAGTTGACCTCTTAAATGTGCCCTCCTTTTCAATGGCAACACACAACAGCCAGGGAGTGTATTGAAATTATTGAGCAGCACTTGACTTGGCTCTGCATGCGGTCTGTTCAGCTCAGACGCAAACAGCATCAAGAACGTGTCTTGGTAACATTGGTGATTTTTTTTTTTATTTAAAGATTTAATAACAATGGGATGGATTCGTCTTTTGCTGCTGCATTAGTCAATACTCTTCACTGACTAAGATACAACTAAACATCTGTCATTTTCTTTTCAGTCAAATGGGACAAAGAAGTCCATTATAAAACAAGTGGTGTCCGGCACAACAAACTCCACCCCCCTTGTACACATTTGACCCTATCTCTTATCATTAAGAAAACACATTTTTTGGTGACCGTGACCTTTGACCTACATTCACCCAAATTTTATGTGAACTATTCTGGACCATCTGGACCTTTGCTGATAATTTCATAAAAAATTGGTCCAGTAGTTTTTGCATAAAGCTACTTGTAAACAAACAAACAGACCAACCAACAAACACACAAACTGATTCAAAGATAATTTTCAAAGATTGTTTTAGTTTTTTTTTACATTTTGATGACGTCCATGGATGCTGACGAGGGTTGGGTATCAACATTTCCAACAGATACTTAATGGTACTTGATGTATTTTTTTTGCCATTGTGTAATGTTGGATTATTGGATAACAACAAAACTCAAACTCTGAGCCTCTTCATGCTAAATGTACGATGAAAATAAAGTAGAATAAAAAAATTAAGACTATGAAGATAGCCTATTTTTCTTCATGTGTGGAGTTGCATTACGTTTTTATCAGGAATAAGTCGTCATTAAATAAATAGAATTAGGATTGATGATTTATATTAATAATATTTGTTTAAGTTTTGATATAAATTGTTTGGTGAAAGAAACTCGGAATATAATGTATGTTTTATTAAAAGTAGTAAAAAATTTATGTCTGCCCATAAATGGACAACATTTATCAGTTAGTCTTTTAATATAGTAAGTGTATCCATATTTTCCTACAGTTGTGCAATCCAGGAGTTTCAAAAACAATCCTTTTTATATCAGAAAATATATAACTTTCCCTTTTTTGAAAGCCTCCCACTCTGAAAAATTACATGTGTACAGATGCTGCAAAATGAAATGGTAACCATTGTCAGAAATGAACCAAAAGCTTCTGCAGGTTGTGTTTTTTTTTGTGGACTTCAGTGCATTGAGACCCAGGAAACTTGAATGGAAAAACTCCTTTAACAACTTACAACACACATGCATGCCATAGGAAAGTCGCAATAAATCTATCTGAAATATTTATAGGACTGTATCTAAAAGCACCACAGTGGTGTTTAAAGGAAACCCAAGAAAACAGTTATTTAATGAGCCAATGCTGAATAGGTTTTTAAAAAAATGGAACATTTAGATGAAGCTGGATTTATTTTATTTAACTTTTTCAAAGCCCTGACTATAATCCTGTTTGTTATTTTTCTGTGCAACGTGTTCTTAAGCACTTGGCCTGTCGCACTAAAGACCTTTGACCTGAACCTTTATTAGCCTACTTCTCACTTCCCTTCTTCTGCTTTTATACTGAGAGCCCATGTGCAGCTGGGGCTTTACGGCCCCCACCCCCCACCCAGACATTAATACAACTAAAAGCAAAGATGTAAAGCGGGGAAATGATTCCGCGTTGCGAGAGGCTGTCGAACACATTCACACACTACTGTCTGGACACACTGCCCACCCCACCCACCATTTGCCGCTCTCCAAAAAGTCAAATATTAACCTACAAACCTCTGACGGTGAAAGATAGGAAACACATGTCTGGTAGGCTCTGCAGATGCTGAGAACCGTCTAAGTAGACGACAGAGGGAATGTGTGAAGAAAGGAAAAACGAAACAAAAAGCAAGTGCTGGACCTCTTTTGTCTCTTGGGTGAAAATTGACATGTTGAATTATGGAGTGGGGGTTTTATATAACGACAAGAAACAACTTCCTGTGAACATAACTGGAACATGACTCACTTTGGTCTGCAGTATAATGTCGGCACCCCCCCCTCTGGTCATCTCGTGTCATTACACATACACACAAAACGGTGTGAATACGTCTGTAATATGCTTGGTGTTATTTGGCATCTGAATCATGATACAGCACATTTCCTGCAAGTTTAATGAAGAAATTGTTTATTTAAAATAGTCACATGGGGTGATAAAGTCTTATTAAATTTTTAATATGAAGGAATTTACCTTTATAAGAAGCACAATGAATAAACCCCATTTCTTTACATAAGTGGCTCTCATGAATTGTTTAATATTACTAATCCTAGTTATAATTTTATGAACAAAAGACATATTTTTGTGAAACTAATAACAATTTAGTGTTGTACTGGAGAACATTAATTTACTGTCTTCTCTCCTAAATAACTTTTGCCCACTGACCATTCAGCAAAGCACAGATGCCCCCTCCAAATCTAATATTCCTTAAACATTATTTAAATGATAATGTGGAAAGGCCGATTTATTACATTTGGATTATAAATTCATTTTCTTTTTCATCGAAATAGAATAATAAGTCGCTGTTATTCTGGATTTCTAAGTTATTTATCAGCATCAGATGTTCCCAATTTATATGTAGCTTTCTGTTGAAAATAATTGTGCTGTCCATTTTCTTCATCTATTGTTTCTTTCACTGTTGTTTTCATATCCAAATAATTCTGTAAAGCCCTGTACGGCAACCTTGATGTAATTACTTTAAATACAGCAGGCATGTCTTGTGGGTTTTTTTGTTCACATTTTTAAAGACTTTTTGACACATTTTCGACCTTCTCATGACAAATCACATTATGACAAATGTTGGCTATACATTGTCACCACAGTCTGGTAATTATTCCCAAAGCTTTTGCAAACAAAATACCCCCCGCCCCCAATGCAGCAGACATACAGTAACTCCTCTTTTAAGTCTGAAGTCGTAAATTTTTTTTGCAAATGTGTAGAGTGAAAGTCGAAATGACACAAAATAGTCCCATGAAGAGTGTGATTTCCAACACAAGAAACTAAATTATATAGCTTCAGAGGAAACAATTGAAATTTTTCTGTTCTCAGTACATGGCAAAGCTGTGTTGCCTTAAAACCACAGGGGTTTTATTATGCTTCACTGAGTTGCGACTTTCTAATGACTGTATAAATAAAGTGTGCTGTCAAGAAGTAGTCCTTATGGATTGTATTGTTCTTATTAATATAATAAAAGGTCTGTTGCCATGGATATTCACTGTATCTCTTTCCTCAGTTATCCACATCTTGATCGCAGTCGGCGCAGTGATGATGGTCGTCGGTTTCCTTGGCTGCTACGGTGCCATTCAGGAGTCTCAGTGTCTTTTGGGAACTGTGAGTCACACCAACATTTAACTGGATAAAACCTCTTTGCTATTAAATACTGTTTTCTTAATGTAACTTGTGTTGTTGTTGTATCCTGTAGTTCTTCGCCTGCCTGGTCATCCTGTTCGCCTGTGAAGTTGCAGCTGGAATCTGGGGCTACATGCACAGAGACGCCGTAAGACTGCAAACACATGCACACGAATAGACCAGAGTTCATTATATATGAAACGGGACGGTCGAGGAAGAAAATGAAGAGGGAAAAAAAAGAACCAGGAAATGTTTTGAAGATGATGATGATGATGATTGGGGTTGTTCTTAATACAAAAGAAATTCATTCAAATAACCCTATAACTCCAGAAATTATAACCAGCAGCTATAAGTTATTGTTTTGGGTGGGGTTTTTTTTTCAGCTGTAGGCAGGATTAAAGTGGTTGTGATTTATAAAAAAACAAAACAAAATTTAAAAAAACATCAATACTGTTGATAATGAATATAAAAATCTGCTCACCTAAACGTATAAAACCTCGTGTTCTATTGGTTAAAATGAGTCGATGCGCAACTTCTTATTTTAAAATCATCTTGGGCCTTTCCACCTTGACGATGAGAAAGAGTTGAACATTGCTTCTTGAAATTTGAACAGATACATTTATGTTTATTTATGCATATATATATATATATATATATATATATATATATATATATATATATATATATATATATATACACTCACACAGGAGCTTCCCTTTAAAATAGCTACTTCAGTTGTTTTTTTTGTTGGTTTGAATTTGAAATAACATATTAAAACCAACACAGTGACACAATGATGCCGGCTGCAGAATTGCTCTTTCTGTTGCAGAACTTTCATAAATATAAAGGCTTCTGGACTTCAATAAAAGTGCTGAATATATTCATCCATTGATTTTTTTTTTTTTTCCCATCTCTAATGCAAGCCTTTCATAAGCAATAAAATCAGTACAAAATATCCAAGAAACCATTTCAAAGTCTTATATTATTCTGCTTTAGTTTATTGTGACTCTTGGCCCTGAAAAAATATTGTACACTCTTGTACACCCAGACATAAAATTACACTTAAATTGTTAAATAAACAACCTGATGTCCTCCAGCCTTGAGCTGGAGCACATCAGCAGTGACATACATCTTTTTTTGTTTACTTATTTCTCTATTTTACAGAATTTTCATTTATGTTTTTATATCAGATATCACTCTTGTTCAATACTTTATTTGCATACTTTTTTGTATCTGTACCATGGTCACATCTTTACTTTTTTCCCAGCTTATTATTGGTAGTCTTTAATGAAAGGAATTGCTTGTATATTGACCTATAAAAAATATATATATATATATATATATATATATATATATATATATATATATATATATATATATATATATATATTAAATCATAACTCAAGTGACTTTGTTGACTACAGTAGGTTTACTCACTACAACACTTCATATTTCATGATGTCATCACAGTTATTCAGCATGAGCAACAAAACTATAAGACACTGCTTAAAAATGACAGGATCTGCAGTAACAACTGGTATTTTGACATTTCAGGCTGACCTCACAAATCTTGCCCTGTCTTTTTTTTTGTTAGGTGGCAAAGAAGATGATAACCTTCTACGACTCCATCTATGACAAGGCTCTCAAACAGGACTTAACTAATGATGAGAAGAAGCAGGCTGATGGCTCTATCCTGCGCGCCTTACATGATAGTGTAAGTATAGATGACAACATGTAGTCTCTGCACTGACCTGGGAAAGTCATGGAATTGTAGAATCTAATCTTGTAGGTGTAGAAAAGTCATGTAAGATAGTAGAAAGAAGTATATAATATATAGTTTTGGGGATACAAACTGCCAGTGTTGGATTCCTTTTTTTCCACTTTGATGTTGCTGCCACTTGCCCCTGTCTCCTGCACTATAGGGACCAGAATGGAAATAAGCCTCTGGGCTTTTTTGTGTTATCCCTGACTGTCTTGTTTATTTTATATGGTCTATGGCACAGGTTACTATTACATGTTTTATTTCAAGAATGGTCAAATAAATTCAATTCATTGTTCAGACCAATAGTTATCCAGTCATGTAAAAATATGTCAATTTTTTGGAGGGAGGACACAGAGTACATCCAATTAATCTGCGAACTGCCTATTGCCACAGCTACACTGGCTTTTAAAATTCCCTTAGTATTCGGAAATTACATGGCAGGTTTTCAACAACCTGTTTTGCAACAGGTCTGCAAAAAGCAGATACCTGCAAATTCAGATACACATAGACCAAAAAAAGCATAAACATCCTACTTGAAAACATGTGAAGAGTTAAAGTAAGTTGCTAGTACATATGATGTCATGTGATGATGGTGTGGGAGCACCCACAGAGCAGCAGGTGTGTGCAGGTGACCCACATATATGTGCCGGGTCATTTATACAGCAAAGCAGAGCTATACTACATACATATTTTAGGATGGGAGGTCATGTTCTGTAGTTGACAGTTTGGTTTTAATTAGCTCCTATAATCCATATCCATATTTATCTGTATTTTAACATCTGTTGTTATACTGTTATATTGTTAGGTATGTTGCGTATCTATTTATTGCACAAAAAATATCCCTGCAATTCTGCTCCTCGTGCTCAGAAAGCAGTGATAATGAAACTTATCACTGCATAGTGACTGGATTTCAACCGGCATTAGTTGGGAAGTGGCGCAGGAGTAATACCAATCAGCTCTGACAGATGGCTCCCAGTGACTCATGCCTTAGAGACCGAGTCTGCACATAGACTCCAAAATTTACAGTAGAAACGGTGAAAGCTAAATTATTATAAAGACAAAAATATGAAGTCAGAGTGATTCTAAAATTAGGCATATGCAGACATTTCATGCGTAAGGAAAACAATCCACATTTTATATCAAACCAAAATGAAGAACAACCTCTCTGACTAATGCCTCATCCTATAGGAATTATTTGTTTATTTTGCTGAGAAAAAAATTATGTAGCATTCCAAATTTGTGTTGCAAATTATGTCTCTAATGAATACAAACTCATAAATATTGACACTCAAAATGAAAACATCTATTTCCCCTGATGTTTAGAAAATAAAAGTCTCTGTCACATGTGATCTGTAGTTAGATGGATGGTGGATGATATGTGCGGGTTTAGGCTTGTAGTGATAATCAATAAATTATTTGCACAATAATTAAAAATGAGCACGATAAGTTGGCCAGGATCAATAATTGTGTATTTACTAAAGACACTGGATAATGAGTTAACTTTACTGTGTCTGTCCATGACTGTCTCCTAAGGAACCGTCCTTAAGTACAGAGGTCTTCAACCCTGTTCCTCAGGGCCCACTGTCCTACATGTTTTGCATGTCACCCTGCTCCAACACACCTCATTCAAAGCAGTGGGTCATTATCAGGCTTCAGCAGGGCTTGATGACGAGCTGATCATTTGAAACAGGTGTGTTGGAGCAGGGTCGCATCTAGAACATGCTGGATAGTGGACCCCTGACGTCCAGGTTTGAAGACCTCTGCTTTAGTATAATGAGTAGTTAACCATCAGTCACTGTGTGTTTGGGAAGGCGGGGCATCCTCCGGTCAGTCTCCCTGTTGACATGACGTTTTATTCCTGTTGGCGCATTACCTCATCAAGCTCACGCTGGATTTTTTTCACCAGCCACCAAAGACAGAAATATTTCACCCTCCACCCACAACCAACCATGGTGTTGTTTTGTGAATTGACATCATTGCGTTGGGGACTGAATTAACTGACCACTCTGTTCACTGTAACTTACAATCTATTTTTTTTTTTTTTTATTTTAAATAGAGGGTCACACATTGATAACACAATGATACAGACAACTCCGTCAATCAGTGTCGACGTCAGATTATTATCATTGAAACCTCAGTGGAGAAGGCACCAAAAATCTAGGACCGCGTGATAGAAACGTTTCAAAGTGAGGGGAGGCTGTGGTTCAGTTGGTAGAGTGGGTCGCCCAATGACCGAGAGGTTGGCGGTTCGCGGGGGGGGGGGGGGGGGGGGGGGCTCAACCAAAGAAGCAGAGGGGCCATCACCATGGTCCCGAGAGTCCAACGTCGCTGGGGTGTTTATGAAGCAAACCAAATCTCAGCGTGACAATGCTAAATGATGCACCCTCGCGATGTAATGGAGTTCACTACATCGCCAAAGACATGCAGCCCTTTAATACAACCAAAAAGCCCACATTTAGACAACTGTTACAAACATTTGACTGGCAGTACAAATTGTCAGGGAAAACATACGTGTCACAAATGGCAATTCCATAACTGTACAATGCCAATTTCGTTTCATAATATAATTCAGATTTTAAATATTATTAACAAATAAGTGTATTTAAAACACTGTACTTGCATTATTATGCCATTATTATCGTAGTAATTGAAAAGTGTTGTCAAATTATCAATATTATCATTTATTGCAATAATTTCAATTTATCCCCCAGCAAAATTTGTTATTGTGACATGCCTGCGTGTGTTCATAGAAATTACAGCTTTTTTTTCCTACAATAAAAAATGCATACAAAATATTTAGGTATTGGAATATTTATAGCTAGTGGTGAAATTGTACTGCTCATAAACTTGATTAAATTTCAGAGAACCTCCACCTACTGTCTTACCTTTAAAAAGTGTCGAATAGAATAGATCTTTGTCACAGGAACCATGAAGACGCGTTTAGCAGCTCTGTTCTGTTTAATGGCAAAGCAATTAGTGCAAAAAGGGGCTGTAAAAAAATATCAAGCAAAATACCAAAAAGTGTTAGCAGCATACTAAAGCTACAAGATAAAATATTAAATATACACATACTACTTAAGTACTAGAAAAAGTACGGAAATATACAAACTAACTATACTACAGGTGACATATATGTGGGTCGAAACACAGTAATGTCCCGCCAGAGAGCAAACTTTTGACTCTCATTCCAACATTTATTTAAATATGCAGTAGCTCCTTGTTTTGGATATTGTCTTATGATCCAACTAAAGCAAAAATGAATTAAATGAAAAAACGTGTGTCATTTAGCTACACAAATTGGTCAAATTTCTCTAAAATGTTCCGTCAGAGATTTTGAATTCTGTGTTTTAACCCATGTACAGAAAATAATTATATATACAGGCAGTGTAGTCTATATACTGTATATACAATTAGAAATACCCTGCCCTCTGTACACAGGAATGAGTCGGGTTTAAACATGTTGGGTAAAGTACAGACCGTAAAAGATAACATGATATGCGTGTGTTTTTGTGTTTCAGCTGCATTGCTGTGGTAAAGGTGGAGTGGATAAAGTGTTGACCTTCTTCACGGACTCGGCTGGATTAACCAACATCTGCCCAGACTCTTATAAGAGCATTGTAAGTGCGGTCATCTCAACACTGCCATACATCCTCAGCCTCACCAGTTCAGTCTGTAGATCAGAGGTGTCCACAGTCATTTAAGTTTAAGGGCTACATTCAAGTGGTTTTGTTAATGTTGGCTTGTAAGTTTCAACAAATGATAGTTTTGCTGGGAACATAACAGCTGAAAATAGACAATAACACTTCAGATTAGTGCTCTAATATATATAT